>KB307525.1:3243-26138 GCA_000328365.1 Capitella teleta
TATATATATATATATATATATATATATATATATATATATATATATATATATATATATATATATATATATATATATATATATATATATATATTACGATAGCCTACTAATTTCAACATGAATACATCACAAAACATCCATTCATATCTGTGCGTGGAGCCACAACGATAAAATATTACATTTCTATGGATTGGATTATATATGTGCAATACCACGTGCGAGGTCGAGAGAGCGTTTTTCTGTCGCACATGACTGGTTGCCAGAGATCTTCAACAGGATAACATTATGCAATCTTAGCCGAGAATGGCTGGCCTCTTCGCGGAGGTTGCATGGCAATAAAATGATAATAAAATATTGCAATTGCGTTGAGTGGCTGTGAAGATATTCCCTAGCTACGTCATGTTCCTGGGGTAATGATTTCAACCTCCCGGAGAATATACATGTAATTCGGCTCAGGAGAAATTAATTTGGCCCTCTACGCCACTGTATTTAAGAGGTCAAAATGTATACATTCCAACCAAAAAAATTAGCTTCTGCACGATTTGCCTACACAGAAGGACTCTGCAGATTGGAATCGTGAGAAATGAAAAGCCGTTCAAGAAAGTCAGCACGACCCGAGCAGTGAAAAAGTAGACGTCGCGTCAAAGAAGTTGAAAAGCTGTGCTAAAAAGTGAAATTAACATGGTTTTGCTTTGTGTTCTTTTTGAAACAAGAATGGTTTTGCTCATGCAGTCTTCTAAATCTTAAGCATTGCCTACTTATTTTTTGTTTCGCCCAGGGGCCAGTGAGACAGGACTGTGCGCGTCGGGTGGATTCAGCAAAAAAAAAAAAAAAAAAAAAAAAAAAAAAAAAAAAAACTCTACAAAAATCGCGAACACACTCCATTCGTATTTAAATGTTACCAAGGAGAGCTTATATAACAGCTTTTCCGTCTATTGACGTCATCAAAGTGTGTCTTGAGTGTGAGAAACTATTCTGTCATCATGTGCGTGTCGTCAAATAGCCAAAATTTATCAAATTATCATATTGTTATCTAAGCTCTTTGAATGTTCCCCATCATTAAATATTAACTTTTTATTCGATTTCTTGGCATTACTGAGCACAGGAAAAGTTTTTCAATCTATGCCAGGTAGGTATATTTTGAATGATTAGTAAATCTTTTGCTTATTCAAAAGTATTGTTCTCTTTAAACATGGAGTAGATAACTACTTTTGATCCACCCTGTATACTAAGTTTACTGATAATCCAAATTTCTCGCCTTTCATTGGTTAAAATTTAACCAATAAACACAGAAGCACATCCGCATCTGATGGAACACAAAATTAATGAGTTATGCCCCCTCTCCCCTTCCTAGGCTCCAAGATGTAATTACCGGAAAAGTTTCCAGTCGTGAATTTCATTGAAATCAGAAATTGTGTGAAATCAGTAATTCAATGAAGGGAAAATTGCAACATCGAAAACCTGCAGCATCATTCTGTTCTCTGGGTGTCTCCCATAATTTCGGCACCTTTAGTGTTAAGATACCATTTGTCCGTTTGTGGGACCTGCCATTGCGCAACACCCAGTTGCATGGCCGCTCCTACCAAAGGTGATGTGGCCGTCGTTTGCTCGTTAAACTATGGAGACCTGCGTATTGATTTCTAAACTATGCACGCATCTCTGAGATCGATAATTTAATTTATCGCCGGTGCATTGCCATTTTCGGTGCGTGGCATTTGCTTTTCTCATACGACTGTGCTTTATCTTCTTCACATAATCTCCTTTGTTTGCCGAAGGTCGTTTTCATTGTAAAACGAAATTAAAGAAATTAGAAATATCGATTGATAGTCTCAATCTATTGGGTATTCTTATTTCCATTGCCTACCTAGCCATACCCCTAATTGATAGGCATATTCTTATCTTTATTAGCCATGTTTCAAGTTGTTCTCTCAAGTGGTCTCATTTCCCTCTCTTTCTGATCTTCTCCATCTACGAGTCGTGGACGCTCTTTATTATCCCAAACCTTTGTCCAACAAACTGAGTTCGGCTGCCTGTTTATCAGGACACACCTTTGTTTCTAAACTTTGGACACTAAAAGAGCTAGCCCAACATTTCACGATCACTTAGAATAAAACTATTATAATTGTTATAACTATTATAATTGTTAGAACAACCGGACTGCCTTTACGCCAATACACTAAAGTACGCGACCTAATGTAGTGTTCAAAACTATTATGATTAGACATTAGAGTTAAGACTGATTATATTTATATTCTTAGGTATATTCTGAAGTGTATTTTCTTATAATTTGTTCTCAATTATGAGTATTTGCTTCCAACTATGAGAATGCCCAGTCATCGATGATGAGAAGAAATACACAGCAGATTCAAACATGTGACTCACATAGTTCAACATGACTTTTTAAAAGTTTTTATTTACCTTCTTGGTCATTAAATTGATAAAAGTTAAAATGAACCCGCTTCGTTGAGCTCACTGCTTACAGGTCCGGAATAATTTCAGCCCGTGATCTGTAAGGTAGGCTGATCACTTTGTCAATGCTCAATGGGTATCGATGCTGTGCAGTTTTCAACTGAATGTGCAATCCTCCCGGATCCACTCTCTGTACACTGATCGTTATGAGTGAACTGCTCACTTTGATGTCAATGTGATTTCCAAGGTAATCAATGTCCATCAGATTGAGAGCTGTACAGTTTCGTGGAAGCGTTGGGTCAACAACCAAACTCTCCTCTTGTAGACGGAGCCCACCATACCCAAATATCAAGGATTGCAGATATCCCCCGATGCCAGTGAGGAAGTTTGGGGCTCCTTGAGCCAGAGAAACCTCAGTCCATACCTGGAAAGATACACGAGAAATCTGATGTGTATGATCAATTAAACGAGTTGAGATAAATTAGTGGTTCAACATAACGTAAGATCAAACTAGTAAGTGTACCTTGAAAGGTTCATAGATATGGTCTTGCATCTTCTTGAAGTTTTGGTGTGCCAATTCTTCCTCATTGAACTCCAACCAACTGATGGTGTGCATGCCCCATGTCATAGCAGGGCCTTCACCTGACACAACCTGTACCACAAAGAAGGCGATGTAACAACGGTGTAGGTATAGCCTGGTCTACCTTTGAGTACATGTCCAAATCATTTCTTCGGACCTCTGTCGACATGTTCAGCATGAGTGGAAACCCAAGAAGCACAACGTCAGCCTGTTTTATTGTGCTCCCTGTAAAAGCTATGTGTCATAAAAAGCATTTATCGGATACCAACAAACCTGGCTTGTATCCATCAAACTCAGGGTGATACTTCAGCTGCTCATCATACGGGATGTACATATGTTCAGCGTAGTACGTGTATAATTCCGAGGTCATTCCAAGAACTTTGGCAACTTTGGCGGCATTCTGGAGACTGACCTTGGCAACTGCATTCGTGAACGCTGAGTTGTTGATTCCAGAGTGGTATTCATCCGGAGCTTGAACATCTGAGGATTAAATAGTATTTCAACCTGTGATCACTTAGCTGCCAGGCCCTTACAGTGCACTTCAAATTGATTTTTGGTGACATTAAATACCATCCTTGTGATCCAGTAGTCAGCAATGCCGATTAGGAGTCCTCCGAACCGATCTAGATCCAGCAGAGAGTCATCGTGAGTGGCTTTCCAGAGCTGCATCACAGCAAAACTGACGTCGCCAGAAACATGGATTTCTTGAACTACTTCCATTGCCCCAGGAGACACCTCGATTCCTGTTGAGGGATATGCCTCAGGGTTTTATAACTCAATCAACCAAACTATAGTAGTTCCTTTGTACACTGCAACTACAAATTGCACAAGGAATCCTTTTCCCTTGTCTATTCACTCGCCTGTATATCCGCTTTCCCAAGGGAACCGTGCTCCCAAATATCCTGTGTCCCTTGCATGTTTGCGTGCCACTTCCAACGCCCTTCTGCGACCTCCCATCAATATTTCTCCAACTTGCTGTTGTAGCATAAGCACCCCTGGATACATCCAGGTATCCTGGTCCCAAAACACGTGGCCCCAATACTGACATCGTGGAGGAGATGGACTTGTAGCAATAGCACATTCAAGTACGCAGACCTACCGCTTCTTCGCCTTGTGGCAGACCTGTCGGACTGACTCCAATATACGGCCACAGCGGATCTTCCGTCATGGGAAGGGAACTCATCAAGTAGAAGAACGCTGCATTCGATGTTCTAGCCAAGTCGAGATCCCCTTGTATGGATACCCGCCCTGATTTCCAGACATCATTCCACGCTGAACAATGTTGCTTGAGTAACATGCTATTGTTGATGAGACTTACGCCTGGAATGAAGTTGATGAATCATAAAAGATGGCATCATTATTTCATTAGTTAATTACCCATTTTGTAGCTGCTCAGAGCTCTGATGGGAGATGGGTGAATCGAAATCAGAAATGTCCAAGTCTTGGATTTGATATTTGCCGGTAGGTTCAACTTGGGTGGCAGCACGTCGTAATATACATGGACCGGTGTCTTCCCAGAAGTTTCAGTCTCTGGAATGTTGATGCTGCCATTTTTGTATCTAATAAAAACAAACCAATGCACCAATTACGACTCTTTTGTGAATGGTCCGATACTTACTTAACTCCAGGTAAGTCGGTGTGTCCGTCTGTGAATTGAATGTCGCTGCTATTTCCCCATTCAGTGACATTTAAATTGACGGTAACTTCCGAAGATGAAGTCACTTCAACTTCCCTGACAATCAGAGTGGAAATGTTGCGATGGGCATAAGTCCTAAGGTGCACGGATCCACCACTGATGGAAAAATACTCTGAGAAAATCCCTGCAAAAGAAGTTACATATAACTTCCCAGGCCCTGATGTTCCCTTATTTACGTCTACCGTTCGCAAGGTCCAAGGAAACCTCGATAAGTTTTCCTCCCGGGATCTCCACGGAGAAGGCTGTGGGGATACGCGCCCGTTTGCTCTGAGAGCCGTTACCATTGTATATCCCATTGACGTGCACAATACCACTACCAATCACTGTCCCTAAATGGCCATTGGCAATCGATGGCCGCAGTGCCAATGATTCTGGTAACCTGCAAGTAACCACACCAACCTAGTGTACCTCTCGGGCTCATTAAAGTCTCGAAATACTCACAGGGGCGCAGTCAACAGGAAGTCGTCGCTGGGTTCGCTGCACACCGCTGCGTTTGCATTTGTGATGTAAATAAATGCTATTATTAACGAAAGCAGACCAAGCGGCCGCGATGCCTCTCTGTTGTCCATCGGTGGGCGTCAGTGGGAGTCAGTTTGAGTATTCACTATAATTATCCGAATCATGAGAAGTGTCTCGTGATGCTCTTAAATCGATCCTGAATACTGATGTTTACTTCGAGAGAATTGACTTCAGCTGAGTTCAAGCTCAACCACCTTAATCGACCGCGTCAGTGCTTTGAGGTTCATAACGTTCCTCGCCATGCAAGCAGTAGGTATAATCATAAGACTCGCGTAATATAAGGAAACCGATATGCCCTGTATGTATCTCGCAATCGGCTGAATTTCGGTTACGAGACATTTAGTGAATATTAATTAAGCTAAATATATCATTCTTAACTTTTCAATAATAATTGAGCGACATTCGTATACTTCTATAGGAATCCCAGACATTGTCAACTTGTGACCATCCCATCATATAATTCATATTGCGCCATGGAATGGTGATCAAGTTTACTATACCGTCATTGACCTCAGTTACCACGTAGAATTATTATTATTATTATTATTATTAGGCTTATTTCGTCGTGGACCTCAGTTCTATCAGGGAAGTGTAACACACGAAATTACGCATAGTTTTGCCAGTAAATGACATAATTCAAAACAGCAGGCAGAGTCGATTGCATACTTTGCTACCGTATTTGATATGACACGGCGCATGCATCTGATTAAACATTATGTGTTCGTGCATGTTTCAGCGATATGTTAGATGAAGATAAATGGTTGTATAACACCATACAAAAGTTTAGATACGGGTCTATATAGAGCCTACAATCAATTATTCGCGGATCAACAAATGGAACCTTTGAACTATGAGCAATGGCTTTTTGTTCAATTTCCAATCCATCTTACACCAGAATTAATGATGTTAATGGTTACACGATAAAAACATATCTATATATAACACCATACACAAGTATTCACAATAATAGTAAACTTATGATTTTTCATTATCAACTATTATATTATGATAAGGCTTCGTATTGCCAAAGCATAGTTAACCTTTTCTTGAATTAACCCAAGGTATAATCCGTCATGAAAATTTCTTTGAACCTAAGTATTCTACATTCACGTACCATGCAAAAGTTTGGGTTGATATCATTTGCACATATTCTTCTTTTCAACCTGCACAACAATGCTGTCAATATCCCAGGCAGGGGGGTTACTACCGTATGTACGCGTACAATTTTAAATAATACATATCCATTCTCTTTGCCCAAATAACTATAAGGACAACTTCTGGGGATACCTGCAGACTAGCTCCCCAAGGGTAGCGGAGCAGTTCTACACTACGCTACAACTTGGGGAGCTACCTGCAAACCTACCCGCACAATCATGGCCTCAATGATCTCCACTACTACCAAGATTGCTCGCAGGCACGGTGCATTCCGCCAATGCGCGTTACACTCTTGGGGGCTCTGCAAACGAGCATGAAACACGAAAATCGGCAGTAGATGCCACAAGTATAACGCACTTGGTGATCATAACGCACGCATCGGCATAACGCATTCAGCGACCATAACGTACGAAACGTTTAATAGTTATTTGTACTTACATTTAACTCATAAAAGTCCCCTTATTGGGTATTTTCACATAGCTCAAAATTATGTAATAATTATATGATTTAATATATGATCATGAACTCAATCAAAGAACAAGAAATACAGAAATAATGTAAAAAATAATGCTAGCACTATAAAATATGCAATCAAAAGAACATGATTGATTGATAACAGTAATACAATGTCAGTAACAGATGAAAGCCATCACAATGGGCCTAGTTAAAATACTAATGATTTTAAATTAACAGAATAAAACACCTACATAAAAACAATTAATTTGACGTAATCCACTAATCCAAGCATTTCCATTCGATTTGTGTCCCAATCTAGATGCTCCAGAATCGACTTTGCATCAAACATGAGGCTGCACTTGTTGTGAGTGAGTGAGTGATTGGGGTTTTATGGCTCCACCCAACCCGTTCGGGTGATACGGGCACCAGAACAGAAGGCCCGGGACCGGGGTTTCCCCCTATTCTTATCGATAAATCCCAAGGGTTCTTTATCCTGCATACCACCATAGACAGTAGTACACAGCGCCCGCCTTGTTACGCAGTTGGGCAGCACTGCAGAGTCACCGAAGAATTACAAATGTAATTCACAATCATAACGCCCGTGGCCTGATCGGGTCTCGAACCCGGGACCTCGACCCCCACGGTCGGCATAGGATTGTAGTCAGCGGTTTAATCCACTGCGCTACCCGGTGCCCCCCTGCACTTGTTGTAAATTTGCTTGATCCCCTATACAATTTATCATTGAGTGTTGCAGAGTTTGCTGGGATAATGAAGGATAATGGAATAAAGTTGGCTGAGCCATCTGTTGACACATGTTTATCTGAGAAAAGACACCGTGAAAGAATCTTCTTTAATCAAGAATGCATTCACCATTTCAATTTCTTGAATGATAATGATAATGATAAAAGACATTTCATACACAGGGGGTATGTATAGTCCCACCCTCTCGAGTTGTTTTGTGTGTGCAAATGTGAAGCCCTTAATTTAATTATTTCTTCATTTAAAATCAGCCAGCAGATATTGATCACGTTTACCTTCACAATGTTGTGAGGAACAGCCTGATAATAATAACAGGATCTACAAAACACAAAACTCTGAAGGCTAGTGACAAGGAAATCCTGAATATAAAGTGATGTCAAAGTGAAAATAAGAAATTATAGTGAGCAGAAAACAAACCATCTCCCATAAACAAACTGATGCAGCTGAAAATAACTTCAGGTTGTAATTGAGAAATTACGAACGTAAGACAATGTTCAGTGTTTGACGTACCGGTATACCTTCACTTTACATTTCAATCTTTCTAGTTTACCAGCGAAATTTGATTATTTTTCTTGGTACCCTTTTCTTGTATTTCAATATGAATGCAACCGGCTCCTCAGGCAATTTCCAGGCTGAGTTCCAAATGAACGAGTCCATAAGATTGAAAGAAGACATTTTAATTATACGTGTATTTGGAGTTTATTGGCAATTCTTAATGAGAATTAAAGTTTAATAAGGTATGTGCTCATGTAGCTGTCATACTACAGCGAGACGTCCTTGGCCTCGCCCGATTTATTTAGATCATTGGACTTCATCACGAATTCATTAATTAATATGGAATATGAACGAGGAAACAACAAATGAAGTTCAAATATGTGGCGTATATGCGCACCAAAACTGCTTTGAACGATCCAGTCATATTAACATCTTTGCATGGCCTCTATGATCTCAGTCTATTCGCTATTGCGCTATTGATCTGCGTACGTTTATCTGGTTCACATACTAGCATTCCAAAGGTAGGCAAGTGTTATTTATTATATGCTACATGATCATGGGGGCGGATTAAACGAACAACACACACACACATATATATATATATATATATATATATATATATATATATATATATATATATATATATATATATATATATATATATATATATATATATATATATATATATATATATTTATACGTTATGATTCTTAAATTGTATCACGTAATGATACATCATCATGTAGTTAAGCTAATGGAGATTTAAATGGAACATGTGTGTTACATTTGACAAAGAAAAAAAGGGGGGAAGGTATGCTGCGGGTTTTCTTTAAATGTTTTATTAAAATTCACGCAATAAAATTAATGCATTCCAGCTTCCCACTGTCCATTGGAGTGCCACAGGGATCAGTCCTTGGACCCATTCTTTTTGGCCTATACATTCAACCTCTGATGTCTGTCATTGCTCGTCACGGTATATGTCGTCATGCATGGGTACCCTGATGACACGCAATTGTACTGACGGGTCCCTTGAGATATTCAACTGGGGTGGAGGCAGCACTGCAGAAAATGGATGAGTGCATTGAAGATGTCCGCTCATGGATGATTAAGAATAAGCTGAAAATCATGCAATGATGTAAAAACTGAACTGATACTGATCAGCAGTAAACAAGGAATGAAACTAATTACAAATGACATTAAAATCACAGTGGATCCAGTGCCATCCAGCCGTCTGCCACAGTGCGCAACCTGAGAGTGCATTTTGACGCTGAAATGTCTATGAAGCATCACGTAGCTGGAACAAAGAAAAATGCATATTACCACATCAAGCGCATCTCCCAGATTCGCCGATATATCAATCGTGACGCTTGCGCAAAATTGGTGCATGCAACTGTTACCTGCAGACTGGACCTCAACAATGCACTTCTCTTGGGGTGCACGGACAACATAAAACAGCAACTACAACGGGTTCAGAATACGGCTGCCCGTTCGATCACGCGCGCAAAAAGAAGGGGACACATTACACCCACATTGCCTGATCTGCACTTTCTCCCCGTCCAACTCCGTATTGATTTTAAAGTTTTATGTTTTATTCATTTATCTATTTAGTGTGACTCCGTACCATCCTATTTAAAAGGAAAGTAGGGCTGCTTAAAATCATAAATTCCTGTAAAGTCTGTACGTTAGGCCGAGAACTTTTCGAATACATAACAAATGTTTTGCTGCGACGTACGAGTATAAGACGAATACTGTTTGAATCTTTGGCTGCAATATTCGAACATTTTCAATATTTTTATAATCGCCCATCGCTAACTATCAACAGAGAAATACATAAATAGTTAGTGTTTGGGGAAGCAATTGTGTCCTGAATTGGGTTGTGATTCCTCTCTTATCGATACGCGTGCCTGGTTTATCACCCCGATTGAACTATGTTTAATCAACAAGACACACGTATCGATAAAGCAGAAATCACAACCCAACCATACAAAAACACTATTATAATATGTTACTAGTATATTTTAGCCGGGTTTTTCTCTCTCGGTTAAGTGCCAAGGAATCTAGAGTACGTATACTCGTTGAGTATTTTTACCTACTTCAATTACCGCTCGGTGTGTGGTATACACACCATATCTCTTATTGAAAAGCCTCTGAAATTGCTTATCTAACTTTCTTGGTGTGTCTTGTTTTGGGTTTTTATTCATTTATTTATTTAATGATTATTGAACAGCGAGAGCATGAAAGTAAAGGCCCATCTGTTGTATACTTGTGCCTTTGTTTCATTTGAGATTTATTAATCAGAGATATTTCAGGAATTTCTTTTGTTCCTTTGATTAACAAATCTGGATTTTTGCGCTATGGTCAATGTTAGCTTGGCCAGTAGCTTCAAAGATAACATTATTCAGTTTGAAGTCTCCAAACGTATGAGTTTATTTATGCATAACTATATATACAAAGTGGCGAAAAAAAAAAAAAAAATAAGCGAGTATTTTATCGGCACTGTGAAAGATAGTTAAAGTTGCATGTCTGAGATAAAATAAAATGTAAAATAAATACATGATATGTAATTATTAGACGAAACCTCGATTTTAGCGTAAAAACAAAATATATCGATTAATTCTCGAATGTGCTTAAATCAATAATAAGCACTGGCAATATAGTGGTAAGTTGCGTGATCATGGCAACGTGCACCAACCAAATGAGAGTAGAATACATACATATACAAATAACTTAATACTGTATGTGTACATGAACAATGAATAGACGTATTAATACTCAAACGTTTTAATTAAACTTAACATCGGTGTCCTTTCTGGCCCTCGATGCAATTTTTCCCTTTAACTGTGCATAACAGTTGCTACTCACACATTTGCACCCGTTTTACGATACTTTCTTGGAATTAAAGCCTGGGCGTTCAAGGACGATAGGGTCAACAGCCAAGTTTGTTTTCTTCGTCTTCTTTTCAGCCAATAAAACAGCGTAGATGGAATTCCAAGAACACGGTGCAAATACGGCCAGGTGACATCTATAGTGCTACGAAGGTGGACGGGCGTACTGAAAAATGTTCAATGATGATAGAGCCACAATGAATTGTGATTAATGAGCTTGTTGTACCGGTCCATGTTTAATCAGTGTGTATTGAAAGAAAAAAATGTTTAGTTCAGTTTAGAAACCCATTGGATGGTTTATTTCATAGTTACCTGGAAATTAAAAGTGTCACTGTTCTACATTTTATCATTTTCACTTGCTTGCACCTCAAATATATATTATGCTTTGCTACAGAGTAGAAACAGCCAAGTTTCGTAACAATAACATAATAATAACATTGATCGTTGGGAACGTTAATACGACGTTTATACAACTCACATTAAAAGTGTAAATTATGTAATTATAATGTTCAATAGGCTGCACAGCCTATTCAATATGCTGTGACAGCGTCCGTCGTCAAGATAGCGTGAGAGCTATGTTGAGTACATTAAAACAATCAAGTTTTAACACCATGACTGCATTAAAATCACGCAGAAGCATTCGTCTCTAATATGTGCGCGCCATAGGCACCCTTGACTGTACTCTAGAATTTGCCAGCGGGCAGTCAGCTCGATCGGCTGCTGGCTTCACACAAGAATTTAAACACAGGTGAAATGACCGACTGGGAATCACCGTGAATCATAATGTGTGCAGTGAAGCGGTTCACTGAATGAAATAAAGGAGTTGGGCGGAGCTAATAAGATGCACGAGAATCGGATGCGGGGAAGGGGCATACGGAATTCGGTCAAACCACGTGACATGCGGAAAAAGAAAAACTTCCTCTCCTGCTATAAAGAGACTCAGTTTGAGCAAGGCGCAAATTTTGAGCACGGAGGTGTCGTCAGGAGTCGCATCAATTATGTCGAAGAACGGGGTGAGTAATAGTGAAAGGTTTTGTTTATTCTTTTGTAACAATTGTTGTGACTTAACTTTTTCAATTGTTGACCATTTTACTTCATACCTGGGTATGTAATCTGTTATTGGTTATTTTTCATTGGCGACAAAAATTTAATGAGGAAATTACTGTTGTGAACAATTCTGATCACATCGTTTGTGCGTTTGATTAGTAAACTACTATGAACTGTAATCTATTATTGACGCTTCATATGTTTATGCTTGTGAACGTGGATTCGTATATAACTAATTGTTGTGATGCGTCATCATCATGTATCATTAGTGAGTTGTCGAAAATATCTACTTTTTATCTCGAGTGAAAAAAAAAAAAATAAAAAAAAAAAAAATAGGCACATAAATTTAAGATTCTCATCGATCGTATGAACATTTTCAACGTTTTTCTAAAACATTGCGTAATCAAGCATGAATTACATTACGACGCTAATTCACAGTTAACACGAAATTTTTCTTATCATGCATATACAAATATGGGGGCGACATGCGTAAGGCCCATTAGCCGTGCAGCATATTATACACACCAGGTAATCACCTGACAAAATGAGACAAAGATATTTGAAGCAGAGGTGCACGCAAGCCAAGTGGCCAAAATAGCCAACATACCGGACATTGCATCATCGAATATAGCGAGTAAAATGACCTCGTTAGTCAAATAATGTTCACCTTCTTTCTCTATTCTTTGTTCGTTATGTTCTCTCGCATCTAGTGTTTCTTGTCGGGACAGTTTATTTGAATGATTTGCTAATAGCAGATTTATTTTAAAAGCATTATTATATAACGCAAAGACTGTCTTAAAGGCTTCATAATGATTCACTTTTGCTCAGCAATTTAAAACGCACGCTACTCGTGGTCGACCGGTCGTTATAAGGCGTTCTTTCGTATAATCCCCCAACTGTGGTGAGTGAAAGGCCATATTTCACGCAGGTGAGACTCCTACCTTGATGAATCACGCGAGGGCTTCCTGATATTGAAAAGAAATGGCTGATACCGCACAAAAAGAAAGCAAAATGCTCCGGATGTTCGAATCTCGGTATCTTTTACCTACTTTAATTAACACAATTTCTTGGAAATATGTAACATAAACGAGTAGGAAGTTTTATGACCGTCTTTACGCCGTGGATAGCTAGAATTACTTTCAATCATAATTATATGGCTTTATATGCATTTTTTTTTTTGAAAGGAAATTCTTTCCTTAATTTTGTCTCTGACAACATTTCATGCCCGAACGCGCTGGCCTCATCTTCATCTTTAACATCCCCCTACCAAACGCACAACTAATTCAGGTATCCAGTGACTCGAAACTCACTTAAGACCTGAATTTGTTTGCCTCAGAGATTGTATGACTGTGCATACAGTCCCCTCCCATGCTCCACTACCATGTCTCGACTCAGTCAATGGCCTTTTATGTGTGCATTAGGTTCCTTTAACATCTGTCACAGCCGCAATTGCTTTACTTGCACTGGGTTTAAACTGTGCGTTGATTTGCCCGTATATCTACGCTCCACTCAGTGCATGAACTTCATTCCATAACAAGTCAAGGCACGTTTAGTTGAATGCAAAAAAAAAAAAAAAAAAAAATGATCAACATAATTTATAATAGGATAGTTTTATTGTAATGTAAGGAAACTATCAAAAATGAAACCAATTAAAAAAAGCTGGGACAGCATTACAACCAGGATCTGGTGCAATGGGTAGGACATTTGACCCTGATCTAAATACAAAGTTAAAACAGTCGAAAACCAATGGAATGAAACAAGAAAAAGAACAGAAAAGAAAAAGAAAAAAATGTGTATTCATATGACATTGAATTTGAGATATCTATCAATTTAATCCACAATTGTATGCAGAGGTCAAGAATAATGTGTGCCCCTACTAAAAGTACTAACACCCGTTACTAAAATACTGGTGCGTTTAAACTTTTTGATTATGACCAAATTGCAAGATACAAAATCCTTATCGGGTCGAAATGATAGCAATGCCCGAAATCCAAAAATTAGATCAGACACTTATGTATATGCGTATTCTAACTCTTTATTGCACACCATTAAATTGAAATACTGATTGGCAAATGTTTGCTAGCTGATAAAAGTACCATCTAGCTACGTTTACGGCGCCTTTTACGGCAGCTACTTTATTGCCCCAGGGAATTGTTGAGTTCTGTTGTGTTGTAAATTTGTAAATTGCAATTTTTACCAAAGCCGATTCCCTAAGCCATCGGCACACAAACGTGACCTTGGTAGGCGAATATTTCAGTTAGTTGCTCCAATGAGAAGTCCTCTGTGTGATTTGTCATGTTTTGATTTTAATGCACTTTGTAACCGAAAAGTTTGAACAGATTCCTTCAAACTAAATTCCTTTTATATTTACTTTAAGCATATAATGCTATTATCCGCCCACCCCCACTCCCGTTTGGAATAAACTCATCAAAATTGATAACCGCGGCATGTTTATGTACTCAGTGAGACGTGATCGAACCCTCAAGAAAACCAAAGTAGTCTTAAAACCTGTGCTTCACAGAAATCGCAGCTGACCAAAATTGGGCGATAAAAAAAAAAAAACCACCAACAAACAAACCAAAAACAATCATTACGCAAGCAAAATCACGAAATTGTAACCATAATATACTCTATAAACAGAAATACTTAAAGATATGCTAAACTCATTTTCTATGCATAAAATTATAGCAATCACAATATATCCGTGTTGAATTGCAATAACAATGAGTTACAACCCCATTCACCGATGTGGGGGTTTGAAACGACCTCGATTTTATTATTTTGTAATCAACCTACTTTGGGGGAATTCTACTTCAAAGGTATATCAGGGCTTTCCTGTTGGTGATCACGTGACTGCATGCCAACGAAGACAGACCAAGGCGAAAGAAACAAAAACAATCCTACTTTCTTTACACCACCCCATATACTCACCATGTTATTATGCGGACCTCGGGCGAATTAAACTACGGTGCATATCACACATAAAATTATTCGTTATTCAAATCATTACCATGACAAACAAATGACTCATTGCAGGCGAATAACGAGGATTTGTGTTATTATTGAATAGCTTTCGCATGCCTCACATTCTGTGTATCTTCATCTCAAGTTTCCTGCGATTACAATAAATATTTCTTCTTCCAGGATGTCACCCCAAAGAAGAAAGGAGGGGATTTTGAGAATGAGCACCTGGAAGAGCGAGGTGAATGGGGCAGCCCTGTGGAGTTTGTTCTCTCGTGTTTAGGGTACGCCGTCGGGCTGGGCAATGTATGGAGATTTCCGTACCTGTGCTTTGAGAACGGAGGAGGCAAGTAAAGGTTGATGAGTGAATTTTCCCGTGATAAACATTGCTTCACAGGAGCTTTCCTCATCCCCTACGTCATCATGCTGGTATTGATTGGGATTCCCATGTTCTTCATTGAGATTTCGGCAGGACAGTTCACCGGGCATGGACCAATGTATGCCTATGAGGCATCACCAATCTTCCAAGGTGGGGCACGTTCAGTTATTCACATTTCCCTCGATTCCCGTTGCAAACACCGTATTCACAATGCATATGATAATCGCCAGGTGTCGGTGTCGGCATGGTAATCATGACCTTTATCAGTAACATCTATTACAACATGATCATTGGTTGGTCTTTGTACTACATGTTCGCCTCCTGGCAAAAGGTTCTTCCGTGGTACGACTGCTCCAATGACTTCAACACTGACAGTGGGTAGTCTTCCCAACCGTATAACCCAAAATAAGGAATATTCAAATGTCATAGAATGTTACTCTAAGCGCCAAGCTGAGGGTTGTGAAGCCGAAGACAGAAACAATGTTTGGTACAACCTTACTTGTTACAACTCTTCCTATATTGGTCAATACAACGATACCGAGATAAGAGAAGTCTGCAACACTGCTGAAGGGAGCTCTACCACCGCTATGCCTTGCTGGAATGAAACCTACAACCCAGTCGCCGAGTGGCTTGACGAGATGGTTTCAAAAAGGGAATCACCAAGTGAAGAGTACTTCGAGTGAGTACAGCTTCAGATGGTGAACTGGTTTATGTGCATGTGTTGCTCGTCACAGTCTGGTCGTACTAGATCGCAGTGACACTCTCACTGACAGTGGCTACGTCAAATGGGACATCACGCTCTGCTTCCTCCTCGCTTGGGTCATGTGTTTCTTCTGCGTCATCAAAGGAATTAAGTCATCCGGAAAGGTGAGCTCGTAAATTTTTTTCCTGTGGTACAAGTTGCAATAAAAATGTACACATGCAGGTTGTTTATTTCACGGCAACGTTTCCCTACCTGATTCTAATCATCTTACTCGTCAAAGGACTGCTTCTCGATGGTGCAAAACAAGGTATCGATTTCTACATCATCCCTGACTGGAGCAAACTGAAGACTCCTAAGGTACATGCACTACCGTCATTCGGTATACCATTGCTTAATCTTCTCTTTTTGGTCTAGGTCTGGGTTGATGCTGCCGGTCAGATTTTCTTCTCGCTCAGCGTTGGTCTTGGTGGATTGATGAGTTTCGCGAGTTATAACAAATTCAAGAACAATGTATACAGGTGACATGAACTTTGAACCTTGTCTTTCAACCCTTGACCCCATACTCATAATTACAGAGACACGCTCATCGTTTCCATTGGAAATTGCATGACCAGTTTTGTGTCCGGATTTACCATTTTTGCCATAATTGGACATCTTGCAAAGGTTCTTGGTCGTGATGTGGACAAAGTAGCGAAATCTGGTAAGCGAGAATAACGCGAGCGCCTCTGCATTTTACATTGTGGGAACTGTTCTGCAGGGTCTGGCCTTGCCTTTGTTGTGTACCCTGAGGTGGTCACCTACCTCGACCCCCCACAGTTATGGGCTACGCTGTTCTTCTTCATGCTGATCATGCTCGGACTTGACAGTCAGGTAGAATGATTAGCTGACCATTACTGCAGTTATTGCATTTCTCTATCAGTTTGCAGGCATTGAGAACTGCATGACTGCTATGGTGGACGTCTTCCCTAAATTGAGACCTTACAAAACCTGGGTGGCATTTTTCAACTGCTTCGTATCTTTCTTTCTTGGACTCACGATGTGTACGCAGGTACGTTTTCATTATTGCTGCTGTGTACTTATTGCATGAGTTGAGACCTGTGACTGTACATGCGATTAAGGAGCATCCTGACTCATTACTATTCATTTACAGGCAGGTGCTTACTGGCTTGACCTGATGGGATATTACTCTTCTGGACTATCATTGGTCATCATTGGGCTGTGTGAAGTCATAGTCTTCGCTTGGGTCTATGGTAAGACTTTTCTTTTGATGAGCCTCAAATTGGATATGCTAAAATTGGAATAAATTTTCAGGTGCCAGGAACATCAAAGCTGACATTGAGTTGATGTGTGGCTTCCAAATCGAATGGCATTGGTGGTTCTGTTGGTCGTTCGTCTCTCCTGCAGTCATGATCGTAGGTCTCCTAACTTGTTCTACGTTAACATGAACACATTCTCTGTCCAGGTCATCCTTATATTCAACTGCATCGACTTCACTCCGCTCTCTTACGGCGATTACGTCCTGCCTGATTGGTCCCAAGGTCTTGGTTGGTGCATGGCTCTGGTCTCGATGCTCGCCATTCCCATCTGCGCTGTCCTTAAGTTCATTGCATCCTTTAGCAATCCAGCCTTTGATGGACTGGGTACTTTGGAGGTGAGCTATCAAAAGCAGCTGGTCACAGACCTTAAAGTATCTTTCTGTGCTTATGCAGCGCCTTCGCAAGTTGACACAACCGAGCCCAATGTGGACAGCAAGGAAGAACAGAGAGACCGGAAGCACGGATGATGACGTCAGCCCCCCTGCTGCGATCCAAGCATACAGCAATCCTGCTTTTGAAAAGCCAGCGCCTGATACTTGCGATACAGTGCTTTGAGAGTAATCATCATTCCTCTCTCTCTCTGCCTCGTGAGAAATCCTCTGACATTAGTGACTTCCGTTTGCATTCCAAATATATTTGTTTACATATAAATATATATTTTACATTTATTGTTCTTTGTTGGTTCTTTTAAGTCTTTTTAAAACATATTGTATGCCTTTATACGGTTGCCAGTTGTGGCATTTAAATAGCTCTAATATTGAGAAGATACATTTATGTTGGCGAAAGTGTTTACGCCGCCTTTTTAATCTTCCAAGACGGACGCATTGCGATCTCATTCATATTATCTGTCAAGATGTTTCTTTCATTAATCAAATTTTGAACCGATTTGCTAAGTTTTTACAGGACATTGTTAAAAGCGTTAATATATTTACTCGTTCCTGTCTTTCCTCTGTTTTATCAGGAAACTTATCTGTTTTTAGTTTCAATGTTTCTTGTTTATGTTCAAAGCTCGGGATACCAAAGTTTCGGATCCCCGAGTATAATTTTACCGCAAGAACGCGGCAACTATTTTTTGTAGATGACGCCATACAAAGTCTTGGTGGCGTCATCAGAGATTTAATCCGTTTGCGAGATTGCAACGGATTAATTAATAACGGTTGGACAACCTGTGATTTTACTGTTTCTCGAGGAACTTTGTTGTAATTAACATATTCTTCTTTTTATTTTATTCTACTTGTTGAATTTATTATTCTTTTGTTCTTTCTTTCTGTTGTTTTTTTTTTTCTTTTCTTTTCCCCTAAATGAAATGCTTGGATCACGCCCGTTAATGTATTTCGATTAATAAACATTATATATAAAATTATACATAAAAGGTTGTAGCGTGAGTGTGAAACAGATATGCTGTCCAAAGTTGCCTGCTCTATATATGCCCCTCACATACTCATGATACTGTGCAGCAGACCAATTTTGTAGTCAGTATTGCATATAATTAATATAAAATACATACACTAAGTTTTGAGGGCTGGTTATTTTTTTCCAGTTTGACACCATGCCAACTCGATCAGCAAGTGTGCACTTAGAACTTACTGCGATGTTCTTATAAGGAGACAGCAGAGGCATGTGTTGCTCATGATTATTACAACTGAGTACTTAATAGGTTATCAGAGGCTTCAGAGTCGCCCAGGTGTGCAATTTGTGGATGAGTGATGGAAATATGATGCGTGACCCATTTACTCGCATCCGCTGCTGTGATTCACACAAAAGGCCCTAGGTCTCTACGCGAAGCTAAGATATATTTAAACACGGATACAAGAGAACGATTTAAATGCTAATGAGAATCTTGTTTTGGTTTATTTACTTACATATTGATTAAGCGTGGGAAGACGTGGGTATGTCAAAATCATTGACGCGTAGCTATGAGTTAACTAACAAACAAGGCTATACATACGTCATAAATATTTAGTGTGTCCGGAAATCATTTTTACAACTGTATCGATACTAGTATTTCACGGATGCAGTCTTTTTTTTTTCGAACAAAAATATTGATTTATAGAGGAGAATTACTTGATAAGGACGACCTAAGTGACGCCATTGTGTCGCTCATTTCAGCAGTCTTCTCTCAATGGTCACGTTGGTGTCCCCATCACTATGCCTGATCCGTCTGAGTCTGTTGTAACTCAATTGAGTTTGCTTTCATAGACACAATGCTTAACTGCAGGACATTGCACGTATTGCGTGAGTTGAAGAGGGAGACCATGAATATGATTGGCAACCAACAGCGTCGACGAGTATCCCTGACATCGAGATTGAAATAATGGTTACAAACAGCTGCTCCTTGACACCCAACCCTTGTAGTGAAGACGGAACCACATTGATTGTTTGATAATGTTTTACTAGTTGGCAATTTTGTTACGCATTAATTGTAACGTGATGTAATTGGTTTATACTTTTTATATTCATTTTCCCTTTTTCATAAGCCCAAGTAGGTTGTCAAATGTTTGAATGCAAACCTCACTTGGGGAATCCCAATACCTGAGTGATGGAAGTAGACTTTAGTCACGACCAAATTCGCTTTCGAAAGAAGTAAAAGACACAGAGCAAGCATATCAATTCTTGGCTACATTCTCATAATGCTCTGACTCCCTTTCATATTCGTCTGGAACATAGCTTACCCATAACGGCATTCACCCACAGCATTGTTGATGTGCCTATTTCAGTACTGGTTTGCCTCCGGCCATAGGTATGGAGCTTAGCTTGTATATGCACACAAATTCGACATCGGCCCATCTCCCCATTGTGAAAAAAATGGTCATAGCGTGTCTCCTAAATGAGCGACTCGCAGTTTCACACGAATTATAATATAAGCACTTCTATTCAAAATAAACTTCATACTATTTGAGTACAAATAAAGAAAAGATAAGCCGAACCCAAATTTGCTAAAAGATTGTTAATTTGTGCAAAATTAGAGCGTTTTTGGTTCGCCGGAACCGGAACCTGCGATAATCGAGTGAACGCATGACGAGCGACACGTAAGGACCACTTTTCGCGAGCTATGTCGGATCTGTGTGTATATATACAAGCTATTCTCCATATCTATGCCTATTGACCACAGCAAAATACCTATTCATGCTGCCGATCTGATTTCGGTGGAGTACTTTTGCACCTTTGGTTTTTCCTACTTTGTATTTAAATTACATTTTACCAATAATACTAAATGAAAATGAAACGACGATTCGCTAAATATTGAGCGGTGAATGTGCAGGAAAACCGTATGAACTATCTTCAGTTGTACCCAAACAATGGAAATGATTGACGCATCGGCTTATGCTACGTTATGATTGATTATGTTTCGTTATTAATCGAACACTGCAATTTAAGTCCACGTACGTAATGAACCATTGCATAATTAAAGCAACCAAATTGACATATTCCCCGTATGTATTAAAACATAATGTCCTCGTACTTTAAGAACGATTAAGAGAGAACACAGATTATATAATGACAATTCCTGAATTAAACTGAAATAGTATGCAAGTGTGGTTGGCCATTGATCTATAGCGTCATTTCTCTGCCATATGCCAACCTTTGATGCAACCTATTGTGCGGCGTCTGCAATTAGAGGTCGCTCGCTAATTGCATGTTCATTTCCCTGCTAATTATCTGCCTGGCATTCACTCATGATTTAGCTCCTCTGTGATGCATGTGTTAGGGTTATGTACGAGACACAAGATCCAGTTGCTGCCTTCACCACAAAGGCTTTTGCTAATGGAAGTTAGCTCGTCTTAAGTTGGCGCCATGCTGCTATTGTTTATATCACGAAACTCACGAATTCCTGGTGTGTATACATCTGGTGTTCTGAAGTATTATCCATTCTTGGATTAATTTGTTTTGTAAAAACGTGAAAATTGTTCAGTGAGTAATTAGACATTACAACATAATCATGCATATTGATAAATTTATTCAGTAAGCTGTCTGTGTACCGAAAAGTGACCATTGCGAAGAATTCCTTTTGTGTATAGGACAGAATATAGCACAGTGAAAGCGAGTCAAAAGTTGGTCAAGTTAATAAGGATAAATCTGACTGAGTTTATGTAAATATGATAAAAAAAAAAAGAAGATCTGAGGAAAAAACTCTGACAAGTTATTCTACTTAGTGTATATCCAAGGCAAACTACAGGTAAATCCACTGTATGAATGCGCTTTATCGTAGAGAGATGTTGGAGTAAAGGACTGACGATCTCGTATCAACTTCAGAAAGTTTTGCCAACCATAAGAGAGAATGTAGAGAGAGGAAGAGAAGTGTGACGATTTGAACAGAGAGTTACATTTTCCCCTTACGGTCTTATGGTTTTCAGAAATTTCTGCAGCTGATACTTGACTAGTCATCCCATTAATTTAACCATCCGAGCCTCAGCTTTGCGGTCATCTACTCTGCCACTTGACCGTAAGTACTTCGAAGGCCTGAACTTGGTCATGTGGAAAGCTCCGTATCCCTGGCCAAGCGCAGCACCTAGATGACGCTTCTCCTTCTGCCGAGTGCGTTTGTCCTTGTGGTGCAGCTTAACGGTGTTGTCAGGAGCTGCGTCCTCAACATGGTCCTCGTCGGCTGCACGGCGGATCCTCCCAGACCACGTGGGACGGTGTACTTTAGGAAATGGTCGTTTCATGGAGTCCCAGGTGCCGGCCGGCCGGTAGAAGGGGCTGCCAAAGTGCCGGTACTTGACATCTAGAGCCGGTCCAAGGAAGCGCTTACTCTCGTTAATTTCATCATCGCTTGAATCTTTGAAACCTTTGTTGCCGGTTTTTCTGAACGACCATGTTCCATAACGGGCATTGAGCGCGGATCCTAACCGGCGCTTTTCAGGGTTAATCTCTCCATCCTCCATTGCTGTCATAATGGCCTCCATTTGATTTCGTCTTTTGAGAATATCGTTATTGTGCGGCTCTGGGCCATAATGCCATGTTCCATACCGAGTATTTAGGGCGGATCCGAGGTGTCGCTTACTCATGACGTCATCTCCAGCCTCGATATCATCTGACCAATTAGGGAAGGCTTCGGTCTGAAACGAAAACATGAAGTCAGTTAAAGATTTTTTGTTGTATAGAATTTTTAGGGTGAATTCCAAGTAGGAAAAAATATAAAAATAATAAATATTAAAAAAAATTTTTTATAAAAAAGACGAAAAAGACGAGAAGGGAGGAGAGGAGAAGAGGAATTTCAGAAATTGGGCAGAAATGGACGAGTGTCGCTTAAAATGATTTTCTATTAAACACTGATAAATAATGAAATATGTCTAATATAATTAAAAATACTAATAAAATTATTAAAAGTGAAAAAATTTGAAACAATTGAAATTGAAATTGAATTGGATCTGGCTGCATGAATGTATATGGCATATATGGCAGCAGTGTTAATTTCAATGCAATAGCTTGCACAACAACTAATATATTGGCATTTTAGTATATCGCAATTACTATTATATGCAAGATTTCGCAAGAACAGAACAACCTAGCACAGTTACAGCGCCATTCTTTATT
>KB307525.1:32845-45416 GCA_000328365.1 Capitella teleta
TGATACCTGGGAATATTAAGTTGTAACTTGATAGAGCTACTTAATTTTGAAATTCATTTCATAACAGACGTTACATTCGATCTTACCACGTAATGAATGTGACTCACTGCCTAATATCAGTACTAATAATATCAGCTGGATATAATTTGTATCTCGCCCAATAGAAAAGCGAAATTGTTTGTTATCTATCTAAAAAAAAAATTTTTTTTTAAATTAAAAAATTAAAAATGAAGCAACGATGAAGCCAGCTGTGCTAAATAATATTATGGGTAAAAACAGCTCGACCCATTTATTTTCATTAGATATTTCGCAAATTCTGATTCCTATATTTTTTAACCATACGCAAATTCTGAATCGAATCTAAATTGAGTGGGTATTTTTACCGTTTTAACTTTGTAATATCTCCTATTAGTGCAGCTTTCACTGACAAATGTTCGTCGTTATCTGCGAATTCCGACAAGTGGAAGTTTTGTATATTATAGGGAATTATTGTCAGCTGTGTTTGAGATTCACGCAGCTGATGAGTCAGCTAGCTCTTAGCATGGCGGTCGACTTCAAACACAGACCCGAAGCCTGCGGGAAAGGCAATCCTGCTTCCCTGCCTGGGATGCGGCCAACCAAGGCACACACTTGGCTGGGTAGAGTTGCAGCTCCGTCAAGTGCAAACCGGTGTCATTATCGGCCGAGTCAACTTTCTGTGAAGATCGTCAAAACAACGAAACATCCGACGCAAGGAATGACTGCAATCCAGTATGCTGTGTGACATGCATACGAGATTCCGACCGTGTTTATAATTTCTTCAAACCTCATTACAACCTGCTTCTTCCATATCACCTGAAATCAAGTCACGTTTGGCTGGTAACATAGTATATATTTTCCCCCTCTTTTCGTATCCATGTTTTGTCCCTGTATCCCATGTTAATCAAAGACCAACTTGCAATGCCGACGGGTGACGTCACAACCAAATTGCTGGTTCTGCCGTACATGACCAGAAATAACCATAGACCCGTGTTGTGATGTGGGTACATTTCGTTGCGAATCCACTAGTGATTTGGTTCGATTTGACGTGTTTCTTTTTTGATCTCGCTGTCATCTGACTCCTCATCCCCGAAAGTCGTTATATCTCCGACCGACCAGCTTCCTTGGGGACACTTCGACGTGTCACGAAGCAAGAGTTCCTTTCTTGATTGATGACTGTAATTTCTGCAATGCTAATAAACTTGTCTAAATGAGTTACAATTCTCGACACGAAATCTCATTGGAATGAGATCAGACTCATTAATACAACTTGGGTTTCGGGTCACACACGAAAAAAACAAATTACCGCGGATATCAGTTAAGCACAATTATATTTTGCTTCTTGGAGGTGCGTGTATTGTTGTTTTCTCCCTTGCATCTTGCTACCTGTATTGTATGGCTTGAGTGCGTGATTTGCAAAGACATTTAAGAGCTCCATGTGCGTTCATGTCGTATACGGTGCCTTGCTAATAAGTACACGTGCATGACGATACAATTCACCACTTATTCGACATTGAAACCACTGATTGAGCACGCAATAATTCCGCTAAAATTGTAGCAGATCGTATTACCATTAGCGTAAGGGATGAGCCACAAAACTAAACACACCAAACGACACCCTATCCGTCAGGGCAGAGCTAGCATATCATTGCAAGAGCCACTTTGGAGTACTTGTCACTCACGTCACTTCAGCGCTGAAAAGTGCGTATTCTTTTCGGGCTAAAAGTGCACGTTCTTTTTAGCGCGATGTCTCTGGTTGCCGGTCGATTTGACCAGAGAGCCATAGATATGAGACCTTATGGGCAGTTAGGGCAAGGATCAGTCATTGCTTGGGATCCTCCTAGGGATCGATCGATGCCAGGGTCGACTTCCGCGGGGAGCTAAATCGGTCCTTCAGAAATACGATGACATTTCGCTGTTTGTCCTGCTTTTGCTCAATCGCTATTTGAAGAAGTTGATTGGTCAACAAGGGCAGCATTGAACTGACGAGGCTCTAGTCAACATCTTTAACGCGATATTCTCTCATTTCCTTCCAAGCGCAAAATGACATCAGCTAGATAATAAACAAAAGTCGAAAGAAGTGCTCGTTCGGTAAGGATGGTGCCGCAGTTATGATTGCCAGATGAAGGGCGAAAAAATGATTCCTTACTGGTGCACCACAGGAAATGGATTTGCCTTTTGATCTTAATGTTTTAGGCACCTCACACGGCTGTGTATCTTTATGGCAAACACCAAAAATGTATGAGTGGTGCTTTTTTTTTTTTTTTTTTTTTTTCCAGAAGAGAAAGGAATAGTCTTATTGTAATTAACAGAAAAGTGTCAAAAATGAAACGATTTCGGTTATAGTCGATCACGGACATAAACTAATACCATTGCGGTTTGCATGCTGATGAGCGTTGACCCGGGAGAACTCCTGTTTTTACATTTACTTTCGATATTTGACAGAGAGACAATTTACTTGTAGTGTTTCCATATTGCTTACTTGTATTGTTGAAATTTGGATCGTCGTATATGAATAAACTGCTATTATACCATATTTAATATAGATATGGTGATCTATTGCTATTTCCTTTTATGGTTGAATAAGAGTTGATAAAAAGGCGATTTTACAACCGGAAATCGATTTCCCGACCCTGGAGATCGAGTGGCCTAGCAATACCTACGCCATAGCTGAGGTGAAAAATCCCATAACAATCAAGACTAATGGCAGAAATGACACCAAAATCGCGAAATATACACCCTAATTAATCATTCCATCACAGAAAAATCATTTGGGTCATAATTTTTCTGTGCATTCCACAGCAAAATAATAATTAATTTTTCATGAGCCCATTTCCACGATTTAAAAGAGACACGCACAGGGTGGTTCGGATAGAATATTATTAACTTATCACAAGACGCTCGAATTTTAGCAGTCTTACTGCATAGAAACACAAACAACATAAAATTATTTATTATTCTTTTCAACTTATGTGGCCGACGAATTAGATTGTAGATCTGTATGTAAATTGTTGGCCTATGTATAAATTGTAGATTCACACCCTCCGAATTTCCCAGCATTTCAGTCGGGTTCCTACGTTTCATCAAGAGGAATGAGTCAGATATGCGCGCTGATTCGTTAGCTATGAAATTAACGTGTAATAATGACAGAGAATTTTGGAAAGAAGTTAAGATGATGAATAACAGTAGAACCCCTCTGCCCGATAACATAGATGGATATACAGGTTCTACTGAAGTGTGTGAGTTATGGAGGCTACATTATTTCTTTCTCTTCAATTGTATCCATGATAATGGGGTGTATCTCTCCCCTAATGTTATGTTTGATAATGATATGATAATCAGGCCGAATGAGGTACAACGTGCAGTCGCTAAACTTGTGGATAAACAGCCAGATGGATCCGATGATATTACTGCAGAGCACCTGGAGCATGCTCATGTGTCCATTGTTCCATTACTAGCAATGTGTTTCGCATGGTATTTTTGTTCACGGTTTTCTTCCAGAAGACATGCTCAAACAGAACAATAGTACGAGAGCGTTGCCTTAATTATGCCTTCAATGAAGCTTATCCATAGTGCGGGGCCCTGTTTGCCGCCAAAAGTGGAAATATTGCGGAATGATGAGTACACTGTATCATTATATTGAGATAGATCGGCATAAATGTTGACGAAATTGGAATAGAAATGGTAGGAATATCATACCAGATATTGATTTCTCTTATCTTTGTGTATTTTTAACACTGTGATATGTTTTGTACTACTTTCTCGAAAATGTGTAACGCCATTGAAAAATATTGAGATCTTTAACATGGAGCATATAGACTACTTTTGGCCCACTCTGTATATTAAGGAATATAATGCAATATAATATAATGGAATATAAGTGCATGTACACGTATTAGCACTGCAGCCGATCTGAGCCAGTCGGGGAAAAAATGTCGGCTGACCGACTAGCCAGCCGAAAAAGACCTAAGCCAGCCACACCGGCTGGCTTCGGGGTCTAATGCAAAAGCCACGCGAGAAACAATTAAGACATAAAAAGAACCAAACTGTTATTTACATGGACACTGCAGTAGATGGCCTAATTGGAAATTCAATCGAAGCACACTCAATCATCACCGCTGCATGTACATCACTACATGACCCGCTATCTAATAATTAATGGCTTAACGGCTATTGCAGCCGGGAGAAGGTTTTAAAGTGCTACTGTTAGATAAGTACTAAGTAGGTCTCCACGGCATAATATTTGTGGGTCAACAGTGCACATTTACCCGACACAACCGCGATAAGAAACATAACGTACAGTCGTGCTCCATTGATTTCAACCACCTCCGGTGAGATTTCTAGGTCAACTGTCATTCACTGGATATTTCTGCTGACATCAAACAGAAAACACGAAGCCATACTGTGCAGGTTGGTGTGTTGATTTACACAGTACTCCTTGCATCTACGTGAATGCAGAATGGTCTGGTAATAATGCATCTTTGCGTGGACAATAATTGTGAAAACGTGGATAATAGTGTTTTAAGTATGTGCTGTATATTGCATACAATAAAACGTGTGTGTTTTGATAGTGCATTGCACGGCTTACATATTTAACTAATGGTGCAACCATTTAGGCTGACATTTGGATCTTTAAATGACCTACTTTAATTCAGTTATGTTAAATGAGCGTGCACGCAACATAGATCAAGTTGCATGAACTTACATCGAATGCATCCGATGCTGACATTCGTAGAATTCGGTCACACGCTCAGGCTGATCGATGCGATTGTTGTTCTGCTGTGCATCGTATTCCTGTTCAACCTTGACCTAA
This sequence comes from Capitella teleta, assembly GCA_000328365.1. Lineage (NCBI taxonomy): Eukaryota > Metazoa > Annelida > Polychaeta > Capitellidae > Capitella > Capitella teleta. The sequence goes on from KB307525.1 coordinate 37,677, forward strand.
TTCAGTTTTCTTCTTCAGCGTCCAGCGATGGGGTCTGTCTCAAAAAAGCCGAATTTGAAGGTCCTGGATCAACCAGGCTTTGTGGGTCAGTAGTCCAGTCTTGGCATAATTTACAACTATGCTACGCATATGCATATTGGTTTCGTCAGTATTCGTGTGCATAAACATTTTGATATTATTTATCTGAATACATGTATAGGCCAATGTAATAATTATATATGTTGTAATCATGTACCCCTTTTATAGCATACGATTATGACCCAGAGAAGTTTGAGGTGACCGATGAGATGGTTCAAGTGTTTGATTGGGATGGCGGAATAGTCGTCAGGTAAACATGAAAACCCACGGCAAAATCCGCACACGCCACAAAAATAATTTTCTATCAGGAATTTATTCAACAAAGAAGAAGTGAAGCACATCTTGAGAGCCTTGACTGAGACTGACGCTTTGACTTCGAGGGCATGGGACGTGAGAACATCTTTGCCATTCCACAAGAGGAATTTTCTTACTCCATTCACTTCCGGTTTCTTCAGCTACCGGACGGCGAAGGAAGGTCCAGTCGTCTGGTCATCTGGAGCCATCCAGGGAATGACGTCACCGGTATGGTAGCCAAATGTGAAAAAGTAGCGAGAACGGCTGAAAAGGTGCAATGTTGTTCGTCGTCCATTCAATATAATTGTTTGTAATCACAGTTGCTGCGGGGAGAGGTATATCACTACCACACCAAGCTCATGATGAAAGAAGCTCGAACTGGTGGCAAACATCTCTGGCACCAGGATTACGGGTGACGTCTCAATGAACGCCTTGTTCATTTCATCAATTCTCATCTTACACAGATATTGGTACAAAAATGGAGCTCTTCGTCCGGATATGTTGACCGCATACATAGCTATTGACCCCTGCGTGAAAGCAAATGGATGCGTGCAGGTATTTTGTGTTACTGTCATGACATTATTTGTCCATGTCCTCTGCGATGGTCTCGCATCTGGTGATGTTGGTGCCTGTTTCCGGCTGTCCTCGCAGAGCTCTTTGAAACAGACCTTGTTGAGCGTTTATCGCTTCCCCCGTGAAGTCTCGCGTGAAATCTCGATTCTCGCGTGAAGTCTCGCTAGACTGGTCACGACCGAACAACCGTCTGTATTTATTTAACACTCCCGTAGAGCGGAGTGCTTAGCCCACATGTCTCGTATATTCTGATTAATTTGGCTGCTTTGAAATACTCCTTGTTCTTAGCTTGAGGTACCCAAATATTAAAGGGATGGGGAACTAAATTTTAAGTGATGTTCTATTGACTCATAGCACCAATTGATAGCATTCCGTGCCAAAAACACCATGCCTGGATGCAAGCGTAAGGAAATAATGCATTCCGAATATCGGGGTTAGCATTGTGCCTATGGGAGAATGGCTTCCATTGCGAAGTATAGGAGGCAAACGTCAGCTGATGGCTTGGTTTGGCTGATGGCTGATTGGTTCCGTTCCCCTCGTGAAGCTATCGATTTCAGCCAATCAGAGCAAAGCATCTTCGCCATAAAAGGACATCTTTGTTGTTTACGAAACGAAAGCGCATGCGTGGTGCACTCTGGCTGACCTTTTTACTGTTTCAGGATGAGAAACATGGTAGGTGTCCTAGAAAATCGCTTGTTAAAATAAGAAAACTAGCGAAAAATATTTTTTTTTTTTCGCGCCTGACTGGTGGCAAAATGATCATTCTATCTATTTCCGAAAAGAAAATAAAAAAATATCCAAGGGTTTAGTCGCAGGACACGCATATATGACGAGGCCCATTGTAACAGATGGGGAACTCGGTGTTTCATCACAGCTGCTGACGTCACGCCTAGTTAGCAATATATCGCCCGCGAAATCGTTAGCGATGATATTCCTTGTGTGGGCCAGGCATAGGAATCATTTATGGTGCATCAAATAACGACTCAAAGTCAATTTTTAACCAGTTCTGCCTCCCTTTAAGGTCGGTGAAGTCATTTCAGTTAATGCTTATAATATTAACCACTGATCAGTTATAATTTCTTGCAGTTTGTGAAGGGTTCGCATCGTTGTGGTCGCATTGATCACGATCTAGTCCACGGCCAAACAGTCGCAAACCAAGAGACTTTGGATCACATTCGCAATGCGGATGGCTTCCAACACTGCTACGGAGAGCTACAGCCAGGTGATCATAACGCACTCGATTTGCTGGATCATAACGCACCTTTGTGCTATCTCCCACAGGCGACTGCCTTTTCTTCCACAGCAACGTGCTGCACACATCTGATAAGAATGACAGCGATATGAGGCGCTGGGCTTTCTTGTGCTGTTATAACAGGGCGGACAATGACCCTGTCCTTAAGCACCATCATCCGAATTACACGCCTCTTGATATCGTGAGTCATAACGCACTCAACCTTTGTCAACACAACGCACTTTGTATTCATTATAGGTCCCCAACGACTCTGTTCTGAAATGCACCAATTTCACGGATATGTCTGGAAAAGACATCATGAACCCGAAGGAAGACAAGACGGTTAAAGCTAAGACTAAGTGAATGCGCGAATTTACCCCCGCAACCATATCCAATAAACGCATTGCAGAAGAAATAAAAGCTTGGGGCCTAAACCACTCGGGATGTTTTGTAGTATATTATGAACTCACCAAATTTATCTAATTTTTATATGCGGTAATGAATGTTATCATATTTTAATGGGTTGAAATTCATGTACAGATTCGTCCGTTACTGTTCTTCATGAGAAATAAATGAAAATTATCTTCATCTGCGTTGAATTAAGAAAACATCTGAATATTTTATGCCCCTGTGAATCTTCGACAATCCCCATGAAATGAAGCGAGTTGCCTGATCTTCATTTCCCTATGGAAACTCTGTTCTGAAATGCACCAATTAGTGAATGCGCGAATTTACCCCCGCAACCATATCCAATAAACGCATTGCAGAAGAAATAAAAGCTTGGGGCCTAAACCACTCGGGATGTTTTGTAGTATATTATGAACTCACCAAATTTACCTAATTTTTATATGCGGTAATGAATGTTATCATATTTTAATGGGTTGAAGTTCATGTACAGATTCGTCCGTTACTGTTCTTCATGAGAAATAAATGAAAATTATCTTCATCTGCGTTGAATTAAGAAAACATCTGAATATTTTATGCCCCTGTGAATCTTCGACAATCCCCATGAAATGAAGCGAGTTGCCTGATCTTCATTTCCCTATGGAGTAGCCCCGTGTGTCGATCGCCCATGGAAGCAAATGCCATTCAGTTTGGCATGGCAGTGCTTGTACCACCCTAATTTTATCATTCCAGCCCGAAATAATTACCTGATATCATTTCCATGGTATAAAAATGAGTCATGAACAGCGCATAATTATTCAGTGGTTCTGATTCTCCCGCCAAATCGGTTTGGTTCACATATTTGCCGCTAGTGGAGCTGCAAGTGACGTCATAACACCCCGGGAATTCCACAAGGCGACCAGTCTAAAAAGGTTGCTATGGTAAAGGATCAACAGAAACGATTCGGCTTCGTCGCCTGAAGTCGGAAAAATGGTGACAAATCATTAATATGTTGAGTTATAGCGTTAATAACTTATCACAAGACGTTTGCATCGACTGATTCTCATTCAATTTAATAATTATTTTAAAGACAAAAAAAAAAAAAAATCTTTATTAATCTCCCGATTCGAAAAAACAAAAAAATCGCGACACTCCGTTGGAAATTTTGTTATGCACATACTGGATGGGAATAAGGTAACAGGTAGGGAATTGAAAGTTTGAAAAGGATTGCAGAATTGTTCAAACCTTTTTTTCTTTATGCAGGATAAAGAACGCTTGGGATTTATCGATAAGAGTAGAGGGAAACCCCGGTCCCGGGTCTTCTGTTCTAGCGCCCGTATCACCCGAACGGTTGGGTGGAGCCGTAAAACCCCATCACGCATCACGCACGCTGCGAACTGATATCGTGAGCATGTTATCCGTGATGCGGATCATTCGCAGAGTACTTTTCTGGAGTAGTTCGTGTTTTGTCAGTTTAGCCACGCTGGCATGGGCGTAGCACGCGCTCCCTTGCTCCAAAACGGACACATCAGTGTTTTGTAGAGGGCTGTGAACCCTAATATAATTGAGTATATTTGCCAATTTATGTGCCAATGTGTAGTCGATTGTTCGAGTCAATATTACCTCATTCCCAAGTGTACCTTGCTTTGAGTTATAATTATTATATGCTTATGTGTTATGACTTCCAACCTAATCAAACGTGTGTTACAAGTTTTATAGTCGTATTTGAACAAATTCATTGATATGCTCAGCATTAAATGTAAAAAAATGTTAGTGCGTCAATAAAAACTTTGGTACCCTAGGGTTCAAGGTGGGGTGATATGACGTCATAAAACCCCGGAGAGAGTGGGGTAGGAGACTCTTGACTATTGTTTTATCTCACTATAGAAGCATTTTGAAGCCACAAATGGCTCAAAAAAGGCCAATATATGTATATACATGATTATCCAAAGACATAAAAGTTTGTTTTTTTTTGTTTTTTTTTTTTTTTGCTTGTGTTGACCTTTTAAAAGCTGTAAAACATGATTCAACAGATATCAACGTGTACAAAACTGGATTTTTTAGTTATTTAGTAACTTCGCGACTTCTGATGCTGCTGCTGCTCACCATTCTCATCATGGATAGTGCCTTAAGACTGTACTTGGAACAGTAGGGGCCATGGTGCCGACAGACTTATATACATCAATAAACTGCTACAACAGTGTGATATTCTCTTAGTACAAGAGACGTGGTTGCATGACTGGGAATTGAATAAACTCAGTGACGATGACGTCATATCTATATTAAGGAGTCTCCGGAATGGACCCTCAGCAGCTCCTCGTTGGTCGCCCGCATGGGGGCTGTGCTGTATTGTTTCACTCTAGTTTGAAAATCTCAATCGCCAGTGTGCAGACAAACTCTTGTAGAATGTTTGCTTGCGTGGTGAACGTGATTAATTCTATCAAATTTCTCATTTTTAATGTATATGTGTCGTGTGACAGTGTGACAAATGTTGATGCTTACATGGATATTATGAATGAGATTGAATCTATAATTTCAGTTCATCAAGATATTGATAATGTCATCATAGGTGGTGATATGAATGTAGACTTGAGAAGAACAAGATCAGCTAACTTAAGAGCACTTGAAAATCTATGTTTCAATCAAAGTTTACTCTTTTGTCAGTCTTTTGATCAGTGTCATGTCAATTTCACCTACAAAAACGAGGCCACTGGGGCACGCTCTATTATTGATCATTTCTGTGTCTCTGAAAATATATTTAACTCGATTGTGCATTACTTAGCAGTTCATGAAGGTGACAACCTTTCAGATCAAGCACCAGTGTTTCTTGATATCAAACTCAATTTATGTCATGTTACTCAATCCGTATCTACTTCACAGAATCGTGTTTCATGGCATAGAGCATCTAGTCGAGATATTCTAGCGTACAAAGAAATGTTAATTGTATGTCTAGAAGGTATTAATGTTCCTTACGAAGCTTTACATTGTGTTAATTGTTCTAACTTTAATAATGATTGTCTCATTCATACTCCCTCAGTCGACAAATATTATGACGATATTGTAAGGGCCATGCGATCATCAGCGGAAGTAACGATCCCAGTATGTAAAAAAAGAGGAAAGGCTGGATGGTCAACCCATGTTAAACAATTTCAAGAGGATGCTATTTTCTGGAACCGCATCTGGGTGGAAAATGGTAGACTAACAACTGGTTCATTAAGTAATATTAGACGGAGTACAAGAGCGCAATATCGAAGAGCTTCAAGATGGGTTGTAAGAAACCAAGATAAATTATCTGCTGATCGCATGGCTCAAGCGTTAGCTAGTAATAATTCTCGTGATCTTTGGGGCGAGGTAAAAAAGAAAGCTAATAAGGTACGAGATAAGCCGATTATTGTTGACGATGCAGATGGAGAGCTTGAAGTATGTGAAATGTTTAAAGTCAAATATGAATCTCTGTACAGTAGTGTCTCGTTTAACGAAAACGACATGAATGAGTTTATTGACCAGGTCACGGACATAATTTCGACGACGTGTGCTGCTGGGTCGTGTTATCACAACCATTTTTTTTAGCGTTGATAATGTAAAATCAGCTGTAAAGATGCTCAAATCAGGAAAGAGCGACTCTGAATGTAATTTATCATCTAATAATTATATCAACGGTTGTGATAGTTTATTTGTACATTTATCTATTCTGTTCAATTTAATGTTTGCTCGTTTTTCTTCACCAAATGAAATGCTAAAATCTTTCCTCATTCCGATTCCTAAGAATAGAAAGAAATCGCTCAGTGACAGTAATAACTTTCGTTCAATAGCCATTAGCAGCATTATGGGTAAAATTCTTGATCACATAGTTTTAAAAGTTCACTCTAATGTTTTGTCAACTAGCGATTTACAATTTGGATTTAAGTCAAACCATTCTACAACCCAATGTACATATGTTTTAAATGAGGTCATTGAATACTATAACAGTCGTCATACGCCTGTATATACTACTTTGCTCGATGCTTCTCGTGCGTTTGATAGGGTGCACTTTATCAAGTTGTTTAATTTACTGTAGTTTAGGGGCATGTGCCCAGCTCTAATTAAGTTCCTTGTTCACATGTATATACGTCAGACTCTTCTTGTTCGGTGGCAAAATACCGTTTCGGTTCTGTTTAGTTGCCGCAATGGAATTAAGCAGGGAGGAGTGCTGTCTCCAATTTTATTTTGTGTTTATATGGATGAACTTTTAATGCGGTTGAAAAAATCAAAAATTGGATGTTATGTAGGTCATGTTTATTGTGGAGCTTTAACTTATGCTGATGATCTTACTCTTATAGCACCGACTCACTCAGCCATATGTCCCACTTAATAGAAATTTGTGAGCGGTTTTCACTTGAATATTCTGTCAAATTCAATAGCACCAAAAGTCACGTTGTCCTGTTTAATAACTCTTCAAGAATTCATTGTTGTCAACCATTTTATCTCCACGGCCAACCCATAGAATATGTCACTAATGCTTTACATTTAGGGACTTTAATTGGAAAAGATACACATGCTAAAAATATGTCTAAATTATCTAAGGATATGATTAAAAAAACTAATGTTTTGTACTCTCATTACAAGCACTGTTCACCTGATGTTCTATATTCATTATTCAAATCCTATTGCACAAGCTTTTATGGTTCTCCTCTTTGGTCGCTATGTAATATAAATGATTTCATTGGTTGTTATAAAAAATGTATTAAGCGATTACTTAATTTGAATCTACGCACGAGATCAAAATATGTTTACCTGTTAATGCACCAACCAGACTTAGATACACAACTTATGTACAGATTTTCTTCTTTTTGGAATAATTGTTTTAAAAGTGATAATGTTTTGATTCAATTGTGTGCAAACTTATCTCTTACTTCTAATTCTGTTGTGGCTAAAAATTTAAAAAATAACATCAGCATTCCTACAATGTGATCAGCAAAATTTAGTCATGCCGAAAAACTGTTTGAAATATGTACTTTTCGCAAAATATTTTAGCGCCATTTCAGAGCACGATATTGCAAATGTTACTGTTTTAAAAGAATTACTTGAAGCTCGGTGTGGCTCAATAGACTGCATATTGAGTCATATCGAAATTAATGCACTACTTTATTATTTATGTATTACTTAATTAAGTACTGTTTGCAGTTCTGTTAAACTTACTG
>KB307525.1:58365-88731 GCA_000328365.1 Capitella teleta
TTCAGCGATGCTTGGAGATCGAATGTCAGCGATGGAGGGGCGCATGACTGCGCAAATAGCCAGCATCATGGAGCTCATGACGTCACAAAGTTCCACGGTGAGAGATTTTAACCAGCTTTACCTGGAATTGCGCGATCAAGATGCTCGGGTCATGGAGTCACAGTTGGTGGAGATGCGGCAGATCGTCCAATCGGCTGTTGACCACCTTTCCGCGACGGAGGAGCGCATTGCCACCGCGAATGCAGCGATGGAAGATCGTCTGATTTCAAATCACGCCGTTCTGAGTGAAAACTTGACATCACTGATGACGAACTTCACTGAACACCTGACGGCGGAAATGGGCGACCGAATTAACGACCTGGAAAACCGGACGAGAGGTGCGTGCGATTTGTTTATCATCGCAGGTGCAGAGTGAAACTGTAATTCGCGTAAGTCACTGTGAATCCAGCAGAGCATAAAACTGTGATAATTTGGTTTATTTTATTTTCGAGACTGGATTCTTTATTTTCTTTCTTTTACATAATTATATTGTTCATCTAAACTTATAATACTAGTATTATAGAGAAATTCGATTGATAAACAAACAATGAAGAGGGAAATCGTCGCGTCGTTCGTACGACATTTCCCAGTAACGCAGGGGAGAGGGGAGTGAACGCATTCGTATAACCTCGATATTCGAGGCCTAGACGGAGCTCCTTCCATGGGATGAAATTTCTTCAGTCGTACACTGAACGGAGAAATGAGGTCATTTGGTTGTCTGCCTCTAAACTCTGCAGAAGGGAATGCTTAGCAGTAATCCTGAAATGTTATTCAGTTTCGCAATCCTGTTGAATGTTGATTCTTTGAAGTTGAAGTGAGTTGCAAAGAACTTCGGAGCAGAGGACACTTGAGGAATGGAGTACTATTCGGTGACCCGATACAGGAGACGCGAGGGTTTATTGTGACATGTTGACGGACGGTGGTGGATGGCTAGTGAGTCCTTCTTATGTGCATGAGGTTTGTAACTCTAACTGATTCGTCCTCACGTCTTTCAGAGGCGCAATGCTGGCAGCCAAGATTTCTTTCGCAATTGGGCTGAATACGCCGCAGGATTTGGAGATCTGAACGGAGAATTCTGGTTGGGTAAGCATCAACAATTTTGTCCCTTTTTTCATATAAATGTAGTTCACAATCGATGTATTTGGTTTGTGATATCCTGTGCACCAGTCTAATTTTCAGTGTGTATCTATTATAGGAATATGACGTCACTCTTATTTTGTTGAGCGTATTAATTGGGTCAAGCGATTTTTTTTTTTTTTAATTCTGAGAAATTGTAGACGTGTGCGGTTGCCATGGCAACGTATTCCGCGCATTTTCCTTCACTAAAGCTGTTCTCATGAATATTCATGATCAAAATAATATGTATGTATACGATGTATTTTGCCACCTAATTAAATAATAAAATACAAAACCATATCCTCAGTTTATAAATAAAACCACTTGAACGCTCGATTGAACAAATCAAATTCTCACTCACAAATTGACCTCCTTGACCCTGACTAAATATGCAAAATGAACTAGCTTTGGGAGGGGGGAGGGGCAGCAGCTCCTACAATTTGGCCTCCTACATAATCAAAATACGGTTATAAATGAATTTCATCGACTAACAAGAATACTGTAAGATCTGAAGGCAACAGGGATTTAAATTTCTGGCGAATATAGTGAAGAAAAAAATAAATCATTCTGCTGTGGTGTGGTAGGCAAAGGTCTCCAATGGACGGAAATGAGACTTCCTGGAGGTAAACAGTTATCTGGAGCTCCTGGTTGATATGAATGGCATACGACAGAAATGAGACACGAAGTGAGGGAATGACTGCACTTGATGGATGACGGTATATGTTGGATAATGTAGAGTATTCCAAGGTAAGCTAGGGTTAACTTTACCCTGCAATTCAGCCAGCGAAGAGCAGCAGTTAGCGGCCAGTTCCTCAGCATTTGACTTTCGGCTCTCTTCCAGCGCATGAGCCAGTTGCTCATTTTCAAAGGCAAAAGTTCTATCATCTCTGCTGCTCCGCTTTGTGAAAGGTTTTGAGGACAGGTAGGATGAGCAGTTAGGAAACTGCGAGGGCACTGCTCCCTCTACCAATCGGGGCCGATCCAAGGGAGCAGTGATCGTCACCCCAGTTCTGCTGTCAGTGGCACTAGTCTCCCACATTAGCTCTGACGGTAGGAAATGTAGTTGACAAACCGGCAAACCAAAATATCGTTAATAACTTGCTGTAATCACCTTTATTAAGTTCGTCGCCATTTTGGATGCAATAATAATCCCACTGTAACCCAATTTTGTTCAGCACTCAAGCGATTGGTGACTGATGTTCTAGATATTACTCGTGGAAATTGCCTACACCTCGAATCTGAACTCATTCGAATTGTGATCGAGCAGCCACCAAATAAAATACACCGCCCATCCCTTTCAATATAAATGAGTCACGAAGTAGTAGAGGTTTAGAGTAGATGATGAGCCCCTTTTTTCACATGTTGAATTTTTTTCCAATGATTCTGCTGCTCTGTCTTCACATATATGATTTGCGCCTATGTAGTTGGATTCGTTATTTTCAAATTTAAAAAATCTAGGAGAGGAAAACACACTTTTCTAGTTATAGTACTAAACGCTATTGACGCATTGCTAATTTGATAAATAATAATAAATTTATTTTTATAGCGATCTTCCATTTAAAAAAAAAAATGCTCAGACGCGCTGCACATGCATAGAAAAGCAAAACATTCATGTGAATTCATCAGGGATAAAAATACTGTGTGAACAAAAACGTTTTCAGGTGGCATTTAAAAATGTTTAGATTACTTTCACATCGAATATTCACTGGAAGTGAGTTCCATAAAAGTGGGCCACAAACACTAAAAGCGCGACGATGAATGTTGCTGGCGTGCCGTGGAGTGACGAGCATACAAGTCGAGGCCGATCTTAGCTCTCGACTTGGAGCATAAAGATGAATCAGGTCACACAGATACACAGAAGCCACGTTGTTTATGCATTTAAACACCAGGAGTGCAATTTTAAAATCAATTCGCTTGACAATCGGTAACCAGTGTAGTTCACGTAGGATGGGGGTGATATGTTGAAAACCTCTGGTTTGCGTGACAATTCGTGCCTCTATATTCTGAATGCGTTGAAGCCTGGCTGTCGATGAAGCAGGGAGACTACAGAGCAGCGCATTGCAGTATTCCTCCCATCGTGAGGTGATGAACGCATGGACGAGTTTTTCAGCTGACTCCCTCGTGACGTACGCGCCCGATGTTATGAATATGGAGGAAAGCAGTACTGCACACGGTGTTTATGTGCTCCTCCATGCTGGTCCATGATGACGCCAATGTTGCAGACAGATTCACTGACGGTGATGTAACTGCCACCAACCTGGAGGGTGGGGACGATAGCAGAGTATATTGCTAGTATAGCCATTTTATGTAATTATAAGTTTAAATCAGATTGCATCAAGGTCAAGGTCATTGTGGTAATTAAAGCATTTAATTGCATAAATTGATGATTATTTCGAATTTCGAAAATTTTGTAACTTTTCTGAATTGCATACTACGTGTGCTGTCGAGTCTTAGAAGGAAATGTGATAATTCAGAATATTTGTGTGTTTTCGGTAAGAACACATATTAGGCAACACTTGGCCAATTTCACTGCTTCGGTATTCCGTTGAACAAAGTTTGGTACTGAATATTTTGAATTTGCTCATGTCTGTCAATTAGTAAGTTGCACTTAATAATGAAGCAAATTATTTTGGATTAACACTGAAAGTTTGAAGGTCAAAGCTTAAAGGTCAAGGTCACAGTGATTTTTCTATTTTGAAAATTCGGTCGCCAATAACTCATTGACTAGTAATGCTAGCGACTTTTATAACTGGCATTAAATGATGCAGTGCATTAATATGTAAAATAAAGCTCGGAAGTATTACGGCTCCTAGATGCATCGTTCTTGCGTAATCTTGCATAATAGCAATTATGGCTTTTTTCAAATGCAAATATCTCTATGGCTATGTAAGTTGTGGACTTGAAATTCGCAGAGTATATGCCACGCATACACCTCTTACGAAATCCTGATTTTAAATGAAGTTGCTTGAAGTTCAAGATCATTGTGGTCATTTTGCATTTCATTGCAAAATTGATTATTATTTTGAATTTGTTTGATCATTAAATTTTTACTGCCATCAAATTTGGCCAAGTATGACTGTCTGGTGGTATACTGCAATGATAATTGGCTTAGCTTATTTCAATATAAGTCCACGGCACATAGCAAGTCTACTGAGCTGAGCCCAGCTGTCCTCTGATAAAGCCATAAATATGTCAACTTCTGTCAACATGCAGATTGAGTTTGACCATGTGCCGCATTGGATTGTTCTGTACAGCCTGTATGCTTTAGTATTAACAATCCTTGAAATTGTTGGATTGTATTGGTTTTCATCATACGTTAAATGATAATGTAAAGTCATGTCAGGGGGAAATGCATATCTATATAGCTCATTGGTTGCGCAATTAATTCTGCTTTAAATCATAAATTGAAGCATATACTATAGTTTGGCATCATGAACTAATATTACTGCAAATACGTTAATGTGTCCTTGATCAATGTTCATCATTAGCTTAATTATTAGAAAATTTCCTTGGTCACACCTTTGATTGATTCTCGTTTGTTTTTTGTTTTTTTTTGTTTTTTTTTTTTTTTTTTTTGTTTTTTTTTTTTTTTTTCAGCAATAATAGAGGTAAAAGCCGTTCAAGGGATCGTTCATTTATTGAGAATCGATAATAATTAACAACTAGGTCACAATGGTCTGTGAGCATGTATAGACCCATGGCATATGCAGACAGTATTTGCTATATATAGCAAAGATCCATTTAAATGTATTACATATTAGATTCTTAATGCAAAAAAAAATAAATGCGAAAAAAATAAATACTTGTATGTACTACATGCAATAATTAATTATAAAGTACACAATCTACAAGATATACATCGATTAATTAAAATATATGACCTAAATCAGCCAGATAGGTACCTTAGATGCATATTTTATCTGCGTATCTGAAAACGAGTCTACAGCAAATAAACAAAATAACAAAATTCTTTGTGAACATGATGGGGATAGTCACAGAAAAGTTGTAATGAATCATAATTCACAATTACAGAGTCGCGATTTGTTTTGTAACAGAGTACATAACGTACGTTGAGATGCTCTAGTGTAGAATGTCCCTCAATCCAAGAGTCAGAAGATGGTTAGTGAAGTTCTCTAAAAGAAAAATGAATAAATATTGAATTAGGAAATGAAATCTACGTTACTCGTCGGCATCTGAATAAAAGAATCATAAAATTTGATTTCAGCCTTGTTTTCATGTTCTGTTACGCACAACGTTTTCAGCGACAGCTTGTCGAAGACTAATAGGTAACAAGGTAAGGGTTATATTAACCTCAGCTATGGAGAACACACTTTAATTATGTCAGCTCTGTGGCGATTCTGAAATAAAAAAATTCGTTAATGAAATTGCTAAACAACTTACCGTTAAATTGCATACGTATTAAGTTTTGGTTAAAACCATCATCTGAGCATCTGAAATGAAGTAACCAAGTTTCGAAAAACTGATTTGAATACATTTAAATGGAATCGTACATAATACACAATTCATAGAGACCAACTTTGCTACGTACAGACGTTGTCAGTGCACAGATCTTTGCATTGTGTCAGCTACTGCAGATGAACCAAATCAATTGCTCTAGATTTTCTTTTTTGAATGGAAATCTGGAATAAATGTAATGTATATATGTATGTAGGGTGAGGAGTCTGACTGAACCCCAGTTACCTCTGGCGTTCCTCAGGATTCAATTTTGGGACCTTTTCTTTTTCTTTTATTCATAAACGATATGCCGAGATCTGTTTCTTCAGCTTCTACTGCTTTGTTTGCAGATGATTGCAAAATTTTTATGCCAATTAATTCTAATCGTGATTCTGTATTATTACACAGTGATTTAAATGAACTTTTAAAATGGAGTACAAATTGGGGTATGGCTTTTAATCCGTCGAAATGAAAAGTTCTTACCATTACTAGGTCACACCCTCCTGTTTCTTTTAATTATCATCTCGATGGAAATGTTTTAGAAAGAGTCTGTGAATTCAGAGACCTTGGTGTTGTTTTTAATAAGAATCAGTCTTTTACCCCACACATTGAATGTATTATTTTAAAAGCTAATCGTGTTTCTGGCATTATTAAGAGAACCGTTGGTTATAGTGCCCCTCAATATGTAAAGCTAAGACTTTTTGCTACACTTGTTTGACCTATTTTAGAGAACTGTTCACAGGTTTGGTCACCTTCTTTTAAAAAAGATATTTATTTTATAGAGTCCACTCAGAGGTCAATGACCAAGTATGTCTTGAATATTTTTACTGATGAAATGTCCTATAGTCATCGTCTGCAGGCTTTAGATATTTTACCTTTGTCTTATCGTAAAGAAGTGGCAGATCTGATGTTTGTTTTTTAAATACTTGAAAGGTTTTATTAATGTTGATTTTACTGATGAAGTGAGCATTTTAAATAATACACGCACTCTTCGTTCATTGAACACCGGCCTCCTTTTACAAAATCGTAATGTCAGAACATAGACTTTTAAAGCATCTTTTTTTATCGCATCTGTCATCTATGGAATAGTTTACCTGCTTTTATTGGAGATTCGCCAACTGTTTTCGTTTTTAAAGATCGTTTGATTGTTTTTTACTTTTCCAAACTTGAGTTGTTTTACGATGCTTTTAATTATTGCACTATTACTTCTATTTGTCGTTGCACAGGGTCTTATCCTGTTACTTGATCTTCGTTATTTTACTTTGTCATTTTATTTTATCGCTGTCATGTGTTGATTATTTACAGGCTGTGCCTTTTTATCAATCACACTTGTGTTTTATGCCATCAATTTCAATATATAAAAATAAAATATTAGAAATTGTTAGACAACTTACACCATGCTATATGCATAGGGATAAGAACGAGAACGAGAACGACGGAATCGATTCTGCGAAAGTGGAGCGATGCACAATAAATTGCAATAGATCATTTTAAGTTTTTAACTATAAAAAAAAAAAAAAAAAAAAAAAGGCGAACAGAATCAAATTTGAACTTTTAACAGCTCAATCACCTCCATCTTGGCAATAACCATGGTTTTTCACCTCTGAAAACCACGTCAGAAAATTCCCCTTTTTTACAGCCGTTATGATCATGACGCAATCATAGCGCAATTTAAAGCCATTAAAGGGAGGGAGAACTGGTTAAAAAATGGACTTTGAGTCGTTATTTGATGCACCAAAAATGATTCCTATGCCTGGCCCACACAAGGAATATCATCGCTAACGATTTCGCGGGAGATATATTGCTAATTAGGCGTGACGTCAGGAGCTGTGATGAAACACCGAGTTCCCCATCTTTTACAATGGGTCTCGTCACATCAGCGTGTCCTGCGACTAAACCCCTGAATATTTTTTTCTTTTCTTTTCGGAAATAGACAGAATAATCATTTTGCCACCAGTCAGGCGCGAACAAAAAAAATATTTTTCGCTATTTTTCTTATTTTAACAAGCGATTTTTCCAGGACACCTACCATGGTTTCTCATTCTGAAACAATTAAAAGGTCAGCCAGAGTGCACCACGCATGCGCAATACTGACGCTTTCGATTCATAAACAACAAAGATGTCCTTTTATGGCGAAGATGTTCTGCTCTGATTGGCTGAAATCGATAGCTTCACGAAGGCAACGGGACCAATCACGGCAAGCCCTCAGCTGACGTTTGCCTCCTATACATCGCAATGGAAGCCATTCTCCCATAGGCGCAATGCTAACCCCGATATTCGGAATGCAGTATTTCATTACGCTTGCATCCAGGCATGGTGTTCTTGGCACGGAATGCTATCAATTGGTGCTATGAGTCAACAGAACATCACTTAAAATTCAGTTCTCCATCCCTTTAAAACCCCAATTATCGCTCACAATAATAAACCTCGTCTTGCGCGTTTTCGTGAAATTAATTTGATATAATTAAACTCACCGATTAAAGCATTATCTCAAACACAAATTATGGAGGGATTGCCGCCATACACGCAAGCGGAGAAAACTCAGTTGCCGATCTTCCCGTGAACCGTATCTTTATCCATTACACCAAAAAGAATAGGGTGTTACTTCTTAAAGTCACATCGCACCTTGCCTGTGAAACCAGTCACCCTTCCTGCTTTTACACTCGTACTGCAAAATCTTTATATATATTAATGTTCATTCATCGAAGTTTGGCAAACGATACATGGTGAAAATATGATTACATAATCTTTAAAAATTAAGGCGCTCCGCCCTGGCGCAGAGAGTGAAGACGATGACTCGTTGCCAGAGACGAGCTCAATAACATGCTAGTACGGGTCAGCTCACATTTTACGGTAAAATAAACAGCTGAGACATCTCAGCCGATTCCTTGTTTCAGGCAGCCCAGTCATGTTTAAGCAATGTCTGCAGAAGAGAAACGTGCACCGATTAATTCTCATTCTGTTCTTCATGGTTCCGATCTTCCTGAAAATCAGTTATGATGAAACAAAGGGATGCCACAGCCGAGATACAGAGAGCGCGCATGCATGTAATTTTGATCCAAACAATAGATTGTGTTGTTATTGAAGGATATATATACAATATTACACGTATCGCATAGTGTATAGCCGCCAGTCTTCATGGATCTCGTGTTATGAACAGTAGACACATTTCACCGGAGTGTGTGATGGTCTAGGAGACTGAGAGATTAAACGACTGAGAATGCAATTTTTGTGAGCTGTCCAAACTACCCATAGTTCATGAAAGTACTGATGTACCTCCGACAAACATGGAAGGACTCACGCCTTGCTCCCGATAGCAATCATTCGCAATCATTCCTGCCGAACAGATCTGGAGGCCGGACACATTTTCAGATATGTCGGATGGTTCATCTGAAGCAAGAGGTGACTGACAAGAGACTCATGTGCATGTATGGCACTGGGTCGGCCTGCTTTGTGCAGAGGTAGAAACAACAAGTTTTCATTTAAATTTTTAACCCACCCATTTCCAACATGTATGTGGATTTTAAATGCGATTTAAGCCAGATGAGAAGTGCAACGTGTTCGATAATCCTTGAAACATGTGAGTATTCATAAAATATCACAAAGGGAGAAGGGTAAATATGAAATACAATGCAGGTGTAGTGTGGCCTTTATGCATGCCGCGGGGGAAAGGCGAGGCATGAGATGGATTTTAGATGCATCGTATGCTGCTGTTCAGATCGACGTGCTCAAAATACCAGAGATGAGAAGACTGAAGCTAGAAATTTATGGTGAGTGGATGAATAATGAGCAACAGATGAAGAGAGAGTAAGCTCACAATTTACGGTCAAATAAACAGCTGAGACATTTCAGTCGTTCATTTTCAATGGTGTCTAGATTGCATATCTGTGCAGGGCCGTTTCAGTTCAGGCAGCACAGTCATGTTTAAGCAATGTCTGCAGAAGAAGAAGTCGCACGGATTAATTCTCATTTTGTTCTTCATGGTTCCGATCCTCCTGAAAATCAGTTATGTCCAACTAATCGGTGAGAAGAGGTTATTTCTGGTTGCATTCCATAGTTTCCTTTTGCAGTTAAGATGAAACAAAGGGATGCCACAGCCGAGATACAGAGAGCGCGCATCTCGAGCCAGAATCACACCATCAAAGTCTACCTGTTCACTTACATGCGAGGAGGATCATCGCTTGGAGGAACCCTCTTCAACCAGGACCCTAGAGGACTGCTCTGGTATGAGCCCCTGGATCAGTTCTTCATGGCCTACCTGGGCCACGCTCGTTGGGGCCTTCCGATGCATGTCACCATGAACAAAGATAACTATACTCAAAGGTGAGCAATGCAGATGACGTAATGGGTTGTGTGTGGATTGCATTTTTCTGCAGGACCATTCCCCAGGAAGAGCATAGTCTGTATGTCAATTACATCTCCAACATGCTCAGCTGCAACTATCAAAGTCTGCCAGCAGAGACCTTCACTCACATCGATTTCATCGGTCAATCGCGAGCACTGAAGTTCATGAACTCCTGTACGGGCAAATCAGGGATGGTGTCGTGCAAGAAGAACATCAAAGCTCGATGTGGGTCTGCATCAACCCACATTCGAGACCCTGCAGCTTCTTGGAAGAATAGTTGCCCCCAAATCATCAAAGCACTGGATACTGTGCAGCCTTCAGCCATCACAACTGAATCATTCAAAAACGAACTCAAAGATAAGTTCCAGATGGATACAAGCACAGTGGATAATTTCATCGACCACCGTACATGCATGGAGAACGTGAAAAGTAAAGTGAAAAGTTGCATGGAAAAAGCTCTTTCGAAATGCCACGAGCAGAAGATTCACGCTGTGGAAGTGTTGAGGTCGAATATGGCTGCCCTGGATGACGTCATCAAAAGACTTCCTGACCTCTACGTCGTGCACTATGTGAGGGACCCTCGAGCTATCGCACAGTCCACAATCAAGGTCAAATTCAACTCAGGTGATATCGTGCACGAAAGCCGGCTGATCTGCAACAAAATGGAGCAAGACATCAAAGACTACGAGCGACTGTCGTCTTTGTACCCAGGGGTGTTCATCAGAGTCAAGTATGAGGATCTTGTATTCGATCCTAAGCAGTTTGGGAAGACTGTCTATCAGCACATCGGGTTGAAAGACTGCAGCACCCGTTGGCTGAAAACGGTGCAGTCGTCGCTACACGGCTCAAAGGCGTCCGGCTCGTTCGGAACATTTCGCAAGAACGGAACAGAAGCCATAGAAAAATGGAGGAAACAAATCACAGATCAAAAACTCAATGAGGTCAACCGGATTTGTAAAAATGTCCTCAACGCCTTGGGTTACAGTCTTTAGAGTCATCACCGCATGCCATTTTCTGTTCTATTTGATTGCATTCTACGAGTCTTTGTTTTTCCTTGGGTATCATTTATTAAATTTTGTTGTTGTTAAATTTGGAAGAGTGTTGCTTTTAGTCTTGCTCTTGGCCAGAATTTATTAAAGAACATTTTTCTTGAGAAATTTCTTTTATTCAAGGTTACGATTTTTTCTTACGGTTTGAGCTAAAATTGTGTTCGATTCTCCTTGAAACATGTGAGTATTCATAAAATATGAGGAAAGGGAAAGGGTAAATATGAGATACAATGCATGTGTAGTGTGGCCGTTATACATGGCAACGGGTGAAGGGCGAGTTGATGGATGATGGTGGGTGGATAATGAGCAACAGATGAAGATATAGGAAGCTCACAAAGGTCGGCTCCTAGTGTCCCTGCCATGACATTTCATTCCGAGGTGTGTGACTCATTTCGGACTACTGCATTTTGCTTCCACCACCTTCTGCTGATTGATTTATGTCACCGATTATTTATGTTTATGCCAATGTACCTTTCCGCAATAAATTATTTGTCATCTTCATTTTCATTTTCAAACCCACAATTGATTCCACACCCATATAATTCATTCATAATTTTCGATAATCAATTATATGTTGCAATTGTATTCATTATAATGATCGTTTCAATCAATGTGTTACTCTCTAGTTCATGTTGATTGGCAAAGATAAGCAAACGACCCAGCGGTCTCAGCTCCTCTCCCCTCCCCTCCTCCAGCCGTGCGTCAAGCCAACACGTACCCAGGATTCAGTCAACTGAGCTGTCATCCCCACCCCCCTCTCGCACGAACAATGAGGTAATCAGTTGAGTGCTGAGAAAGCCCGTGAACAGCGCAAGTTTTCAAAATATCTACAGCGACCACCTGTCTTGAGCAATCGTTTGAAATCAGTCCCAAGGGTGGTCGTTATAGACAGGTTTTCCTGCTCAAACTTCATTTGCGCGTGGATGTCACGATACGTGCTATACACTGTCTAGCACTGATATGAAATGCATTGAAACTATAAACACAATCAGGTAGGACGGACAGTCTGCATGGACGACATGTGATCTACATTTATTGAGTTATATGTCATATAACAATAGACGCACACTCATACATGTTGAGTGTACGCTGGCGCGAGCGAGCACCACACTGATCGAGGAGCTACCGGATGTTTTGGTCCATATCTCCGGACACAGAGGACGCATTTCTATAGGGAAAAAAACGTAGGATCGTGGATGTACGGAGAACAAGCAGGTACGCATCTCATATGGAAGGAAGTTAAACTCCCTGGGAGAGCCTGCTAACCCTGCTTTCCCTGATCGCCCAAGCATAAAATACTCCTCGCGTGACCTGTTCGAAATTGAATGAAGTGCTCACAAAAGCCGACTCGAAGTTGGACTTTGGACCCGCGTCTGAGTGAGTGAGTGAGTGATTGGGGTTTTACGGCTCCACCCAACCCGTTCGGGTGATACGGGCGCCAGAACAGAAGGCCCGGGACCGGGGTTTCCCCCTACTCTTATCGATAAATCCCAAGGGTTCTTTATCCTGCATACCACCATAGACAGTAGTACACAGCGCCCCGCCTTGTTACGCAGTTGGGCAGCACTGCAGAGTCACCGAAGAATTACAACTGTAATTCACAATCATAACGCCCGTGGCCTGATCGGGTCTCGAACCCGGGACCTCGACCCCCACGGTCGGCATAGGATTGTAGTCAGCGGTTTAACCCACTGCGCTATCCGGTGCCCCCCGACCCGCGTCTGACCCGCAGGAAACCAACCAAGCGCGAACACGTGGGTCTGCCTACCAACAACAACGCATGGACAGAAACACCCGCGGCAACCGAGAATCCACCTCTGGCATCGCCCATCACTCCCAAAAGGAAGAAGCAGCCAGCTGAGCCTCAGCCTCCGATGGAAGATCCCCGCCTCAGGCAGTGGAAAGGTGCGCCACGCACAATGCAGAGGCCAAAAACGAGGTCCACACTTCTGGATAAAAAAAACAACAAAAAACAAAACAAAAAACAAAACAAAAACAAAACAAAAACAAAAAAAAAAAAAACAAAACAAAACGGACAAAGACCTTCAAGGAAGCAGAGCAGATAAAACCAGCCGCATCCCCCCTATGAAACAGAACGACACACTCATAACTGACGCCCAAGAAAAGTGCATGGGTTTTGCTGAGGCCTTTATAGCTAAAGCAACACTTCCACACGGAGGCCAATACATCCTCAGAAGAAATGCCTACTCAAGATCCCGGAATTCCATTTTTTTATCAGAGAATATCAGAAAAAGGTTGAAAGATCTGGCCCCCGACAAAGCAGCCGAACCAAATGCAACTCCCCCGAGAGTATACAAGAAACTATCAACGGTGCTTTACATTCCACTGTACACCATATACCAACGAATGTTCCAACTATAGGGCAATGGCCCAGCTCATGGAAACATTCAGCTGTGTGTCCGATCTTCAAAAAGAAGAATCCAGCTGAATACACCCTACCGGCCTATTTCTCTCATAGATGTTCCACCAAGGTGCTGGAAACACAGATTGCGCGACACATCACAGGGCAAATAGTAAAGAATGAATACTTACTAAAGAAGCAGTTCGGATTTCGCCCTATGCACTCATGCTCTGACTTGGTTCTGAACGTCATTGGGAAGGCAGTCCACTCGGTGAATGAGAGAAAACCATTCCACTTACTCCAGACTGACATTGCGGGGGCCTTCGATCGTGTCGACCGAGACCAGCTAAAAAGACGCCAAAGGGAAGCATGGGCACCACCACGCCTCCATCGACTACTTGCCGACTATCTCAGCAAGCGCACATTCCACGTCAGAACAAGCGGCGCACGCTCGCATGACAGACCCCTGGACGTCGGAGTGGTGCAGGGCAGCGACCTCGGCCCTGTGATGTGGAATGTCTACTTCGTCATCATTTATTTTTTTTTTTTTTTTTTTTTGACTTCACTGAAGACACGGGCATCGGCTTCGCTGATGACCTTAACCTCATCACGCAGGACGTCAATGAACTCAGCCGCATAAAGAGCCAAGTAGTGACTGCATGCACCGCTGCTCGCATCACGATGGAGCCATCAAAAGAGACAATGACAACGTCTTTTCCCCCACGACACCCAAGAACAACAGAATAACTGACCACTCGACTAGTAGGGGTAGTACAGTCAGACCTCGTTAATCCGCCGTCATGCAATCCGCCCTTTTCGTAATCCGCCCTAAAATCTCAGGGACGAATCGTTTGTAACGTTAATTGTGCTAGTAGACCAAAAATTCAGCATAGAAGACCACATCACACACGTGATCAACAAGGCACGCATCGCCAAAAGGCAGCTTATGAGGATGCGCCCCTATTGCACGCCACAGCAGTTATCGCTGTGCAAGACCATGGTCTGGTCTGCATTGGAGGGAGGCAGCGTGTGTTACGTTCATACCAGTGAACCACTACTACGCAAACTACAAGCTTTCCAGCAAAGTACGATCCGCATGCTGCAAATAGAGAACAATAACATCAGCTCCATGGAAACCCGCAGGAAGACAGCCCACGCTGCAATGATACACAAGCAGACGATACTACATCGCGGGCCGAACACCATCCAAGAACTATTCCCTGCAGCACCATCTGACCCCCGCTCCCACCTCCGAAGAGCATCCACTTCGCTCCATCCTCACCAATTACAAATTCCAAGAAGTGCAAGAGACTTGAAAATTTATGATCAATTCGTTACTCCCTTTCGGACATTCAATTCCCTTCCAGCCTCTGTGTTCCCAACCAACGAGTGCTTGCAGACATTCAAGCGTAATGTGTCGATTTTTTTTCGAAACGGAAAACGAAAAAAAAACAAACAAACAAACAAAAACAAACAAAGACAAACAAAAACAAAAACAAAAAACATGGCTGTAGACTGTATGGTATAGAGTCTACAGTCGACATGCCCTCCAGTGTGTTCTCTCCTCATCCATAGCACGTGTCACCATTCACCATGCAGCTCAGGTTTTGCGATTAAGACATAACAGCTAGGACATCGATATATACTTTGTGTGTGTGTCACTGTATTTGAGTGTATCATCATTCAATTTCAACATGGATTCAATATCGTCATCGCTTTGGCCTACGGACATTCAGACTGTAGACAATAGTCGATCGACATGCCTTCCGGTGTGTTCTATCGTCGTCTATTTCACGTGTCACCAGCTCAGGTTCTGCAATGAAGACATGACAGTAGACCTACATATTATAATGTAGTTCAATTGTATCGAAAAATCGCATACGAGTATGTACCCATACTAAGCGTTTAAAACGACCACTAATTAAGGCTTTTTGTTGTGTTGGGAGCATGTTACAGAATGACATTTCCTTGCTATTATTTCATAAAAATTTTGCTATTGTACCCTTTCAAAGATTTCCCTCTATCTATTTTGCTCTTCTGTTTTTTTTTTTTTTTTTTTTTTGGTTTTTTGGTTTTTTTTCGTATAGGCTGGTAGAACAGATGCATATGTATTTTAAAATCACAAGGCGAGAAAGTGTGTAATAACATACCCGTAGGCCTACCAATGAATATAGTGGACAACAGTGTGCATGTGCACGGCTACAAGCATTCCGGATATCTGAAGGCTCCGTGGAGCATTACTTAGATGTTCAAAGTACAATGTACTTTCATGGTGTCCTTGATTTATACCGTTATACCATAAGATGTAAAGGTATAAATCAAGAACACGCTCGTGCGTGTTCTTTTCAATCCGATCGATAGCAAATTTAACATCATTGGCAGAAATTACATGTCGAGAGCATTATGTCAGGTCAGGTCAGGTCAGGTCAAAAGATTCAAGTCTTTTGTATCAAGACTGGAAAATAACGGGTATTGTCCTCGGAGCAGATATTGAATGAAAAAAAAAATTATATAATAAATAAATAGAGTGAGATAACGAAAGATTTGATACATTATGTAAATCCTAACGAGATGACAATGACAATTCACAGGTTCCCTGGTCATATATATACATACCGGATATATATATATATATATATATATATATATATATATATATATATATATATATATTTGAAATTTTGTTCTATGGCTCTTATCTTTCATGAGTATTTTTCATAGTGTTCTATTATATTGAAATATTCATGGTGAAATAAAATTTTATGAGTGAGCTGCAATATATCACACTTGAGTTCCTAAGTTTCGTTTAGTTAACAATCCATATGGTCTCGTGATTCCATTAAACAGTGTAAGCCTATTCATGAATGACTGGTATTTATGAGATTTTGCATTGAATTGATGTAGAGAATTTTAAAAGCCACTCACATCAAATCATTTAAATGGCAATTACTTGCTTTGCTTTGCTTTCTGAAGGCGAATAGTGTCCATGAAGCTCAGAGAATTAAATTGAAATTGTATTGAAAGGATTGATGATAGAATGAGCTGCAGCAAAACACTATATACTTATTAATTATTATAGGATGCAAATAATATGCAGTATCGTACTATATTTTTTAATTAAAGCTTTTTAATTTAATGTAGTAAGACCTATAAAAAATAATGTCGATTGCATGCATCAATCAGTTTGCTATTCTCTTGAAATCGCTATATATGTTGTTTCAAAATTATCTTCAATGCATCAAGTACTGTAGATGAGAGCTAATTCTTAAAGATCACGTCGTACTTTGGCTCCAAATCTTTACTCAAATAATCATCAATGATTTCATCTAAAGGTTTTAGATTCACGCCACTGATAATTCCCACTTTGCTGCCAAAAAATTGTCAATTTGTTGTTGCTCTCGATCTCGACATATTGTTCAAGCCGTTATTAATGATAACCGGAAGTATTTAGTCGCTTTGAATCTCGTCGCTATCATAACGAACTTCGGCAACATTATACCAATGTGAGCGATCAATCCATGCTATCGAGTATCTCTGATATCACTCACAAAAAATCATATGGCGTAATGCGAACATAATATTGTGACTTAGTTGTGGAGACTTTAGGTTTCGAATCTCATTTCCACGGAATATAATCCTTATATCTTTTATTTATTTCTTAATTTGGACTGAATGGGACTTCATTTCCAAAATATTACGTTTGATACCGATAGTTTTCACGTTTTGTATTTTCTTTTTCGTTGTTGGAAATTTGGCATGGTGTCCGTCAATGCTGAATCATACGAATATCATTATGTGTCCATGCAGCATGACGTGGTGTTTGGCTTGTCCTCTACTGTAGCATTTTATTTATTATCATGAACACATAGCGGTTCTCAATATATCGACAAGAAAAGGTGAGAAGCTGATAGGTTTGCAGAATAAGTGTAACAAACGATAAGTTGTTTGAAATGTATCCTTGCCGATTTCGTCTGTTCATGAGGAATCACTCGGAAAGGTCGATCATGCGCCGATCACAATAGTTCTTTAGGGTGGATATAGTACTGTTGGAACGAGCACATTTGCAATCACGAAGAAAGTTCGAAATACTTCCGAGTTGAGGGGCATCAGAAATTATTTGACGACTAAGTCCTACCTGGAAGGCATCACAGCTTCAAGAAAGCGAGCGATCCACAGGACAGCGTTATTAAATTTCAAGGTGGGTGATCTCCCGCTTCTTGCCATTCCATTAGATAAAATTCATAATTGGCCGAGGTAATGATGTGTTACATTTTTTCTTCTCCTTCTCATGGTTCAATATGCGGGGAGGTGCATTCAACTTCAGAGCAATCAGGCGAATTAGAAATGAAGTTCCTACTAGCCAACCAAGTACGAGTGCATCAATGGAGGGAGGGTCAAGAGGCAGAGGAGTCGCTTCATGTAGTGATTGGTGAGATGGAGATAATTTTACATGAAATTCACTCAACGAAAGAATATATAATTGCATTTGAATAAGAAGCTAGTTCACGCTTCCTCATGTGCGCCTCTGTTAATTGTATTCCCTTTTTTCACAACCCACGTTTTATGCTACATGCACATGTAGGTCATCTAGGGTGGGATAAAACGTACGACAAGGTTCGAAGACGTTTCTGATTGGCAAATATGGTCAACTCCAAATATGGTCAACTCAGTTATAGAGATTTGTCTCCAAGTACGACTTTAATTATGTCAAAGGAATAGCCCACATGTCAAGTTGAAAACACTACCCCTGATGAGTATCTCTGTGCCAGCAAAGGCCTGGTACCTGCAGGTGACTTTTAATAATTAATTCGATACACTGTAACAATGCCCTGACAGAAATGTGTTGTCTGTTCCAAATTGGGATCCAGCAGACCGAAAGAGCGGCAAGGAAAAGGATAGGTGGATCAGTTTTTACACCATCCTGTCATTGACCGAAAGGAATCTGTACAAGTTGAAAAAATATAGATCAAGAATTGAAGCCAGCAGTCAATCCAACTAAAATAAAGTTATACTAATCGTAATAAACACCATTTCACGCCCTGTACAATTGCTATTGGCTCTAATACAATGCAGCGGAATATCCATCCTAGTATGTGGATATTTGGCATCCACATTGATGCGTACAGAGTTTGCAAGAATAATCGGGGAATGAGCAGAAATGGCCAGGCGGAGGAGTTAACGGAGAATCTTAAGAGGAGGATTGGGACCACCAGGACCACTGGGACTACTAATCCCAATGGTAGGACTATATACTCAAGGAATAGTAGTCTGTCATCTGTCTGTCGGACTACTATTCCTAGACCATGAAGTCCTAGAACTATACAAGCCAGGACTTAAGAGTCCGCCGGACAACCTTGTCGGTGAACTATAGAGACTGTTACACGCAAAGACTCTCTATTAAGACTCTTGTTACACGTGAACAAAGACAATTAATGCGCTATGATTTGGTAGAGCAATGGGTAGCAGAAAAATATTGCGTTATGAATCGGGGTGGCGCCACCTGGTGGGCGCGTGCATAACTACTTTTGCAGCTGAAAGCGAAGTAGGTCAGAACGAAACATGGCTGAGGAAAATCGGTCATCGCTAAAAGTGGAAAAAAACCTGAACGGTGAGCAACCCTTATTTATTATCAAACGACCACCGTTATGGAACCTTTCTATGAAACCATATACGTATTTCATCGTCATTTCTACTGGCTTTTGGGGCCTTAATCGCGTCAAAACTCTATTTTAAGCCTTCCGTTTGTTGTTCCACGTCGTCCCATTTCTCAACTAGGTCACTCTGTCCTACAAAAACTGCCATCAAGATTGACCTTATTCCGCCGAAATTCGACTCTGATCAGAATAATCCTCCTCTTAAGATTCCCGGTTAACTCCTCCGCCTGGCCATTTCTGCTCATTTCCCGATTATTCTTGCAAACTCTGTACGCTTCAATATGGATGCCATTTTCTCCCGCCCAAGCCCAAGGTCGTTTTAACCCAGGGCTCGATTTTCTCTCATTTATGGATCTGGGTCAGCGAGCGCCAATTAAAATTGAAATCTGTTCGTCAATGTTTATGTTTTGATCTGCTCCCCCAAGGCTCCGGTCCATATGGATGCAGTGAAGCCCTCATTTCAGTCAACCTTTTGTCATTCATTTTTCATCGATTTGGTGCTCTGTCTCTGCGTGTCCTTTCATCATATTCATTCCACCACCGCCCGCGTCTTATGTTATTGTTGAGCGTTATGATGCACGTTGCTCTATTAATTTAATTTATACTTATGCTTATTCAGTGAGTATTTTTTTTTTTCTAGTTTAGGTTAATGGTACCGATTTAAAGGATTGACCTAATTCTATTATTTTGTCATGGCATAATTATGTAGATCAAGGGTGGGAATGTAGGCTGAGGTTGGAGCTGGACCAAAACTGGCAACAGTATTATAACAAAAAAACAGAAGTAAGAACGAAAAACAAGAACTTATTGATTAAAGATTGCTTTATTTGCTATACAGTATTACAAGAAATATACCATTATATTTTAAAATAATACTAAAACTGTAATTTAAATGTAATTTAAAATGTAAATGTAAATTAAAATGTAATTTAAAATTAATTTCAAAAGTGCAATGTTCAAAGAAGCAATCAAAAGTGAAATAACAATGTTATTGTTTTATCTCTCCATGTTCTCCTCTCTGATCTAATTTTCTTCTTCTTCTTCCTGATTTCATATTTCTCTGTTCTCTGTCCGACTGAAGAGAACTTTGACCTATTTATGATCTGTCTCCTCTGCATTAGTTTTGCCATATTTGAACATCAGCCTCTCATTGACACATTTGACTGTGTTAGTAACTTTATGTTTGCCTTACAGAAGGTCACAGAGATGTGGAGGATGATGATGTTGAAGGCCTTCATGGTCCTGAATCATCTATTCTGCAGCAGGAGGTCTATGAGGAAATGCCAGAGGTACGCGTACAACAGCAATTTAAATTTACACATGAAATGACTCTGTTTATAGGACAGCTATGTTGAGGGGAGTGTGCAAATTGTGAGCCATGAGGGTCACGAGGAGAGTAAACTCCTTCCGCAAGCAGTTGAGGTGTGCAACATGCCGGAAGAGTACTCTGTCACACACGCTGATGCCTCCAAGTACGCAGTGCACCAGCGCCCTATCCTGGTCTGCCAGGATGGATCCATGGTGTTTGAGTCTTCCTCCGCACAGGATGACTTCATGCCACAGGAAGATCCAGCGCAGGATTCATTCCTTGTGCAGCAGGATCAGGATGGCAGCATGGTGCAGCAGATAGAGGTGGTCATGGATCCACAGAGCAATGAAGTGACGGTGGTCAGTGAGCAGATGCAGCAGCCGCTCGGCACGACTGATTCGAAAATTCTCACAAATGATGCCAAGATGTTGATGTTCTTCAAGAAACCCGAGATGGCTAAGGCTCACAAACCCATGCCACAGAATACCATTCTAAGTGCTCCCCTGACCTCGTCAGCCAATGTGCTGAAACGGTTGACCTCTGAGAGCTCAATGAATGCCCCAATCCGACTGCAGCCGGAAGAGGTGAGGGCCCTGCAGGAGCTGAGCCACATGGGAGCAGCGCAGCACGCCCCTGCCACCGCTCACCAGGCCGTGTCCACCCCCACCCCCATTTCCCCCGCTAAACCCAGAAGTTTGCGCGAGCCGAGTTCCGCTTCTTCTTCATCTGCTTCTTCGTCTGCTCGTTGTTTAGTTTGTGGAGACAAATCATCGGGCGTTCACTACGGAGTGTTGGCGTGCGAAGGCTGCAAGGTAGGAGGCCAAGGGCTTACGTGCAGATCACTAATCGTATTTCCTTCGCAGGGATTCTTCCGCAGGGCCTTACAAGACATCGGAGACCCTGGACGCAAGAAGTGCTACTACAACCGTAATTGTGAGGTGACTGTGGCTACACGCAATCGTTGCCAATATTGCCGTTTGCAAAAGTGCTTAGCTCTGGGCATGTCTAGATCAGGTGCGTTGGTGATTGTGGTAAGGAGTCCTGCGTCTACTTTTTCCTCCCTCTGCAGCCGCAAAACTAGGCCGTCGCTCTCGCAAGATGCGTGAAATGATCTCAGAAGCCACACGTACCATCGAGGATTCACAGACGGCACAGGCTCTGCACGGATTGCTCAGCCTCAAGTCGCCCGAGTCATCTCACACCAACTTGACCCCCAGTATCGCCAAGGCAACTGACTCTCCTTCGGTGCAAACGGTGCAAGTGCAACAAGGCAACTTCATTCGTACTTTGCAGCTTCTACCAGGAACCAAGCTGGTGCTGCAGAACCCAGTTTCTACCAGTCCCTTGACCCCATCTACCCCCGCCACCGCCCTCCCCTCCCTCTCTTCCCCCCTCCCTACCACCACCACAACCACTACCACTAGCCAGGGCGTGGTGGAGCTATTCCTCAAAATGCAAGCAGAGGCCAACTCCAAGCGCAAGAAGGATGTCCCCAGGGCAGTGCCTGGCTCTCCACAGCAAATACAGCAGCAGCAGCAGCAAGGCCTGGCTCAGCTCATCCAGCAGGTCCAGGTTTCCACCGCTCCAGCTCAACTCAAGCCCTCTCAGCTGACGACTCCTATAGTGCGACCAAAACCTCCAAACCCCTCCACCCCCATAACTGTGCAGCCGACTCCCACAGTGTCCAACCAACAAGTCATTCAGCTGTCCTCTGGATCCCTACCTCCTGGCTTCAAATTGGTACAGCTGCCAAATTCTAACGTCCTGCAGCTGCAACAAGGACACCAACAGATCATCTTCCATAATCCAGACCAACTTCCTGTTGTTAGCAAAGAGCAGGGGGTAGAGGAAGAAGAGGAGGAGGAGGAGGAGGAGAGAGGAGGTGGTCCCCTGAAGAAGCTCAAGATGGAGGAGCCTGTTACGGTGGTGAGCTCTGTGCCTGCAGCTGTGACTACGCACTCTGTCACTGCCATTGACGGCTGCATCACATCATTACTGGATGACAGTAAGATTCAGTACGTCATGGAGCCATCAGGGTCATCGGCTGCACAGCTGGCGGCTGCCGTGTGGGAGGGATATGACGATGTGTTCCGCTCGGTTCGGTCGCAAGTTGATCAACTGAAGACTGGAATTGAGAAGCATACGATGAAGTCGATGATTGATAAAGTCATGACAGAGAGCATAAATGGGCAGGTATGTTGGTACTGCGCTCTGATTGGCTGGTTTTTATCTCGTATGCTCACAGGGTAGCAGATCAGGTGGCGACGCCTGCTGGCAAATCTTCAAGAAGCGCTTCACGGAAATTGTTCATGATGTTGTTCACTTTGCTAAAAAAATTCCAGGATTCGTCGACCTTGACATCGGAGAACAAGTTCAACTGATTAAACACGGAAGCTTTGAGGTACATAAGCTCTTGATTATTTGTTTTAAATTATGATCACAAATTGATTTTCAGGCGGCTTGTGTTGTGCATTCGGCTTTCATTGACGGTGACAGAAACAGCATGTTCCTGTGCAATGCCGCCGGTGACACAGGAACCAGCCAGGCCACACGAGACCAACTGAAAGCCAGCTTCATTCTGGGAGAAAACTTCTTTGATTTAATGTTCAACTTCTCGAGTCGCTTAAACAGCTTCCAACTTGCACCGGTTGAGACTGCCATCTTCACAGCACTGATGCTGATTCAACCAGGTACGGCCATCATAATGGACAATCATTGCAATCATGTTTCAATCTTTTTGAAGATCGTCAAGGTCTGAAGCAGCGGGATCAGGTCAACGCCCTGCAGGAGACCATCATCCGCTCCCTGCACGCTCAGATCTCGCAGAACCATCCCTCGGATGCTTCCGGACTTTTCCCTCGTCTCCTCATGGTCATCTCTAACCTTCGCGAACTCAGCGTGGAACACAAACGCATCCTGAGTTCGTTGAAAATCTCACATCCAACTGATAACTACGAGCTCTTTGGTTTGAGTGAATGAACTTGTGTATATCCCGTGCAATAGATTTCATTTATTACCAAATGCCTTCAGTTGGGCTCACTGCCATTATTCGGCGATCTTTGGGGTCGTATAATTTCTGACCTCATTTTGTAGGTCATCTTATTTCGTTCGCAAGTTATTTTTTCCCGTTTCAACCTCTGTGTTTATGTCGTGTTCAGATTTGGTTAATCATAATGTATCGGAATACATTTATATCATTGTGCATTTTACTGAGAGCTGATATTTCATTGTGAATAAATTTCTCTCAATTATTGTATCATCCTGTTTTCCTTCATAAATATGCTATGCACACTTCAGCTAATTTCATGTCTTTGTGGATTCAAATTACTCGAGTAGTGTGGTTGGTCCAATATCTGTGCTGGACCCCGGAAAAGGTTATCGCGGTACCTCCGAATATATTTTCACATGTTTTTAATACATGGCTTCAACCCACATGTCAAAGATGTTCAAAATTCAGCACGAAATGTTTAACAAACTAAGCATGGGAAATTTATGGATTAAATTTATTCAAAATACAAAAAATGTTAACAAAACAAAAAATACAATTAGATGTTGAAATGCATATACCCTGTAAAATGGTATGTTCAACGTACGCAAAATTGTAGAAATATTTATTCATCATGGCTGAGTGAATTTCTCAGTCAATGAGTTCAATTCTTGCATGAAACTCTCTTCTTCGCTGGCTGAGCTTCTTGTCCACGCGAGGGGAAGGTGCGTGTTAACAGGTTGACGATCTGATATGTACCTGATGGATGAAATGGCATATTGTGGGATATTGCATACCTTGGAAAAACAGCCCGGACGCTCTCTGGAGGGCAGCCTCCGAGATGCACAGCCACACGATTGTGTCCGCCCCTTGAGGTATTGAGCGAAGTTTGTCCTTCATTTTTGCATGGAAATCAGGCATCGACTGCTGCACAGCTGATTAACAATATTGACATCAATATTTTGAACTACTGACATCAATAATACTCACCAGGGGTATCAGACCAGCCAGGATGCATGCTTGAGAAGTGAATATCTGGCCACAGCTTGGAATACGTTTCAGTCATGACAATCTGCTGCCTCTTGTTCTGTGCATACGCCATGGTGCCTGCAAAAAAATAAAATAAAAATTCAATCTAACATAAATGTTCAGCATATACCATCAAACGGCGATAATTGCTCGAATTGTAAATCTTTGCCGTTCAATTTCTGAACAAGCATCCCTCCTGAAGAAACAATTATCTGAAGGAAAGACGATGATTATTAACCTACGTCCCATTTGAACAAATATACATACCACTCTGGCTGCCTGGGATTTCTGCAGAAGTGGAATCATTGTGGTTGTTAATATATGCGTCCCTGAAAACCAATCAATCAATCAAAAATATCCAATAATATAAATCCAAAGTACCCAGTGTATTGGTTGCAAAATTCTTCTCGAATCCATCTTCAGTCAGCTCCCTCTGATTCACCATGCACCCCGCGTTATTCACCTACAGAATAATTGTGCAGAAGTGATTCCAATCATTTAATCACCCACCAGGACATTCAGTTGCTCCCCAGATTCAATGAAATCCAAAGCAAACTTGAGAATATCTCTTGGTTTTGACATATCCACAACGTGAAGATGCACCTTCTGGCGGCCAAACAAAAAGAAAATAAAAATATCAAAATAAAACCCAGAAGGATTGATGAAATGACTGATACCTCATTACTGGAGTCCTTTTTTATTTCTTGCAAGGCCACTTCTCCGCGTTCTTTATTTCGGCAGACCATGTGCACAGTGCCCCCTGTCCAAACAAAACGAATCATCAAAATTTTGATTGATGCAACACTGACCCCTCTTGGCCAGTTCGATAGCCGTCTCTTTTCCGAGTCCGCTATTGGCACCAGTTATCATGTAAGATTTGCCAGCACAATCCACGTCCAAATCATTGGCATTGAAATTTCTGCTGGCACTCAGGAACCCAGATCTATGAAGTTCATTGAATGAAGATTTGAGAAAAATAATGGATGAATGCTTACTTGGTGTACTCTTTCATTCCCTTAATAAACCAAACGGTATTCCTGAAGAACGACATCCTTCAATCTAGGGAAGAATGGAATACAGAATAAGCAACAGAATGCAATCAATAACACAATGATTCTTTGCAACCAGATGAGGGTCATATAATTTTATGCACACTTCAAGTTGTACACATCATCTAATCATTCTAGTGGAACATGCAAATGCATGTGATTTAGTGGGAAATTCATAACCAACTATGACAGAGTCACTGTGGTGAATCATTTTTCCTCTTGAATATTCTCAATTTAAAAATCATTAACGTGGCCCTGAATCACAAGAGTATGCCAATAAAACAACTCTTGGGTCATATGTAATAATCTTTGTATTGACTCCTTTGAGTTCGGACGTATTCGCTTGCTCTCTGCTACTGCTGTGATTTAAATCTCGCTTGTGCTTTCTTCACAGTTTGTGTTTACATTGTGAATGCTTTGTGTGTTTCCTTATTCAATTATGCTGTAGTCCTTATCCTATTGTGCATTTAATTCCCTACTACAGTCAAACCCCGTTAATCCGCCGTCATGTAATCCGCCCTTTTCGTAATCCATCAAATCTCAGGGACGAATCGTTTGTAATGTTAATTGTGTCATGTAATCCGCACTTTTCGTTAATCCGACTCCGACCACGATTCTAGGGAACGAATCTACACTTTACCATTGTAAACAACACATGTAATCCGCCCCCTAAATAGCGAGTCGAAAACAAACATCAGCCACGACACATCAATTGTCGGCGATTTCTTTGAAGTCGGGTCAGTTTAACAACAAATGGCGCCTCCCCGTTTGTTTAACGCTTAACAAGTTAATTAATTAAAGCAAAGTTAATTAAACAAAGCGAATCAATCGTAGGCTTACAGTCTTACAGTCTTTCATTTAATTGGTCGCTGGGTTAAGCGATGTTCAGGAGCGGAACGAACGAGATAACAAAGTTGTGAATGGAGATCAATCGAGTGGAGAAGCGAGTGGATCTGAGCCCGCGAAGGATGTCTTGGTGGGGGAAGCGAGGCAGCACGTGCGCCCATTAATGCTATAGTTCGAGAGAGATTCGAGGAGTCCGAAGCAGCGAAGCAAGAAAATAGAGATGAACTACACAAATTGAGCGTGGTGGAACGGCTTATCACAAGCAGACACAGAGCAGTGATCAAAAATCACTGATTTTTTCAAAAAATAAAAATCTTTTACTGACCTCATGTGATCGCTTTAAATCTAATGGTATATGCCACTATGTTAATGCATCACATGAGTTTTGGGGGGTTTTAGAATGACACACAATTTTCATCAATTTGTGGTCTGAAATGTAATCCGCCCTTTTCGTTAATCCGTCAGTTTTCTTGGGAACGGAGGAGGGCGGATTAACGGGGTCTGACTGTATTCTATTATGTAATTATTTTTTACTGTTAAATTGGCCATAGTGAATGTTATTTGCATTATTTCCGCATCTGTACTTAGCGTAAATTGAACCAGATTCTGTACAATGTCTTCTACTAGGGAGTCAAGATCTAAATCTAGATCTGCCTGTCCTTGTAAAGATAAGGACACTCTAGCCCTTTGCTTGATAGAAGCACTTAAAGAAGCATCGGTAGTGACACATCTTAAACAAGTTGTTGTGGACAACGACAAGCTGTCCGATATGGTTGCCCGGAAGATGGATGCTAGGCTGAAAAAAATGGAGAAGACCATCGAGCAACAAGGTCATGTGATCACGCAGCTGACAAGGAGACTGGAGGACGCCGAGGCCAAGATCGACAACACAGAACAGTACTCCCGCCGCACCTTGGTCAGAATCGCGGGGATCCCGGAGGAGACTAGTGAAGATGTCAGAGGTAGAGTTGGCGAGATCTTCGGGGCCATGCAACTCTCACCCGTCATCTACAGGGTCCACCATGTGGGCCCCAAGACAGAGAAAGGTCCTCGCCCTATTATCTGCCAATTTACCACTTACCCAGATAAAAAAAAAAACGAGGACCGAACCAGGGGCAGGGCAACTATGTTGTACATGGACAGGCAGATGAAACGATTCAATCACATAAAGGACGCCTGGTCTGTAGACTGTGAATCTAGTTGTATCGAATTAACAGCATCACGTGAGTTAAATCCTACAATAATAGGCGTAGTTTGTCGCCCTCCAAACACTAATATATACAATTATTAAAGAATATTAGAAAACATTGTGCACACAATTAAATCTGACAGGAAAAACAGTTACCTGCTTGGAGACTTTAACATAGATATCTCTCTTTACCCAGACAATGCCAACGCTTCTCAGTTTCTTGATCTGATGTACTCAAGTCTCATATACCTCTAATAAATAGTCCAACTAGGCAGGTAAACAACAGATCCACATTAATAGACAACATCTTCTTAAACAATATAACTACAAAACATGTAGCTGGTGTCATCCACACTGATATTTCAGATCACTACCCAGTATTCTGTGTCTCTAAACCACCCAAGACAAATATGATATCTGATAAAGTAACTTCATTCAGGTCCTATACACAAAATAATATAGATAAATTTAAACATTTAATAAATCATGAATCACGGCAGCACATAATGAGTTCTAACGATCTATGCAATGCATATACTAGGTAAGTCTAGGTTCTTGAATATAATTACAACACACTATGAATCATCCTTCCCGATAGTCAACAAGAAGGCCAAAAAGAGGCATAGTAATAAATGGATCACAAATAGACTTATTGTTTCAATAAAAAATACAAAAACAAATTATATTTAGATTATAAAAGACATAAAAATATTGCAAATAAATTAGCATATAAAAAATATAAAAATAGACTTAGTGGTTTAATTGCTCATGCTAAAAAGAACTATTACCAAGGACTCATAGACGAAAAAAGACATAACATGAAAAGTCTCTGGAGAACTCTGAAGGAATTCATTTGAGTCGAAGAAGAAAAGCTCACTCAGCAACGGGTTTCTTATCAACAACAAACCCTGTACTGACAAAGATATGATTTCGAATTTATTTAACCAATACTTCGTAAATGTTGGACCCAAACTTGCCTCAATAATACCCAACGTTGACTCAAACCCTGAAGACTACCTAGGTGGTTCTTATCAAAATTCTCTCTTCCTCACACCAGTAACAATAAATGAAATTAAATTAGCCATTAATAAATTAAAAACAACTGCCTCAGCAGGACATGACAAGTTAAAAACAAACATAATTAAACTATTCGCTGATGATTTTTCTCGGCCATTAACTCACAAAGTAAACCTAATCTTTGAACATAATACAGTACCAGATGAGCTAAAATTTGCAATATTACCCCAATCTTCAAAGCAGGTAATAATAACATGGAAGTACAAAACTATCGGCCGATCTCTGTTTTGCCAGCATTTTAAAAATTAATGGAAAGATTACTACATGATAGAATCTATGCATTCTTACAACAGCATGAAATAATTAGTGAATACCAATATGGGTTTCGAAAAAAATTCAATAGTGAAATGGCCTTAGCTGTCACAACAGAAAATATAATATCCTCTTTGAATTCCCGACAGCATGTAATAGGCCTATTTCTGGATCTCAAAAAGGCCTTGACACAGTAGATTTTAATATCCTATTGAAGAAATTGGTACATTACGGCATTCGTGGCAATGCCCTTGACCTCTTAAAAAACTACCTCAATAATAGGAAACAATCAGTAAAAATAGAAAATAGTGTCTCATCTATACTTCCTATAACATGTGGTGTACCACAAGAGAGTATTCTTGGTCCACTGTTATTCCTACAAAATGCTTTAAAATCATGTAATCCTATAATATATGCCGATGATACAAATTTATTCCTCTCCGGTAAAAAAATTAAGGAAATAGAAGATAAATTTAATACGCATCTAATAGCTCTGACAAAATACTTGAAATGCAATAGACTTTCGCTCAATGTTTCCAAAACACACTCGATGCTCTTTACTCTGAATAATTCTCTTCAGGATTCTTCTCTTTCCCTGTCTATTGATGGTTCTATTATTGACCCAGTTAAATGCATAAACTTTCTTGGAGTAAAAATAGACAATAAGCTCAATTTCTCTGAGCACATCACTCACACCTGTAACAAAGTCTCAAAATCAATAGGTATCATTCACAAACTATCCAAAATAGTAAACAAATCGACATTATTTATCCTCTACAACAGTCTCATACTGCCTTACCTTACACACTGCAACATGATATGGAAAAAATCTGCTAACATACATATTAATCGACTCTTCATTTTACAGAAAAAAGCCGGCCGCCTAATCAACAATGCTTCCTTCCTAACCCACACTGCACCACTGTTTTATGAATGCTCTTTGTTAAATCTTCGCGACCTGTATGTTTATCATAACACTATATTTATTTTCAAATTATCTCACCATATGCTGCCTACTTCTGTATCTCTGTATGTTTTTGTCTAAATGCTTTAGTCCATGGTCGTAACACAAGATGTAAATCAAATTCTGGTTCTCCCTGTCTGTTTGCTTGTTTTTTGGTGTGTTTATTTATATATTTATCTATTTTAATTATTTTATGTTTTTTTGCAAATATCAAAAAGTATCCCAATAGAGGCTCAGAAAGGATCAACCTGCGTGATCTGTTCATGAACACCATCACAGCATATCAGAAAACAGCAATACTGATGACAGTAAGTCTGTCGCATGTGACATTTTAACAGTGCCTACTTGGCTATTATTTAGTAAATAATTATGATAAAAGGCTTTTACAATCATAGACATGCCTTTTAAAATAATAAACATGTCTTTTACTTAGGTGATGTCCACCCTGATTGTCGTCGAGGTCGAGAAAGAGTCTGTTGTGGGAAGAGACTCAGTCGCGGTCAGCGATGTGACATAATAGCATCAGTGGCCCATGAAGTGGCCCATGTAAATGGATACATTACTGCAAGGTGACCTAAAAGCACATGGCTCAGCGCAAGTTTCACCAGAAAATGTGGATGATCTCAGGACTGAGGATTTCCGTGG
>KB307525.1:93613-131368 GCA_000328365.1 Capitella teleta
AAAACACCATGCCTGGGTGCAAGCGTAAGGAAATAATGCATTCCGAATATCGGGGTTAGCATTGGGCCTATGGGAGAATGGCTTCCATTACGAAGTATAGGAGGCAAACGTCAGCTGAAGGCTTGCCGTGATTGGTCCCGTTCCCCTCGTGAAGCTATCGATTTCAGCCAATCAGAGCAGATCATCTTCGCCATAAAAGGACATCTTTGTTGTTTACGAATCGAAAGCGCATGCGTGGTGCACTCTGGCTGACCTTTTTACTGTTTCAGGATGAGAAACCATGATACGTGTCCTAGAAAATTGCTTGTTAAAATAAGAAAAATAGTGAAAAATAATTTTTTTTTGCGCCTGACTGGTGGCAAAATGATTATTCTATCTATTTCCAAAAAGAAAATAAAAAAATATCCAGGGGTTTAGTCGTAGGACACGATGATATGACGAGGCCCATTGTAAAAGATAGGGAACTCGGTGTTTCATCACAGCTCCTGACGTCACGCCTAATTAGCAATATATCTCCCACGAAATCGTTAGCGATGATATTCCTTGTGTGGGCCAGGCATAGGAATCATTTTTGGTGCATCAAATAACGACTCAAAGTCCATTTTTAACCAGTTCTCCCTCCCTTTAAGCCTAGGACCTATGTAGCACAGATAAATCGGGCGAGGTCCATCACTCCATGGGACCCGTGGGTCTCGCTGTATTATTTGACTATGTCACTGCCAGCTACTAGCTAGGACCTATCACCTAGTATCGTATAGTATGAGTATGATGATTATGACTGCCGAATGGATTCTATGGGTTTCTCAAGCGATGCCATTCCAGCTCCTGGTTGTGACGTTGTACATTGGGACTGTAAATAGCCTTTTACAAAGTAATTTGGTGTTACAACACTTACTTTTAAGCTTGTGACGATACTTTCTCAAATCCGTCACGACTTTACTTTGGGTTTCTTCGTGAAAACAGAAGAGGATCCGGTTGTTACTCTGGGTCTCAATGGCTTCTGCGAGACACCGGAAAACAGACGCCTCGAACTATTGCCTTGAAGAGCCTTGATGCAGTATACTAAATTAATTTAGGCAAGAATACATAAGAAATACAAGGATACAAAAGAAATATACATACATATGTACTCATCTTGAAACCATACAGTATGAGCAAGTAGATTCAACTGGCTTAACTTGTATTTTAAAGTAAAAACAACATTGAAACTCATGAAACGATCTATTTCCGGACGTAACGCTGGGGCTCATTGTGCGCTCTGGCTGTGACATCACCTTCAAGTCCTCACTGAGTTCGGCTAACATGTTCCTGTCATTGCGGACAATATCTCGAACACCTGGCTTTAAACTAACTCAAACAGCATATTTATCAAATGGGGATTCAAAAATCTCAAAGGTATGTGAAATGCATGTAGTAAATACGGAGATATATCTTGAATCACACATTGTATAAATTGTTGAGCGATATTATAGTGCCTTACAATGCAAATTTTGGGTCTTTCTGCCAGGTTGTGTAACTTGGTTATTATTATTATGACACAGATTATTGTATCATTACATTATACAAGATGCTTCATGCCACGCATTTTGATTTAAACAAAAGCACTCTGGCCTCTTTGTTTATTTTAGTACATCCCGAATTTAATCAATTGTTGAAGTGATTCTTTTTAATTTTACATCAGCTGTAATCATAATGTTTGTATTTGGTTTACAACAGAGATTTCCCATAAACAAAATTAATAGAAGAATTTCTTACATTATATATGTACAACATGAGACCATATCTATGATTGTCTTTAAAGGGAGGGAGAACTGGTTAAAAATGGACTTTGAGTCGTTATTTGATGCACCAAAAATGATTCCTATGCCTGGTCCACACAAGGAATATCATCGCTAACGATTTCGCGGGAGATATATTGCTAATTAGGTGTGACGTCAGGAGCTGTGATGAAACACCGAGTTCCCCATCTTTTACAATGGGTCTCGTCATATCAGCGTGTCCTGCGACTAAACCCCTGGATACTTTTTTATTTCATTTTCGGAAATAGATAGAATATTCATTTTGCCACCAGTCAGGCGCAATTTTTTTGTTTTTTTTTTCTTATTTTAACAAGTGATTTTCTAGGACACCTAACATGGTTTCTCATCCTGAAACAGTGAAAAGGTCGGCCAGAGTGCACCACGCATGCGCAATACTGACGCTTTCGTTTCGTAAACAACAAAGATGTCCTTTTATGGCGAAGATGTTCTGCTCTGATTGGCTGAAATCGATAGCTTCACGAGGGGAACGGGACCAATCACGGCAAGCCATCAGCTGACGTTTGCCTCCTATACTTTGCAATGGAAGCCATTCTCCCATAGGCCCAATGCTAACCCCGATATTCGGAATGCATTATTTCCTTACGCCTGCATCAAAGCATGGTGTTCTTGACACGGAATGCTATCAATTGGTGCTATGAGTCAATAGAACATCACTTAAAATTCAGTTCCCCATCCCTTTAAATATCTCAAAACTAATCTCTCATGCACTCTAAAATTTCCTGTAGCAACTTGAAAAGACATTGGTCCCATGAATGAAATATTTGCCTAAGTATTTTAAAATATAAAACCATATATTACACGTGCATTAGAAATAAATGGGGATGGGACTATCCTGACTTTGTCAACAACTTTTGTCTCTGCTATCAATAATTGGTGACCAATTCCTGCTTTCCTGAAGATTTGAATCTCGCTTGATGTCAATCTGCTGGCACATGAC
Organism: Capitella teleta; assembly: GCA_000328365.1. Lineage (NCBI taxonomy): Eukaryota > Metazoa > Annelida > Polychaeta > Capitellidae > Capitella > Capitella teleta. Next base: position 96,371 of record KB307525.1, read on the forward strand.
TTTTCATGGTTCTAAATATTTCTGTGGAAATGGACGGCCAAGTTACCAACTGTATTACTGCAATGCCGACTTTATTGTGATAACCTAGATATAATATGAAGCACAACCACTATGACGCCTCAACTCTCTTCCCAGAATGTCAAGTGTATCAGCTCAGTAAAATAGCTATGAATCATTTTTATCAAACTCCACCTCTGAATCAGATCTTAGCAAATATATTGAGACATCCGTATCTGTCTGACTGATAGTGATGAAGCACAAGAGTATAAAATCAGGGTTAAAATAATTGATTTAAAAAATATATATATATATACTTGACACAGATTTGCGCCCAGTTCCAGAGAAAACATGTAGCTCATTCACGGTGCGTGTGCTCTGCATTCAGTCAACAGCGCTCGCTTCTTCCGTCCACCCAACGTCATCCATTCTCAGTGCCTCAGTGCACGGTGAGTGTTTTCAGGGTTTACCTCCTTCATTTGTTCGCATATATTATGCAGATTAGTACGACAGCGTCATGCTATGGATTGAAGGATAGTCTTGAAACTCTGAAAAGCAGCCTTGGCCTCCGTATGCAAAAACACGTGAGATTCCACTGATGCTTCCTATTACAATTCTCATTTCCATTTTTTTCCCTTAGAAATTCTTCTTATCAGGGAAACGTTTACATCTCTGTTGTGTTGAACTCATAGATTATGATGAATACTTCAAAGGTCGGTTTTTTTGCATGAAATGATCTCAGTGACTAAAATTTCCTCTTGTAGAATTTGATTTACCTGACACTTTTAATTCTTGGTTCAAAATCACTGGATTGCATATCTGGTGAGTGTTGTGTCGTATTAGTTGTCGTTGTGACACAGCTGCCTTTCATTTAAGGATGACCCTAGTTCGTTTATCCCGGGAGGGAGAAAAAGGGATTTTCGTGCGTAATTCCTTGATGAAGCACCTCTGGGAGGATTCGACGAAGCGAGCTAAGAAAGTCGCCGTGAGTTTTCAGAATCAGAATCGTAATTCCGTATTCGTACATTTTCCCGTTGCAGAAAGGCTTGTCTGTGAAATCTGAAATCGCACTGCTCGGGGAGCAGTTCTTGTACACAGCGTACGTCTATGACGATGGATTCATGGGGGACGACAAAGACCTTGCGTCTGCGCTGTGGAACGCTTTCTTTGAACAGGAAGAAGAAAACCCGGAAAAAGTGGAAAAACTGGTGCATTTTGTGCGCAAACAGGTTTGATCCACGATTGTGATTCCCCTTGAATCCAACCATCTTCCTCAGATCAAGTATTTTGACACGCAAGACAGTGAAGAGCTACTTGAATCTGGTTTGATGTTCTATCTTCCTTTGAATGGTGATCCTGATGTGAGTAAGATGAAGAAGAAGATGGGTGAAATTTACATGATGGTGCCCAAGTGATTACAGCACATTAGCGCTCAGTATTTATGTGATTTATTAAATAAATTGACTTCGTAACACATGTTTGGTGATACATGTAATAAAATGAAAACAAGAACTGTTTGAAACATTAAAATTTTAATGAGCAAATATTCATCAACCAAATTCGAAATATATAGCAGTAAATAATAACCATCAATCGAAAAATAAACAATTGCACTTGAGAAATGAAACCAACTTGAGCTGAAAATTGCTTCGCATCACAAAAATGACATGAAGAAAATATGTATAGTCTGATGTGACAAACTTGAGTCATGGAAAAGTTGGGAGTTTAACAAGTCAGATCCAGATTTAGCATATAAGTTCTCTTTCTATCGTTAAATCTCAAGTTGTTTGAAACGTGTGAGTGAGCCCAAGTGTCAAAGAAAAAACTTTAATTACATGCACTTGCTTACTAGACATATAACAAAATACACCACAAAGAAAGCAAAACACAGGATCGCATTCATTAAAAGCAGGAGGGATAAATTGCCAGAATATCCCTTAGCGAGATTCAATGTTTCAGCAAAGATGTCAGGCTGTTGAAGGTGATGATAAGTGGAGCTGAAGTCTTAAAGAGGATATTGTACACCCTCAATCAGATGAGCCAGACGAATAAATTATTCCTACGCATGGGGAGTTCTACTTCCCACAGGGGCTGACTGAGACTTGATCACCACACGGCTCCTGGGAACGATGTCTTTCGCTTTTTCTGAGCCACGTCCAGAACCTTTGGAGTGCTTAGAAGCAGGAGGTGCAGTGTTTGGCCTGACCACCATTGGAAACTGTTGCATGAAAAAGTCCTCATATTCATCCACAGACATCTCGACAATCTTCGTTCGGCAGAACTCTATTGCTGCGGTGATATCCGGAGAACAGATTTCCCAGTCACGGAGGCCAGTGAGGACTTTGAGGAACTTGAAAGCACTTTGCTTGCTGGCTTCCACCTGCATGAAACTATTCATTCAGTTCAGCAGCAAAGATTTCATACACAAATGTACAATACTTGCACGTTTTCCAATACATGTAAATCTGAGATACTAAAATCGAGATTGCCTAAAATGAACATTAAAGTTTTGAAGGTCTGTGCGATGAAAAGTGTATAACACCTAATCTGTAGAGTGCAAACTACTAAATCTTCTATAAAAAAGTGTGTTATTCGAGATTAATTAAGCATGTAGCCTGATAAGCAGAATTCTAGGCAGAAAAGGAAAGTAGAAAAAAAGGCAAGCAAATGAAAATATTCTGCACAAAAAGTGCCCCTGAATACCTCAGATGTAGTAAGACTGCAGAGGCAAAGAGTTCGTTTCAATTATTTCATATTTCACAAGATTTTCAGAGTTTGTGCTGAATTTTGAATCCTTGTTTACTTGTTAAGTTCCTCATAACAACAAAACCAAATTCCCATTGAATATCTCATTGAATATTTCTCAAATGAACAAGGATTCTATGAAGTGAGTGGAGGAAGCCTACCTCTCGCCAATATTGTCTCAAGTTTCCAAAATGCGGTCTCTAATTTGCATATATTTGCATATCATTAACACAAACCAAAGCATTAATACGTTAACAAACAAGCTGAGTATTAGAGCAGTCAGATAAAATGGGTTAATAAAAAAAAATTAAAATCGATAACTTGTACCCAAAACACTTACCAAGCCGTACTTTCCTAACTTGCTCATGATCTTAGTGAAATACCAATCCTGTTTGATTTCATCCGGAATTGCATGGTCAATATCCAAATACCTGATGAGGAAAAAGCAATGGTTGCCATAACAACTTAACAAAACAGCACTCACCATTGCTGGTAGATATGAGATACTCTCTGTTTCATCATCCTCTTGTCTTCATCATGACTGGCACTAATTGCTCTCATTTGGTTCAGCGCTCGATGCACAGATCGACTTGATGACATGTGGGTGAATTTGCGCTGCATTTTCCTCATCCGCTCTCTGTTAATCAAATGGTGTTCAATCCACAACGAAGATCCTTTTTGTTACCTCTCAACGGCCTCCAGAATATCGTGCAGTACCAACGCCTTCTCTTGCCCAACTTCGGCAAATTTCTGCCGCATCATGCGTGGCATTTGAGTGACTTTAGTGCTGGGAAGATTCGCGACATGCTCAACAAGTTCTGCAGAACTGAGGAGAGGAGGAAAAATTGGAAGCCGAGTCTCGACATTGATTCACCTTTTGGGTCTGACGTTCGCCTCAGCTCTCATTTTATTGGACGTACGTTTCTCCTGGATATAGATGAGTTTCGCTAAACGTGGATCTTCCTCGTGCCGCGCGATGGCCTCTAGGATTTGAGCCTTAGTCATCTTCGGAGACTGAGGTCTCTGCTGAATCTGCCAGAGGCCAAAATGGAGTGAAATTAGGAATAAATTAGACCACGCCAACCTCTTTCTCCTGTCTGCTGGTTGCAGTAGGACGTCTTGATAGTGCGGTCGCTTCTGTTCTTTTTTTGGATGATGATTCATGGGCTGTGGGTTTGACAGACATTTCGCTCTTATTGCTACCGACTTCTGCCATAACAGACATTCTGTCATCATGCACAGAGTTCTGGATACGAGATGTCGGCAGATCATCCACCAAAAATGCTGAAATCTTTTATGAAATTCAGATTTCAGAATTCAGAGGCTTACATTTGTCAATTTCATCAATATCGGAAACCTCGCTATCTTCAGGAATCGTCAAATCCTTTCGCAAGTTGTTGGGACTGGTTGACTGCTGACGACTCACACTGCCCGGAGGACTCACTGTCAGCGAATTGCGCACATTTGCAGACGTCCTTCTTGGCCTCATATTCACTGTACGACGTCTGCCTGTAGACTGCATAAATGGATCTTTAGCCGGATGCATGTTAATATTGCGCCACAATTAGACAAAAATTATTATTTATAAGGCAACATGCTTTCCACCCAATCTAACATGCACGTATGCAATGCAATCCCTCAATTCCCAACGCAAAACCCGAAAAAGAAACGAAAGTGCATAAAGATGAAAGAACCATATTAGAGAAACTCTAAACAATGGAATATTAATAAGAGCAATAAATAAAACAACATGAAGTGTAACATTCCATGCATCACAGTAGGTACCTCTGCCGAATGCTGACCTATGGACACGAGACGTGCTGAACTTTTTCGTTTGAAGAACATGGACCGCTTACGTTCAGCAATTGAACTAATGCTTCCGCCTGAATCAGGCTGATTTTGGAAAGCATAATGAAATTCTAGTATTGGCTTAAAAATAATAAAACAAAATGGCAAGCAAACTAAATATATATACAGAGGTTTCTCATATAATTAAAATAATATAAAACACACAGTTATGACATAATTGTAAAAAATAAGAAAATGAAAATGAACTAATGTAATGCACTCGTTTTAGGAGAAAGTGAAAATGGATACCTTATTTTAAGATTATTTCACCGAAATGTGTACAGAATTCTTACTTGCTGTTCTTGTACAATCTTTGTCCGCAGTGAGGAAATAGATGAGTGCAGCTGATGAAGAGCCGCTTGGAGTTCTTCAACTGACTCCATGTCTGCTCTCTTCAGAGTTTGCTGAGGAGAGTCAAAATGTCATTGCCACAAACAGCGTGTTTTGGATGTATACAAGGAGCGTGTGTTTGTCTTGGTCTCGACCAATCAGTTGCTGAACTTGCATCAAATCCCTCATTCTCTCCTGCTCCTCTGCCAACTGCACAATTTAAAGATCAGAATATTTAATTGATGCAATTAATCCGCATGAACAATGACCTTGAGTCTGAGATCTGTTGAGAAGGTTTTCCAGCGGGATTCCATCCGATCCTTCGTTGCTTTGGATGATGTTGTTCTTGTTCCACCAACGTCCCTATGAATACAAACGATAGAAGTAACCTAATTCAATCATGATTATTAATTACTTGAAGTTCCAACACGTTGTGATTGGCGCCATGACAACCGGAGACTCCACATTCATCGCTTCCAGAAGCCAGTGGAGGCAGCAGAGTTGTCGGAACAGAGCATTCCTGTAAATACATGGAATAAAACCAAGCATTTGCCCTCACTCTCACATACTTATCAGGCCACACATTCTCATCAGCACCAATGTTTGAGTGACTAGGGGTGTAAGGTCGCGCATTTTGTTGACGTTTTCGGCTGGATCGAATCGATCGCGGACTCTTCTCGCAAACAGCAGTCCTAGAAACAAGCCAGTCCATAAATGAATACAAGTGAAAATGACAGCCATGATTCTTACGATTTTGTAAATCCAACATTTCTGCTCTCAGAAGTAATTTGATCAGCGTTGACAGCAGACGTCGAAGAGATGTTTTCCTCGTCTTGTGTTTCTTCTCCGTCTTCTCCCTCAACCATTGTGCGAACATGCAGGTCCAATCTCTCACTCGTTAAATCCCCTCCATAACTGCCCACAAAACAAATAACAAATGATCCATAGTAATCCAACTGCACCTGTTCATTTCAACATCTTGGAATTCTTCGTCTGATTCGTCTTCTGAACTTGAGTCCTTTGGGGGCTGCCACTCACTGCGCATCAACTCTCTCTTTCGGATTATTTCCTGCTGTTTGGCTTCAGACTGAAATCAAACATATTTTAGGGGTTTTTTTGGGAAGGTTTTTTTAATCTTTTGTAATGACCTTCATTTGACGATCTTTGCGAAGAATTTGGAAAAGTCCATGGCCAAGACGAACGTTCCGGATCATATCCCTACGTACAGAGGAAATTTCATCAATTCTGTCAGCAAAATCTTAATAGAATTGATTCAATTAGTCCTTGCTTGGAATTTATGTTTTATGCCAGAGTGCTTGTTAAAAATCTTTAATATTACAATTTTAATTTCAAAATATAGGGGAGTTCATAAGTTTATTCACAGTACATGGGAAATTTTCAATGTTGCGTTAAGTGTTACAAAAATGCTCTTTTTCTCGGATAATGCGCCATATCCCAAAATAAACATTACTTATAGTTGCAGTACCCTCTTAACCAATATTCTTAGCATTTTACTGGGTCCTTTTACAGCAAATATTCCCGAAAACTTTGTCTTGCAGTGCGCATACGTCGTTTAGCTCAGAGCAGCAGAAGCTGTAAACAAGCATGCACAATGGAGAGATCACCAATTCTGCCACTTCAAATCAAAGCATTTACTGTATACATATATTTGATAAACATGCATTGGATCCTTGTTTTTAGATGTTTAGCGCACAAGAAAACATATCAAGCGTACCATTTACCAACTGGGGTACATGTATTCTCATTTCAATGACGTTACCTCATATCTGCATGTTCATGAGAGCCTTTGTTGCAAAGCTACATACCGGTAAACACCTTAACTATGCAAGATTGAAAATTCTCTATATACTGTGAAGTGTGAATAGACTTATGAATCACCCAATATATTATCCTCACTCTTCATAATGTTTTTATCAAAGAAAACATAGAAACACACACACCATTGCATTTAAAAAAATGAACAAATTGTATACTATTATTGTATCCCTCACTATACAGTTGCTCTCTTAATTCATAAATCTACCAGAAAATGAGTAGGGAATCAATGAAATCAATAAAAGCCTCTCAACAAAAGCTTATAAATTGAGAGTATTAACGTTAATGGCTGGTTTAGTCTTCAGGTATTTCCAGGAGATTAGGCAAAAACAAATTATATTGACCTGAACGGAACAGCGGCTCAATGAAGAAACATTCACACAAGAATTAAAGATTAATAAGGAAACATATATTTTGGCAAATTTCCACAAATTTATATTGATATACCAAAGACTTCATTAAATTCAAAGTCTTCGGATTCACATGCAACACAATACATGCATTCACCAACACAATACATGCATTCAAATTGATGATGTCTATTGTCAACTATAACACCAATCGGAGGGGTAAAAAATGTGTTTATCAAAAGAATTTCAGAGGGGGGTTGAGGTTTGGAGAAGAGAGTAATATTCGGATCAGTAATCGATTCCCAGGCAGGATTATTATCTACTCTTTAAATCTTCCGACTGCAAATATCTATAAAATGTCAATATGCACACACCCACTAGTAATAACAAAATAATCTTTATTAACTCATAAAACATTTGGAAATTCAACTATATTTCTGCTATAACATGTACATACATTTAACTCTCAATCCAAATAGCCAGATCATCACCATAGCAACATATATTTACGTGTATGTGTTGGTGAATCCAAAAGCAAACAGTAATTCCGTCAAAATCTATTTAAATGCACTCTTAGTCCACAAAGCGTTGAACTAATATGTTTTCTTGCTGAGGAGAATTTGAAAGCCCAAAGGCAAATATTTGAACTATGTCTCAAACATGATAGGATCAAATAAATTTAATCTGGGATTACTCATTATAGCGTACATGTCTTCGTAAATAACATATTATGTACATGTATATAATTAATATTTTATATTAACTATGGGTCATAACATGGAAGGCATGCTTTCAAATCACTACTTGAGAGGAATATCAAATCAATCTGTAGAATCTAATTAGCCTCTCAATGGCACTCCCCCCACTGAGAGAGAAGAAACAATGAAACAATATAATCACACAGAATAAGATGTAACTTGATGCTGCAAATTCTGTGGTGAAAGACCCAAAGGTCAACTTGACACAAGAGCACAATGACCCAATAAACAGCAGCACTAATGCTTAGTGTAAACCTAATGCTAAAGCAAGACGAGAAAATTATCAGCCATTTCTATTGAATTATTGATCGAGTTAAGAATCAATATTTTTCTTTGGGATCAAAAGTTTATAATAATTCAGACAAAGCTAGGTGATTATGTCAAAGGGAAAATTTAAGGAAAGCAATTGATCGTTTTCAATTGATCTACATATCCAAGGGTAAGGAATGGAACAATAAAGCAATAAAACTTTCAATTATGAATATAAACTATATATGTATATGCCTTATAACTAACTACGGTATATGTAAGTGTATTTATATATAACGGGCATAGTTAGCAAACTTATACATAACAGGTTATGTTGACATTATATGTACCATAAACCATAAACATTATCCTGCCATACCTTCCGTGTGACACTTCCTTAGGCAGGGTGTTTAAGTCTTTCCTGGCCCGTCTGAGAACAAAATTTGCTGGGGTCTGAAAGAGGTAATTAATCAATAAAATATGAAATGATTTCATCCCAGATTACCACTGCTTTTGCTTGATGATTTTGTTGTTCTTCATCAGATGAAGAATCCGAGGAACTTGAAGAATCATCCTCTAGGTTCTATGAGGAAAAAATATATAGAAGAAAGTAGATATTTTAGAAATGCTATTTGGCGCACCTCGTCCCATTGTCCAAGAGCATGGAGAATGAGTCGCTTTTCGCTGAGGTAGAAAGGGTCTCCAATGCCCTGGTACGGACGGAAGTTGACAGCATGAAAGCCTTGCGCGCTAAGCTGCATCTGACGACGATTGTAATTCTCTTTCCGAACGACGTCCCGAGTTGGAACGTTAGCATTGTAGACAACATCACTGCGAGCCTGAATGCTGAGTCCCTTATGGGAGGGGATAGGCAGTGGCACAGGTTGAACAAACTTCTCAGGAGTGACCTCTTTCTGCAAGGTCACTCTCATGATCTGCAGTTCAGAAGTAAATAAATAAATAAATAAATATGAACTATAACTACAAAAATATTATGACGCATGCACACCTTTTTTTTTTGTGCTATTTTTATTAATAATATCATTTATATATTTATTCAATTCCATTCAAAATTATTGACTTACTTCTGATTTATGTTCAACTGCAGTTGAATTTTGTTCCTAGGTGACAGGGCCGTGGCAACTAGCATACGCAACAGAGGCTAATCGAATTTATTAGCATGCCTAGTAATTGTAATTACCTATATGATCCTATAATTCAATTTGAAGAATCACAATTAACGAACAACATCCACTGATCCATTAGTTTGACTATTAGTTGCGTTGATGAATAAAAAATACTTCTTACTGGGGTCGTTCGCAGTGGTAATGCACTATGGTAATATCAGTGTTCGTCATTATAATATGTTTATCGCTCCACATACACTCAGTGCTACAGTGATACTAGTAGTATACACTCAGTGACACTGGCTCAACAAGTGGAAAACAATGGTGCACAGCTGATATTCCAACTTTCAAAAGTTTCAAAGAATCCACTTCAAACATTCACAGCACACAGTCCTGGTGTGTGTAAGACAACGAATCACACAGGAACAGAAGTATCGATGAAATGCAGCACTGAAGTGTTGGTTAAACACTATTCATCCGCCTCCGATCGCTGTCACTTCTTGACATGTGCATTCTGATTACGCTGTTCCAAGAGTTGGAGTCACTCCCTGGAGACCGATGATAACATACCGAATAAAAGGATGTTAACAGTTATAAATAAACATTATTCTGGAAAAATCCATAAATAAAACCTTTAATGTCAATCATCAATGTAAGAAATATTTATCTATGATTGCAGATCACCGAAATAATCCATGTCTAAACTCTGCACGGTACAGTTAAAGTCATAGACTTCAACAGCCCAGGTAGCTTTGTGGTTGCTAGGGGATTCGCAAGAACATTGTCGCTTGCCGCTTCGAACCTCGGATTCGATTACTAGCAATTTCCTATTTTTTATAATATGATGTAGCATATAATCGGTCACGTGATTCAATATTTACATAAAATTTTATTGATGCAATTAAAATTTGTAGGAAATTTCATGCAGCATGTTCAAAATTGTCACATTAGCGAGCCACGTGCCATCTAAGGCGTTATGATAAGTCTGAATTTAAAATTAAATACTCCCCTAAAATAATAACTTGATTTTTGTGTGTCTAATTACTCTACAGATAGCCCAAAATACCAGACAATAAGCAGCACTCACGATTAATCAAATAATTTAAATCACCATACGCGGGAACTTCCAAGTTATTCATAACGTTATCTACAAACCACCAATAACTACGTTATGATTTCACTCTCGCACACTGTATGCTAGTAGCCAGGTCGAGGATACAACTAAATACGAATAAACCTCCTTAAAGGAGATTAAATATAACAAGTAAACTGTTAGTAGAAAAAAAAATAAATAAATAAGGATGTGATATAATGATATGAGTTTATTATGTACACAGAAGTTGTGATGAAGAGGATACACATATACACACATGTCAGAAGAGATATAGGCAGCACATGCATAGCACATGCTCACAGCAATATTCATCACTCAATAACAAAAAGTCATCATCATCATCATCGGGGACAATCACACATCAACAGTAACAAATTAACCATGGAATGTTTTTACACATAAACAAACCATAATTTTATTCTGTTTAAAAAGAATTCATATCATTGAAACAAAAATGATAATCAACTGCATGAATGCTGAAAGAGTTCACTTGACTAGTTGCAAGATAAAAAAAAAATTAAAAGTCTGGCACTAATTTGTGTCTAAAAACGCTCAGATTATCCGATCAAAGAAGGTTCAAATGTATCTTGACTGATTATGGCTAAGAGCAGAAACCACTTATAAGAAAATAAATAACAAAATAACATTCACCATTTACACACCCAAACATACGGTTCTTTGAGCACTGAAATCACGGGTCTTTAATTAATTAAATAATTAATGTCTGAAGACCCAGGAGAGAAGAAGAGAGCACCAAGTTTGAAGATCAACGGGAGAGAGAGGCTTCTTCATATGAACTTGAAGCACTTTTGTTTGTCGTGAGGTATTCGTGTTTTAAAGAGCACAGAGTCTACCCTGAACTGCGTATTCAGCAATGGCATGTAACCATACACTTCCACAAAGAAGTTAAGGCATTTGTGCCTTTCCTGGAAATGTGAGTGATCCACTGAGAGTGCTTGCGGACATCCTGGGCAGCGGAAAGTCCATCGCGAGGTCACCTAAAATATACAAAAGGTCAAGATACCATAAGCTAATGGTATGACTGCTGATTACCTTGATTGGCGGCTTGCGAGTAATGTGTGAAACAAGAAAATTCATGGCTAGATCTTCGCAATTGAGATATTCGTCAACTTTGTCTCGAATCGCTTGTGGCATGACATAGCTATACATGTACGCATAGTACTGTCACACAGAGAGAATAAATATTGAATGATTGATTGAATGATTGATTGATTACCTTGTGAAAGAACGCTGCACCAGTGAGAACCATGGAGAGTTCACAGGAGTAGTTGGAGTTGTAATTCCAAGACTCTCCGTTTACATCCCAAGCATGGAATCGTCCCGGGAAACCAACGACTCTTTCACGGTTCTCGCGCCACACTCTATGAATGAATAAAATCAGCAATTATGACACAATCACGTGACGAAGGTATACCTGAATCCAAACATGATTTCATCATGGCGTAAGTGAGCGTCATCGTCAATTGAGAGAATCGCCTCAGTCTCAATCGCATCATACGGCAGGAAGCGATTGTTCAAACTGTTCTTGTTCGTCTTCACTACCTGTTGGCTTCAGGAGTGAATTTATCACCAAAATCACAAACAACCTTACGTGAATTTTGACCCCAATATCTGGCCAAACGAGATCATCGGGGGCGGAAGATGGTTGTTCCAGACGACCAGAATCTTATTCAGATGAGGCAGACCTTTGAGTCGAGCTAAGGCACTGATGAGAACGGACTCTCGTTCAAATGTAAGGATGACGACTGAAATTATCATAATTAATGCAAGGAATAATTAGCGAGTAATGATGACATACTGGTGAACTGTTCCCTGGGATGGTTCCCTCCCAGTGCCTCACTAAACTCCTTGCCTGCGCCTCCGGCTCCCTTGCCGATTGGACGAAACCCAAGTCCAGACCCTGAAGGAGAAAATCAATTATGATAATTATATTAATAGATCCTGGATGAAAACCCTGAATAATTGAGACATGCCTTTTAGAAGAATATTGCTTTATAGAATTGGGTGTAAGTGCACTTGAATGATGTGGCATCAGTCATTGGTGAAGGTCACGTCAGCATTTCACCCCCTAAAAGCCTCCATGACAAATTCCTCCCCAGAGACCAAACCACTCATAACACACACAGCTGCGATGGACATGCAATGCTTTTAGTGAAAGCGTCCGAACTTCCAATACAACCTCATTCTGCAGTCGTTTAACTCAAACTATGCAACATTCTCAGTAAATTACCGCGGAATTTCGCCTCTCCCGGCATGACCGGTTCAAAGGGCGTGTAAGGGTAGAGATGGAAGGGGTCACCAGGAATCGGATGAGGGTCCACGGTCAGACTGAAGTTGTGACGGAAGCGTAGTGATGCCATCGGTGTCTCCATCGGACCTGTGAAGAAAACTTCAGTGAACGAAGGGAACGACAAACATGAAGATTCTCACCTAGAATATCCACTTCCCCGTCTGGTTCAGGATCAGTGACGACCTCAGTTAGGGGAATGAAGGAGTCGTTGAACACGCTTGGAGTTGGTACGTCCCTCACGGGGAACGAAGGCAAGTTCAGCCGGTGCCTCAGAATCGCAAGAACGCTGTCCATGATTTTTCGCGTTGATCCAAAAAATGTTTCCCAGAGGATGCGTCCCTGCCTGCGCATCTCAAGGACATCCACGTCGGGAATGGAACGAATTACAAAGTGCAATTCAGGGACACGCTGCTTTGGCAGTCTGAGCAGAGCTTTATCTGTCTGCAAGAGGCCTTCATTGGCAAACGGTAGCTCTGTGTATTTGCCCAAGATGACTGGAATTGCGCCATGCTTAAAGGCCTCATATATACGCAATTGCGTCTGTACAGTGGAGATCACAGAATAATTGAGGGGAGCGATGATAAGGCTGAACGTGGACTGCTGTAGGATGGTCGTTCTGGACTCTGCTGTTCCGCAAAGGGCCCACTCACCATTCAAACACTCCTCTGCTTTGGAGTTAGCACATGTGACATCGAAGAGGAAATTATCCGCTGGAAACTTCACTTCCATGCGTTTCAGAGTTTCTGCAATTGTTTTTTCCAAACTGAGCAGTTGTTCAGTTTCACTGCTCAACAGGTTGCTATGCAAGGCACTGAGGTTACTAAGGGGAGGGGCGTTGAGTCGCCCGTGGAAAGACAAAAGGTGCTTGCGTCTGGCCGGCACAATCGGCGGAAGGTCCAGCCACACATCGCCCTGCGCTTCCCCCACACTAGGGGGCGCAATGACATCGAAGCCACGACGGAATTGCTGCTCAGTGAACGTGGACTGCACCAGAAGCGCGCGTCCTGTGTTGACGCTGCTGAACACATCTCGGTTGCCGCCATGCCTGGCCAAATTGAGCAGCACATGGTTGTGGCCGTCGCCGTTCCAGTGCGACAGCTGCTTGAGGCGCTGCTCCAGAGAAGACGTGTTTCTTAAGCCTCCCAGCACATCGCCTATGAGCACCAGATAGACACACGCGATGCTGGGTTCATAAGTCAAATAAGGACTCGCATTCAGCGCTTGAGTCACCGAACTCTTGATAAAAGAGTCGAGGGGAACGTCTGCAAAGTTGTACTCTTCAGGGTTATACAAGAAGACGGGAAACTGCGAAGACAGCGAGCAACGAGAGAAATCAAAGCAGTTGTGCATGAGGCAGCGGGAAGGCGATCCGGGGGGGTCCGTGTGTCCCTCATGACGAATCGGGGGGAGGATCCTCTGAGGCGCTAGCACCTCCGGGGTGTTCCTTTTTATAAGCTCCTCTTGCTCAATACGCGTGTTCTCAATGGTCACTTTGAGTTTTTGGAACTCCAAATTCGTAGCTTCGTAAGACGATTTCAATGATTCGATGTGTGTGTTGTACCCTGAAATTTCTGCATGCAATTTCTGTCGCTTGCTTTCCAAATCCCTCAACTCATTGTTCACCGAAGCTTTAATCTTTCGCAGCTCCTCAATGCGCGCTCTGAGGTCACTAACTTTAGCCGTGCTGATCTCTTCCACGTGGTCCAGGGTACGCGTGCGGTGGTGTCCTTCCGCGGCAACATTGTTGATTGCCTCCTCGCCAATCTTCGAGATGTAGTAGTGACTGACCAGAGGGACCGTGATCAGGATGACCAGGAGGAGACCAATGAGCCTGGAGAGCCGCATTTGGGTCATCCAGCGAGCGACACCACTGCGGGTGAACGCTGGAGGGCTGCTCTCTTGGTGCGCGACCATGGCTCAAGTGCCAGGCCAGGCAGTCAGCCGCCAGGGCATCATCAGAACTGCAAATGAAGAAATAAGCGTGAATGAAACACCGAGTATGCAGGATCTGTTATGGGGCCGTTGAGACCGGCTGTGGTGTTTCCCCACGCGCAGGGTTTATCGCCCTCACAGATGGTGGCAACGACTGCGTATGGATAGCGTACTCACGGCGACTGTGGTCAATTATTCATTGAAACATCGCCGCCGCAGCAGGAAGCTCTTCTTGAGAATTATGACAGCGTGTTATGAATATCATGAATTCACAACATATCCGATCATCGATCTGTTTCTTCACTCTCCAAGTCGGGGCTCATAATGAAAGCATTGAATATCGCAAATTTCCCTGTAATAATCCTTCGCTGGTCAACAGAGGGCTCCAAAGCCCACAAGAGAGGGCATTGCAATGGGGCAACAGCAGCAGTGATCGGGGGGTGGGGGGAGGGGTATGATCGGCCGAAGCCAGTCTGACACTCAGCCACCCCTGGGGCTTTATCACACAAAATACGATCCGTGCGTTATCAGGCTTCATTGATAAGGGCGGCGAAGCTCCATTCACGCAGATGGCCAAATGGAGACGATTGCGGCTGATGGCGAAAGAGCTCACAAGGAAAAAGCCCACAGTGCACAGCGAGAAATTGTACTGTTATGTAACAGTATCATTTCGATCAATCCTTGAGTACTCAAATAAATGAAGTCAATTAGCAAATGAATAACGCCATGAGACAACGGAGGCAATCAGCTTAATGCGGGTGGCTAATTCCGCATGCATACAGTGGAGCCACACAATGCGGTTATGTGGCCAGCACACGCAGTCATATGCAATCATACGCCAGCCTCTTAATTCACGTACCACGCGCGATTCTACGAATTTCTCAACAACGTTAGTCTACAGAAGGTGGGAAACTCGAATGGATGTCGAAAATGTGTTAAGATAATTAAAAGTCGCTGTCTTGCACAATGGTATAATTAATTGATAAAATGATTGACAGTTTAATTCGGAGATTCACATCCGTTTTCAAACGGCACAGTTTAAACCCCGAAATTTCCTGAAGGTCACGAGAAAAAGATTAGAGGTCACGAGTCATGGCAGAGCATCGCAATTCCGCTTATTAGGAGCACGATGAGATCGATCAGAGCAAAGAAGGAAATTGAAAAGGAAATGAACAGGAGCAGCAGCGTCTGTGCAAAAAGGTCGCAATTGAAAGCAGGCTTGTAATGAGGAACGCTGACATCGACAACGGAACCAACGATTCAGGCGGAACACAAAGTCGATTACGTAACCGCCAATCAGCCTTATTCACTCATTAGCAGCCGATTTCGTGACCGACGGCTCGGCCAGATGTCCGTTCATTTCAGCAGTCAAAATGGCCAATACACGAGAAGGCATCGATCACGATCTGACGCCGAAGCCAGGCAGCTGATTCAACGAACTCAAGAGACGATGAGAGTGCGGCATTTCGACCCTGCATATATCGAATATATATAAACGCTCATCAATATTGTACACAGAGCCGCTGAGAAGCACTTAGCTCAGAATTCTGAAAGCGAACTCACCTTTTTGAAACGATCCTCCGAATTAAACAGCAGAGCAATGGAACTGCGCTGATCGACGCAAGCGGCGCATTGCATCCGGAAGCGAAGCACCTCAGGAAGCGAGTGAGCAGGAGAGAGAGCCAGCGGCCCCCGCAGACAGCGGCTCCATCATGCGCTTAATTAGGGGCTAATCAAGCTCGTTACATGCTCAGATGGCTCGAACTAAATCGCCATTCACTGCCTGCGTCGTACATAATGACATCTGCACAAGATGAATAATGATGAATTGGTCCACAAGATCAAGATTAACACCGGCGTCTGTTTCGCGCATATATACTGTATAGCAGACTATACTACGCGTATCAATGGACAAGTGACCGTAAGATGCAATGGACAGGTTTCCCTGGCGCGTCCATTTCAGCAACAATGCGCCATCTAGCGGCGTATAAATCCTTGTTTGCCGCGAAATTCACCGGATCACGTGCTATCTTCATGCGAGATTTCGATTTTCCACGGAACTCATCAGGACGGGCAGTCGCACTGCAACAAATATGATTAAGCACAAAAGCAGCAGCTGAGACTTCATAAAGAGTCAAGGACAACACTCCATCTAGCATCATCATGCATCCATCTATGGTATTCGCGTCCATACTTTCAGGTCAATGAAATTTATGATATGCATATAAGTTCTATGCGAATCTGTTCCGCACAAATTAACAACCACCGACTAAAACGAGGATTTGCACTTGGTCTGAACCTTAAACCGATGCTGCGCCATAATATTTACCTCAAATGCTGGTTGAACAGCACCAACAACAGCAAACTTCTGAGTAAATGGTTTGTGTGTGATTCCTTTGAGCCGCTTCCTCAGAAGCTCACTGCGTCCAATCCTCCGGGCTAAGAAAATCCCCGAAGGAGGAACGGGATTTGACTCCCAGTCATCGAGCGAATCCAGCACCTCATGCACAACAACCCACAGTGAAAACTATTATGGGATGGTCACATAAAGTAAAATCGATTGACTCACAATGCGCATAATGACATATACTATAAACGGGACGAATACGTTATGCAATAATTATATGACCAAAATAATGAGGTTGAATGCGCACGCAACAATGGGATGGAGCCAATGGGAGAAAACCCGACATCATCACATGAAGAATAAATGGATTAATTGGATATAGAGGTACTAAAAACTGAATAATGTAAAGGGACGATTGCAAAATGCAAGTGGGAGCAATGTTTTTGTTTGGGAAGAAAAACAGCTCTTTTTGACATGCCATCGATCTCACGAGAATGCCTAAGTCAACTCGTATGCATTATTCATTTCCCCGAGAAAAGAAATTCAGGAAGAAGCGATCGCACGCACTGGACCGTGAATGCACGTCATTGCGCGATGTGCGCCGTCTAGTCTACAAAAGTGGCTGCGTAAACTTTTTTTGCTCGGCTGAGATTCCGTTGTTGAGCAGTGAAGCCCAGAAAACAAGAGTGGAAGCAACATCTTGATGCCATCAAAAGATGACGACCCCGTTTGTCTTGCGGCGCAGGGGACCCCGGAGACATCGCATCCAATTCCAGGGCTCAATGTTCCATTTAGAGCTCATTCTTGCGGAATGGCCGAACGGGGAGCGAAGCACACTTTGGAACACAAAGAGAGCAGAAAACGCCAAGACATACAGAGAGCGAAGCCCGCCATGTCTTATATACAGAAAAAGATACTAAAACATTATCAAAAGTGCAATATCGACCCGGAAGCATAGCCTGAAATGCTCGGACTTTTCAGAGATAAGTGAAATTCCCTTCTATTATCCAGTGCATTGAAGTGCAATGAGCCTTCGAACATGACCAAACCGACGGCCGAACTGACCGTCAGTGCAAAAAAAAAAAAAAATAGAGGTCTGAAGATTGATGACCACTGTCCAGATTAAAGGCTAAAGGGGCCTGTATTAGTCCAGCCTGTTTGTCTCAGTGTCAATGACCAACTGTCCGACACAAATGAGACGGAAATTGGCGTGCACGGACCACACTCGCGTGCAAAGGAAATTCAAGGGTTTAATTTCCTGGAAGATGTCCATCCAAGACGAAAGGGAATAAAGGCAGAACTAGGAATTGTTTCCCTGCTCAACGATGAGCATGGGAAGCTCGCACGAGCAGGTGGAAAACACAAGATAATGAATAGCTTTAGGAATTGCCGAGTCAGCGAAATTCCTGGTCAGTATCAAGATCAAAGAGAGAACTAATTGTGACAACTGTTGTCGGGTGAGCCAGGGAGGTGTTGCCATAACACTCAATCAGAACTTCGCCTAAACAATCCTCATCAAAGACCAGCTGCGAGGCTGTTTTCACACCATGATTGGAAGCGAGCGAGAGAAATCTCCCGCCAGAAAATATGGCGGGAAAATTTTTAGTCGAAATTTATGACAAAAACCGACAGTTTTGCCTCCGAAATACAAAACCCGGACCAGCGCGTGGAAGGCCATCGCAGGCAGAAGACAAAGTGCACAGCCAGATTCGAATTCAAGACAGCACACTTTGCTTCAGGGACGAAATTCAACCAACCCGAAGTAATTAGGTCTGCTTTGAAGCGTGTATAGAACAAGGAAGAACGAAGGAGGAAACAGGAGAAGGAAAAAAACACCGCATGCACGAAAGGGGTGCGCGTATATCTGAGAGGGGAGAAAACGGAGGGCACGGGGAACAATGTCTTTTTGTGGCCCCTAATTGCCTTACTAGAATAAAGGGCGCGTGCAATTGCAATGAAGGCGGCTTCTGCGTCGTAGGCTCAAGGAGCATATTCAGGGATGCAGTGTGCGAACCTCTGCATGCGTGCATTACGATGTTTCCATGAAAAGCAACCAATAAGTTCTGTAAACGAATTACAGGAAGTAAAATTAATCCAATCGCAACCAAGTTTCATCAACAAACACGTCACCCCCTCAGTGTTCATCAATGCACTGCTTGACCTTTTCATCCTAGTGGTGCAATTTCATTGTATTCGAGGCATACATGTGTGTTGGGGTAGAAGTAATGACACTATACACAGCCAACCTCGCAGCTATATGAAAGCACCAGGAAGGGTATTAGAAGGGGTTGGGGGATTCCGATGACATGGAAGACCACTCCGGAGTTCATACTCGCCGGTCAAGCTGTGATGTTGACCTTTGGATTGATACCAGCGCTGATTGAAACCGAGAAGATATTGCGGCCGGAACGACAGCTGCAGTCGTCGCAATAAAAAGCGAAATGGACACAGAGGCAATAATGAAATCGGACGAGGACTGACGAGTGCTAGAGCGAAACTGATGAGTAGATTGACTTATATTCAATAATGGATCGATTGATTACCCGATTGACTTATCAATTAATTGATTAATACATGGACATAGCGGAATAAGATCATCCATTCTCAAGAGATCATTGAGGCTTGCTGAATATTGGATGAGCAGAGGCCGGCTAATGGTCGCTCAATCTCCACTCTGATCGCATACCCCAGGCATTCCGATGCAAATTCTGGATTTCGTGAATCGTACGAAGACCAACCTGATTCTATGCCTGCATATCACACTCTGCAATGGGTGCAGTATACATGGCGGAGTACTGCAATATATGACTCCACTCTCAATCAACAGTACTGTTATAAACACGTAAATCACAGAGCTTATTATGTAAGACAGATCTCTTGTTCTGGGGTAGATCACACTGCTTGAAACGGCCGAGTGGAGCTCGTACCAACAGCTGTGAGGGCCAGATGAGCCGAAACCCGAGAACTGTTCTTGTTGCCCCGGTTGAACATAACCCCGCTTCAACCATCTTGCATTGCCAATCATTTCCTGTTGAAAAACACCTCTATTATCGCTCAGCGAAATATCGTGAAAAATACTTTCTGGAACTTCTGGATCCGAGCATCTTTATGAGATGGAGTTATCCCAAAAAGACGGGAAAAGTGTTTTAGTGATTTGTACGAATGCAGTAAAAAGTCGAGTCGGGTTGCGTTGACTAACAGCCGCCATCTGTTCTAAGTGTTCATGTTGGTTTGGCATTGGTGCCTGTTTCTGTCGCTTGGAATTCACTCCGACGTCTATTGCGTGGTTATAAACATAATTATAGATCCATTAACAGTATCATAGTAATCTATAATTACACTATAGTGGGAAAATGATCATTCTACAATTTAGACAAGCGTAGGCCTACTATTATAATTAATCTGACTCATCGAAACTAATTCCGAAATGAGCTATTAGAAAAATACCGGAGAGACCGCACCCGCCTGGAGGGCGTTGGTCTCCTGTTACAAGTGTTGCTTACTCGGGGTTTCAACTTCAGCGTAAACAGCCAACAGCAAAACCAGATAAAAATCGCCCACAACGCACGCTCCTGTTCAGTTTACCGTTAGCCGACAGCGAAGTTATGTGGCTAAGAAGAGCACGCAAATAATCAGCTTCATCATGGAGATAACTTTGTGGTCGTACACAATCATACATAGAGCACACAGGGCTCTCTATATGTGGGCCTTATGTCACGTAACAATTTCCGGAAACTCCTCCCGAATCGTCCCTGTATTTCCCGGGTGCCTCCGATGAAGCCTCTCATAATTCGCATAGACCTCCGCTTTGGCTTGCACATCCGATGATCCAACCGCACCTCGTGCATTGTGCATGCTTAATTTAATCGATTCCAGTCGGCGCCAGAGGGGAGATGCACCGTAAAAAAGCCCGCTGATGACCAGATCAGAGGCAACGCATGTTTGCAACCCAAACAAGCCGTTAAATTTGATGATTGTTTGTGCAAGTGTCGTGAATGAAGAAATGATTGCTGCCGCTGCGGGCAAAGGAGCTGCTCCGATAACACCCCCGCCGACATATACGCGTCCATTTCAACCCCGGATTCCGTGCATTGCAGCGCTGTGAATCCCTGGGGCAAACCATATCACCCAACATTTGCATTGCGGACTGCATGATGATGTGAATGTTGTATGTGATCCATAATGTAGGATGATGCACATCGGACAATGAGAAATACCCACCCCGTTCCAATTACTCTTACAAAGCGCTTGTCACGGTGTATATATTTCTCCGTTTGAGGAATTGTTCACCGGGCCCTGAACTGACAGCGACATCTTTCAATGTCCCCGCAAAAGCCGCCGGAAGTTGGGCTCAGTCAAACGGCTGAGTGGATGGATGCTGAAGACGACGGGGGTCATCGAGCCCCAGAGGGAACGAAACTGCGCGTTAAAGTGGCCAATAGGCAGTTCAGACTGTTATCTAATCCGCGATAACAGACGATGTCGCCCATCTCATTATACAAAGCAACAGGTTGTTGTATGAACACCAATCACTCAATACCTGTACGTATACGGCGAATTCAGTGTACATTACTGTCACTCATAAAGATAACGAACAACCGGCTCCAGTCCGTGCTCTATACAACTAATGACGTAATGGCCGTGTGTATTCTAAACATGTTTTGGTCACTATTTACGTGGAATATCGGGGTTACATATAGGAGCCCCCACTACAATGATACAAGGTGCTCCCAATAAGTATGTTAGGACATGGTCTGCGTTCTGTATTTTTTTTGTTGCTGCGTGAATTTCTGATTAGTGACGTCATAAAAATAAAACCTGTGGGGTCAAAGAAACACGTAAAGGCCAAGAAATATCTTCCTTAACCGAAAAAAAAGAAGAGAAATGCAGAAAGCAGATCTGCCCTAGATGGATCTGCAGCTGTCTGCTTGATTGTTCGAGCCATAAAACGAACATAAACGCGGGACTCGCGGCAGAATATATTGGGGGGTTCTTTGGTCTTTGAGGAAACTCAAACGTAGAAAGCAGATCGCAAAAAAAGGCCCTCTCGTCGTCAGTCCGCATTGTTGGTGTGCACTCGCCCTAACGGAGCTAATATCGGCACATCTGTTCATGCCTAAAGTACTGACAGCGAAAGCGATACAAGTAATGAGCGAAGAAAACAGATCGTAAACAAACCACGTGGTAAGAGATTCCTCCGCACACGGGAACATGAGAAAAAGGTGAAAACACAAAAGCGAAGTGATTTACGATCACTTTGGCATATTGCATATTTTGCGGATTATGAAACGCGGTGCTTCAGACCTGAAAGACGTCCCGCGGCCAAGACGCCTCGTTATCCGGGTCCTCAACGGGATCCGATTTATGAAGCAGCGGGAGCGGCGTCTTGTGGGGCAATGCTGGTGCGGTGAGCGATAAAACCCACAACTGACATTCAGGGGGAATTCATTAGACCCAATGATGGAGGGTGTGGGTCACGTGGGTCACCAAGATCAATCCGATGCCACGCGGATTGCGCGAACCCAATGCAAGTCCTGCATCGCGTATAGCTGCTGCAGCAGCTGCAGCGACCCACAATGCTAGTACTCAAGAGGACCACTCACTTTGCTCACTTTGGTGGAAATGATTCGAAGTCCCAAAACACAGATCAGAGGTTTTCTTCGCTGTAGAGTGAAGACTGAGAGCCGAACGTCGATTCCACTGGGTCTGTCTGATCCCCCGCGACTGTGAAATGCCGGCAGAGCCCAGCGCAGTTGCTGATATTATCGCCCAGCGGTTGAGGAGGCACGCGACGGCCACAGACGCATGCAGCGCCGAAGCTTAAAATATTGATTGAAGACGAATGGAAAATCTCTGGCGGACTGTCATCGGCAATTGTTTATTCGACGAAACGCGCAATGCAGAAGACAAAACAAGAAATTCGAATTTCAAAACAGCGTCTGAACTCTGAAGAAAACGAATTGCAGCGCGTGTTCGCTAGCACTCCAAAGCAGGCAGAATTCTCACGAATCGTCAATATGCTAACAGAGTGAATGATTGACTCGCGATGCCCACGGGGCAATTACCCACTAAACAGCAGCATCGATTGAGATCTAACCGAGGTGACAAATGCGCCGTGGTGCATACTTATTCAGGGCATTAGTCGTGACCTTCAGGCGGTTAACCCAATCCAGTAGCAGACAGGAAAGACATTCCTACTGCGCCAATCAATGCGTCGTGGGAAGCAAGACGAAAAGCAAAGCCTCCAAATCAAATTGCCAGCGAGGCAAACAATTTCATCGATTGCACGACCAGTACAGCAGGACACGCCAAATTGGCCTCTGACAACGAAGACGCCGCTCATGGAATGCGCGGGATTTACCGCTTGTGTCGTCGCGTTCGACGCTGTAAAACACGTGACCTATCCGCTGAAGTCAGTCATCTTACACTAAGCACAGATGGATACGACATTGAAAATTGAACATGCATACAGTGTTATGACGGCACTGAACAATACACTGGATGGATGATCTGCAATTAAGTCATAATCAGATCATCTGTAGATTCGGTCAGGGCGGGGATCTGTAATGCTCGCAGCACGCGCGCAGCCATATGGCATGCGGATCAGGCAAGCCCCAATCGTCCTCATTAGACGGCAATAGACGCCCATTGAAGCAAACGAAGCTCATGGCTGTCATCGGAAGGATTCTTGGCGCCAGATTTACTGACCTCTCTTAGCAACAGTCACGTTGGGCACAAACCGTAAAACGACACATTAGCATTGAGCCATAGCCCACAATGGTCTATGCATCATTTTAGTGCTGCCTAATATGATAATAACACATGCGTATACACGAATTATCAATTCGTCTCAGATCTCACACGGGTTTAAATCTCCATGCAAATGCTCACTTGAGGAGCTCCGCGAGGGAGCAGCAAAATGCGACTTAATGATTTCCAAACGGTTTGTTATTCTAACCTGCAGTGGGTGGGAGGGTTAAGTGGCAGCGACTGCCAGCACTTCCATTATCCAGATGCGGCCACTGCTGGCAGATCTTGAATTCTTGATGTTCTTCACTGAATCTGTCGCTTATACAGACGCATCAAATAAACCTAGCTCCAGAATGACGTGCGTCACGTGAGAGAAACCGGTGACTGGTCCTCGAAAAGCCATAAAAAGTGGGCAAGTTTATATCAAGGGCATTTAAAACGAATATAATGCCGAGCGAAGCTAAGCGCATTATGTAAATTGCACGAGTTCAGGTTCTGTTGTGTGTATAACGAAGCACTCATTCGCATCGAAAAAGATAAAAACCAAGCAGAATGTATGTAGTATAATGTTTAGTATTAGTACAATGAATCAAGATTTATTATTAAATCAAGAAATATAACAAAATACAGCGAAAAGAACGCAGCGTAATCAACGGCACATGGCCGGCGAAGGCGGTGGTCTGCAAATGAACGTGGCGCCACAGCGTGTTTGAATTAGGAAGCAATAACGGTTTATCGCCGCGTCGTCCATTTGTCTGTTCCCTGATAAACAGTATTGCTGGCCATCTCAGCACCTGATGGCCGCTGACGGACAAGTGCACGCCCACTGGTACCGTGGTGTTTCAAAGAAATACTTCTGTTCAAAACAAGCGCGTCATTCTGTTTCACGAGGGAAAATGGGATGTATTTTATTAGTCGAAGATTGAAGTGTGTGAAGTCAACGCGTGCAGGGCAATTCCACTGCACGGAAAACCCAATAGATCCCGAGTACATGTATTAGGTTCGACGAGCAACTATGATATCAATGCAGTGCCCATACACAACATCGATTCAGTGAGCAGATAAGTCAGATCACTGTTGCCAGACAACATAAACATCAGCCGGATGCCCCGACTCACGCCTGTAAGCCCTAAAACTGGCGACAAAAGCGTTGCCAGAGAAATCCCCCGAAAAAAAAAACACTGCCATCCAGTGTTGTTTCTGTGACAGTTCGGTCGTCTCGAGTGCGTTGATTTATGAAGTGAGATATGACAGCAGATCCATCTTGTGCGCAATTACAGCTAACACGTATGCATCACAACGGCATTGCTTGTAAGACATTTTGCTCCGTCATCTTCAACGAGTCGTAACAATTATGTCAGTGAAGGTGGATTGCTCCGAGTAATAAAAATGATGCACTGATGACGCTTACATCAAGCTACAGTCAGACTATATGTTAACCCAAGGCTACCTTCGTCTCCATGGAAACGTTTTTCTTTATAAAAAAAAGTTCTACATTGCCTAAACGAGACCTGACCGAAGTGAGCTGTACAACGAGCGGAAAACTGTGTTTCCAAGAGTAGTAAGAAAATCCACAATGAAAGAAACCTGAGGGAACGATCCCTGTTGGTGGGTTTGTATGGAGAAACCACGCATCCACACAAAGGCAGGTCAAATTGATGCTCTGAGAGATAGCCTAATATCCGGAATTTCAAAGCCATGCATAGATATGCGCAGAATTTGAAGAATACTTGAATGAAAGGAATGAATGGTGCGCCCCCGTTTTCTCATTATTTACCAGAAATTGCAATCTTTTATCGATGAAAGAAAGAATATTCAAAGCAGAGAAAGGCGAGGCTTTAATTCAGAACAAGATGGATTTAAAGGGATCCAATAAAGACTCCTGCGCCCTTTCTGGGAAGCAGGAAAAAAGTAGTGCATATGACTATGAAGGTCACAAAATTGCCAATATATTCAGGAGCCCCGACAGCTAACACAGGCCAATGCTAATGATGAAAATAAGCAATGCAAAATAGAACATAAAACGTGGAAGTCTGGAAATGCCAATAACGAGTAACTGCTTTATGCTGTTTAACTTTTGCAATCCACAAATTACCCAGACGCAGCAGCAAAAATCCTCTTCTTGTGAAGTTGTAACGAAGAGGAAAAAAAAAAAAAAAAAGTCAAAAAACAACATAGGATTGAAAAAGCAACGAGGGGGAGCAACTGGAGTTAATCGTGAATGCACGCGACGCCACTCATTGCCATCTTCAAGAGTTTTGCATCCTAATCGAAATCCTTTTTAGGGCAACCACGAAAGAAAAAAATAAAGTCTGCTTGCAATGATACAACGCCTCTCCGTTCGTATCAGCAAGGCACTCGACTCCAGAATGAACTCTATAAACAATTAGGATACACAGTTCCTCCGTATCGTTGCTATGGGTTTCTATGGCACTCCACTTGCAAGATTTCTCGGTAAAACAGGGCATTGGTGAACAGTGTGATAGACAAGTGGAGTCTGCTAACTGCAATGCCGCTGACGTGGCAATGTGGCCCAATTTAAAAGCAATTATTTTATAGCACTGTCGCTCACAATAATTGGTCAATTACATTACAAAGTGTTGACACCCGCGTTGGAACACCATACAACTGCCAATCAACAATCCAAACAAGGAATTCAATCATCTCTCAACGGAAGCCTTTTGTAATTAAAACGGAAAATAAAAAGCCCATTATAACAAAGAGGAACCAGATGCATACAATGTGCATCCAGGTGTATGCAAAACAGAGACAGCGGCCTCTTGTCAAGTTACGTAACACGAGACGCCTGATAAAACAGGAAGCTGACATTAATAACTACAGATGCTGTTGCTGCATACCAGGAGAACACTTCCACTTGGCTCTGAATTAGCTATACAATACCGCATATAATTACAACATCAGGATTCATCAGAAAACCCGTACGGACGCAATGTAGGAAACCACCTAGAAGGAGGCGATATTTCTCCTGAAACACTGGGCATCATCTTTCAGTGAGATACTCTGCTGTTCCCTCCTCACACTCGTATATCCAACTTGCTTTTGAGCAAGAAATCCTCATTATTTTGATGTATGACCAGGGGAGGCTTGCTCGCTAATGAAACACTTCTCATCATCTGACGTCAACTGCATGAGCGGCGTGTCGATGCACGCAATTGAATGCAATTGACAAGGCTTGGTGTTAATTAAATATTAACATGATCAGTTATATATTCAATAAATGGGGAAACTAAGAGTGCACTCAATGAGTTAATTATAACAGGTCGATTAAATAAAAATGTATTCGTAATTAGTACACATAATAGTAATTAGGACCCAGACAGCGTAGGTTTGACGCATGCGCAGTTGTCTGCGCCCATATGCCCTTAGGGCTTAGGATCATCACCTCAAGTCGTCAATATTTCCGAGCAAGCGAGAAATCTCATTGTTGATTTAAGATGCGTCAAATCAAAGAGACGACTGACAGGTGTTATCACACAAAAAAACCAACTTAACAAGCAAGGAGAAAAATACGAAATTTCGCCTGTTAGGACGTGAGAAAGGGCTCTTGCCAACAGATATCTGTCAACGAATTCGAAGATTGTACATCATTAGGCAATAATACAACAGAGAGGTCGTAATATATGAACGGATGGCTATAGTAGTATGTACTACAGTAGTACACAATAAATTATCAGTCATCATACAACTGTTGATTTACAGTGCATTCAAAGGCTAAAAATTGTGATAACCTAGAATATCACTCGATATACATGTACGACTGAAATTTATCTTCAATAATCTGCAACGAGGGATCTTTTGATGAATCTCCGTCCTGCTTTTAGGCGATGGCAATGAATCAATTTCCGCGTGGAGGCAGCGCGTGTGCTCCTCAGATCTCTCAGATCCGTTTTAGGAAACCAGAGGAATGCAATTATTCCGCATTGCATGTTATTGCATGTCATTGGCTGCGAATTATAAAATCACATCCCACCATCACTTGCAAAGTAATTCTTAAAGACCAGCACTCACATGAGACAGCTAACGTCAGTAGTTCAATACCACAGAGCAGACCGCGGAGCAGATTGTAACTGGCCAGAATCGGCTGACTGAGGTAACAATGACCGGCTCCACCAATCAGAGATATCGACTCAGCATTGTGATCAGCGGCTAGCAGCGACTTGGCAATGGTTGCTATACCATCCTATAATGATGCCAGTGGTTAATACAAATGAGTGCACATACACTACTCTTTACTTATACTACTATACTGGTGTAGTGATTTTAAGATGGAACGATTTCCAAATCTTATGATGTCCCACTTAATTACAGTCTTGTTTTACTCAAGTTCAAGACATTAAAGGCGTTTTCATAAACTTCCATAGGTTATTTCTACCCATGAGCATCATTATCACTTTGTTTAATTGCAAATTCAGCTGGGTGAACCGAATAAGTTGTTGCAACAGGATTTTGAATAAAACATTCGCCGGTTTTTTCATGTCTCTATTTCATATTTGCAATTGTTGGGCAACTTCTGTGTTACATATATAGGATAGGATAGAATAGTTTATTGTAATGTAAGTAAAATATCGGAAATAAAACAAATTACATCGAGCCAGATGTTAAGTCGCCTTAATTCTTCGTTCATACTAGTTATCGCTGCATCAACATTGGGAGCAAAGATGAGAGTATTAGTATCATCAGCGATGAGAGTAAAATGCATACGTTCAGACGCAGAAGTGACATTGTTAATGTATTACAAAAACAATAAAGGACCTAGGATGGAACCCTGGGGAACATGACAAGAAATTATATCAGTACAGCCATTAGAAGTACAGCCATTAAAAATTACCCTATGTTGACGACCCGATAAGTAGTTAGTGAGCCAACAATGAGGGGTGCCACGAATTCCATACCTCAAAAGCTTGGAGAGAAGAATTTTATATTGTATGGTGTCGAATGCCTTTTGAAAGTCAAGCAAAACACCTTGGTAACTTCGCCCTGCTCCAATGCTCTGTTGATTCTGTTGACTACTGGTACCAGTGCTAGGGTTGTCTATCTGCCTGGTTGGAAGCCAAACTGATGGGGGGGAAGAAATTTTGATCAACAAGTAATCATACAATCTTTTATGAATTAGTTTCTCCAGGACAAGAGAGAAATGGGTCTGTAGTTACAATATTCTTTCGGGGAACCTTTCTTGAACAATGGTACAACCTGTGATATTTTAATTTTGCAAGGCTCGGTTCCTTTTAAAAACGAGAGGTTTAAAATGTGGATTAAAGGAGAAATCATTAGCTTAACTAATTGCAAATAAAATCATCTTTTAATTTTTCAGACCAACAAAAGCAATGCATGTAGACAAGCAGTGTAATGAACCAAGTGTTATGAGAGGCCAATACAAATTGTTTTAGGCCTCTGAATTCTGAAAGTGCTGTAAGTTATAATTTAGTACAATCAATCAAAAAATGTCGGCTTAATGCCAGGTAAATAGACCTATCAGTAATATACATGTAGCTAGCAACCAGTGATCTACGCATGAAAGAATGTTTTACATTAACCCTAATACATATACTGTACATCCTATGTCAGACCAATATCTCTTTGGACAGCCCTCATATACACACAGTATGACATAAATCATTGCATTAATTTTAATGAAGCAAACTGAATAAAATCTACTTCTATAGATAGCTAAGATAGCAATTATATAAACAATACCATAAACACATTAGACCTATACAAATGACAACTTCTTATAATACTGAATGTAAAATATTTGGATTGAATCGGCTGAGAGCCGCTGATGACAGTAATCGGCTGATAGCAGCTGGCCGATGGCACCAATCGGCGGCGGCCGGCTGAACGGCCAATCTGTGGCAGCTAGTTCATATCAGCGGTGGTTTCGGGGTCTATCACAGAGTGTCATTAATAAAACACTGATATTCGAGTCTGACACTTTGAATACAGGTCGGCCATCTGCATAGTCAGATACTACAACCAACTTCGCCCAATTTATCTCTGCTACTTACTATGTAACTTACTATGTAACTGGTTAAATACTCATGATGCTGATTATCATTATAATCACAGTAATAATCATCACCATGTTATCATGTTATCAGCCTAATCAGGTAGCAGGTTATTATAATTATTATAAATTTGATGAAATCGGTACTCACTGCCAGTGTATTGTGGCCGATAGAACCGAATGGAATAACCAAACCTCCCTGTAATAGAGAGAATTTTGTCGATGCGTTCAGTTATGTAATAATTCAACTTGGAGTTGTTCTCTGCAACAGTCCGAGGGAATAAAACGACGAAATGAATGGGAAATTCAGCTTGAGGACTGTCACTTCGAGAAAACCGGATGTGGCAGAAATTTACTAAAATAGAGGGCCCAAAGTATAACGTTGTTATTGTACAGCAGCAGTTGGGTTACATTGCAGATTTAGACTATTGCTACTGTACTTAATAATTATATGTATGATGTATAATCATAATTATAATGATTCATATCAATATATATGATCGTACCAAAAACCATGGATGATGTAATGATTAATAAAGTAAGTAAAGAACTATAGGACATGAAAAATACTATATTCACTGAATACTGATAGTCTATACAGCGTAGAGTACAGAGGGTCGGAAATTTGATTCCAGGTAAGGCAACTCGCCGGGTCGAATTTCACTGTCTAAAAACCCTCATGTTCACCACAGTATAACCAGTCTATTCATTTTCATGCGAGCAATTGCTCTCCGCTCGCCATTGCAATATTGATTCACGCGAGCAAAACGTTGCTCGGCTAAGATATTCTCTTGTTTACATTCGCGAGAGATTGCATGTTGAGTATCCTCTGAGTGTTGCTAAAGATTGTCGAAGTCTTTATTAAGTGACTTCATTTTTCACGCATTTGTCTTCGGAGGTAGTCGGCCTCAAATCGAGATTACTGATCGCCTTATATGGAAGCAAATGTTTTATGCATGAGAGGCCGAGTCCTTTCGGCGCCCAGGGAAAATAAATTATGCAAACTCGAAGTGACATAGCAATGGTTTCAGTTTCGCTTTGCGACGGCGCTAAAGCGTGATGCGTGATGCGTGATGGGGTTTTACGACAAAGGTTTCCCCCTACTCTTATCGATAAATTTCAAGGGTTCTTTATCCTGCATACCACCATAGACAGAAGTACACAGCGCCCAGTCTTGTTATGCATTTTGGCAGCACTGCAGAGTCACCGAAGAATTACAATTACAACAGATTACAATCATAATTCACAATCATAACGCCCGTGGCCTGATTGGGTCTTGAACCTGGGACCTTGACCCCCACGGTCTGCATAGTATTGTAGTCAGTCGATTAAACCGATTGGCAATGGCGCTAAAACTTAATGCAGCAAGCATTAGCGATAGTAAAAAAAGTTGAAGTATTGGAAGTGGCACCAAGAAGCATGCTCTTTCACGTCATAGTACTGGTATGGCCCATACATTGGCTCTTGAGTTAGAGAAATTGACCTCCTCAAAGCAAGTCTCTCAGGGGTCAAAGAAATTACTCAAAATGTTATAATGCAAAATTACTCAAATTATTATAATGCAAAACATTATGGTTGCAGGATGTTATGAATGCAATTTTTACTTCCAAAGATCTCTTAATTTTGAAATGTATTCTTATTTCTGGTCTTTTTATTTTGAATTTTTCACTTTGAACCTTTACATTGAGAAAAATAGTCCGAAAGGGTTGATTGCAACTTCATATGTCTTTTTTTATTATCAATTTCTCTTAACAAATCGCGTACAAGGGGCACAAGAGCGTCAAAATACTTTGCCCAATTGGTGTGCTCTCTCCACAGTATCTAAATTAAAATTATAAGCTGTTGTATCCATGAAAACTTTTTTATATCTCATGCACTCCGTATCACAGTGTATGCCAGGTAACCTTGCATCAAATGCCTGCCTGTTTCCAAAGTAGCGCCTTTTTAAAGGATTGTCTAACATGCACAGCACATTAAATCTTCAATAATTCGAGTTTTCAATTGACTCAATGCTGATTAGAGATCACGACTTTAATGATTTAACACATGCGAGTCATGCAGCACTCACCACAATTGGCTGGGAACTCAGAGCAAGGAACTTTAAGTGAAAACATTCCAGCGGTCAATAAATGCAACAGAAATTTTTCAACAGAGTTGCAGTCAAAGTTGGCACTTTATGGTTAGGGTTAATAGACCAAAAAACACAACTAGCCTTGCACTTGTTGTGAGCTTTGAGTTTTACTTGGAATCTGCTGTGTCACTCGAGTTCAATTTGTCACTTGCTTGATGATCTATCAAAGCAAAAGAAAGATTGCCGCATTTTGTGTCCAGTAACATTTTGCAATGGTGATTGTTAATAGTTTGCAAAACACAAGACTCAGACTATAATCACTGACTTTCAAGTTTGCTGACAGCCCTGCATACCAGGCGCGAAAAATAGCAATTAACGCATCGCGCAGGCCGACAATGGCTGTCAATTAAACTGAAGAATAAGTCAGCAGTGTCAAAATAGAAAAGCAATTTTAGGCATAAAACATAGTTTTTGCACTGCAAGGCCCTGTCGGGGACGGAAACCGAGGGTTCTGTTATAACAAGATGATTAACATGGATATAGATTTGTCGCATGCTAAATGCTGCTGTTAAGCGTGGCTGTCGTTATAGCAATTGACAATATATCAAGGTTCAACTGTAGTCTCAAAATGCCATTTCATAACACCTCTGCTCATTGGCGGCCATTATGACTAATCTTACAAATTTGCATTGAGGTGGGTAAAACCCTGATTCAGGTCTTTATCTATATGTCTGTGAATGTTTGTAGACTTGGCGAGCTATCTTTGCTATCATTGTTAAGCAATTCGACAGACTCGGCATCATGATCGCTATAATGCCAAAATCAGCCAGAGGTTTGATTGTTATATTTGCGAATTTCAATAGATTTTAGTGGAAATGCACATTGTTTTAGAAGGTAATACATGTCATGTTATTCTTCACTGATACTGAAGATCGAAAAATGGTTTGTCAGGTTCTGAGAAGTGCTATCCAACATCCAGATCATCAATAGATATCATACAGTTTGTGATTATCCTGATTCTGAAACCAGGTAACAGAACTCGACTACATCTCGATCAATTATTTGACTCCAGAATCTCTCGAGCAAGCTATATGAGTGTAAACATCTCCTTCCCTAATCTGTAAAATCATGGACCTGGTGCAGCCAGTAGCCGATGCTACTCAAGTTCTTTCTACAAATGCTTCTGATGTGGGTTTTGCGGGTGCTCTTGAGCAGTGGTATGGTGTTGTTTGGCGTCCTCTTGTTTTTAGCAAGTGTCTGGAAAAGAAGAAAAGTAAGTACAATACCTTTGACTGAGAGCTACTCGTTGTTCTCATTTCAGTCATTTTCATCAAGGGTTGGAATTGCACTTTTGTCACTGATCATTACCCTCTGATTACAGCGTGGAAACGAATCTAAGACCCCATGTCATCATGCCACCTAGGTCATTTAGCCATCATTGCAGAGTTTTTCACTAATGCACAACTTCTTGTTTTACATTTGAATCCGGTCCCATAATATGAAATTTCCTTATTTTATCTTTTATGCTGAACAGCAAAAGAAAGAACACAGCCCTCAAAACTTTATGATTGCTCGCAATAGGAGAATCCTATTGTTGGCAATAACGAGAATCCTATAGTCAAACTAAATATACCTTTAGATTCTAAAATTACTCTGGAACATGAATTTTTTTAATTTTGTTGAAAGTCTCTGAGAATGAAATGAACACAGCTCAGTTAAATTAATGTGGGTGTCTTTTTTTTTTCTGTGTACACCTGATGTAAAAGTCCAACTACTCAGAACATACTGCTCATCAATGTATACTTTGTATCTCTGGTGTCATTACAAAGTGGCTTCTATACACAAATTGTATATAGCTTACAATGATGCATTGCGCATTTTATTACGTGTGCCTAGATATCTTAGTGCTACACAAATGTTTGTTGAAGTTAATGTTCCTGGTCCTTTGCCTGCCCTACGAAATATAATGTACCGCTTTATATGTCGGCTGAATAAGTCATCTAACAGCATCATATCTGCACTAGTTAATACGACATTGAGTGTGGCATCTTTAAATTCCAAAATTTGGCGTTTTGGGAATAAGTGTCTGTCATTTAGCAGGAATATGATCCTTTATTGACGTGTTCTTTGTTTTTCTATGTACACCTAATGCTTGTTTCTTTCACATTTTCCTTTTTACCTGTTTGCATGGACCATTGAGTCAGAATAAAAGTTTTGAATTTGAAATTTGAATTTATGTTTCACAACACCAGGCAAATACAAAGAAATTTAACAAAAACAGTTGTCAGTATCACCTCTGGAACTGATGGATGCAGTGCATCTTGCAGGCATACTCTTGATGAGTGCCCCGATCTCCATTTGGGGATTGCTTCCTACTCTTCCCTTAGGCTGCTACTCACCTTCCAAGGTTGTCCCACAATGTCTCAGTGGGCTCATGTCAAGAGAATACAGGATCCATGAGTAGACAGCAAATGATTCTATATGCATAGTTCTCAGTCAAGATTACCTCAGTATCTTTTATTTCTCACACATACATATACCACTGTATACAGATTTGGCCAAAAGCAGTCTACTCGATTTAAAAAAGGAATGGATGCCAATGATGATGCATTATGACTGCCAAACCAAAACTCGTTCCATCATGGGTCCTTCGTAGTTTTACAACCGCCAATTCAACATCGATCCAATGTCGGTGCAAAAGAAAATATCATGTAAATCTTCAGACGGTTGCATCGTCAGCATCTTCACTGGAAGAACCTGCAATGTGAATAAAATAAACATATTTATATGAATATCTGGGGCCAATTTCAGGAAGAAACTTAAGTGTCTTAACTCACCACTGCAGCCGCTAAGCATGCCTAACTCATTCCAGAAAGAAACTTAAGTGCTGTGGAAGAACAGTAACTTAAGTGATCTTTTTACTGTGCTTTAAGGGCTTGTGTTACCATCATACCATGATACATGCTAAGCATAATGAGGATATACACAATAGAAATAAATATTCTGAGTGAAAATAAATTGTGGGGAAAAGAGTGTAAAAGGCACTCCAAATATTGCTGAGGGGTTGCCATTTAGCAAGCACGTCATTGGTGGTACGATATGCATGCAAATCTCTATCTTTCCCGGCATCAGGGAGCTAACTTTTGATTACAGACAGAGTTTTTTTGTGAAAGCGCTGGCTAAATCCAGAAATGCTTTCTGTATATTG
>KB307525.1:132776-181049 GCA_000328365.1 Capitella teleta
AGTATTGTAATGATTCGCGGAGGCAACGAGTGATCGGTGGTACTTTATTGACCGGAATGATACTCTGCAGAGAAAAATACAAACATGAACATATGAAATACAAAATGATGAAAACAAACCGAGAATTGCCTCCTTGTGGCGTCCCTGAACTTCTGAAAGCTTCTTGCTCTGGTTCAGAACCCTCGGGTTTATATGGGGAGAGACCGTAGTTAAATATCACGTGACCACTTCTCCCGCCCAATTCGCTCGACCCTTAACTGTCAACCCCAGTGTTGACAGTTGACTGTTAAATCGGCCGCTATATTTGCGCGCCAACGCTATTTAATTAACTGGGATGACCGTTATGTCGGGCGCCAAGTTCACGCGCCAAACGCCAAATAATCCCTATGCCTCAAGGCATCTACACTGTGTGCCTTGTCCTGCTGACTCTCTTCTCCACGGCAGCTCTGAACGCCAACACTGTCACTTCTCTGAGTTCTCTCTCCTTTGTTATTGCTGACATTAGAGTCAAATCTGTATTGTTAGATTACCAGAACATCGGCCCTGCTATATCCGTGTTCATCCCAACTCTCATTTTTGTTATTTGCATCCATATATGACCAAATTTAGAGTGGATTGCTGTCGTGCAGATCTCTCAGCATGAAAAACCTATGCTGTCGCTGTAAGAAAATAAGTTTGCGTACCACCCATTATGACACAATGAGCTCATGAATATGCAGCGTGGCGTGCACACACAGATGTTGGAATAGCAAAATTTGAGGTGTTATGTAATAAGTAGGTGGTAAACAGTTTGAATCAAATAATGGTGATGCTACCTGTTTAGGTATGCTGAGTGCAAAAATGGCGAACAAAAATCCTCACAGATCGCTACTTCGACTTACAAATTTTGTGTTTTAGCATTTCTCTCAGGATAGCATACAGAACAAATATCCTAAATATTTAAGTGAAATGTGCTACATCATGACAATATTAACCTCGAAAAAATGTGAGAAAAATCTTGAAATATATTGATATTTGTTTCTAGTGGCAGCGCAGATGCTCTTATTTTCCCGGGAAACCGGCGGCAACACAGCCCAAGTGTATAGACCCTACAGCTGCCTCTCGACCAAGGCAAGCATTGTCGTGCCTAATTCACACTATGATGGCTGTTACACACTGACACAGTATGACCATCGTCTATTATAACAAGCATACAATGCCTCCTAACCAATGCAAAGTTTTACACACTAAATTGTTCATGTTTGAAAAGCATATAAAAGAGTTAATGATAAATGAAACCTACTTACAGAAAGTTTTATCTTGCATCTGCATGTCAACACTCAATCAATTGAGATTCATGACTTATTCATTAATTTATTCCAAATGTTCGCTCTTGATCACTGTGGTTATTGTAAGAGAATCGTTATGCCAACACCAAAGACAAGAGATCCAAGTATTCCCTTCAACACATTTCAAACAGTCGATTGACTTCTTTTGGTGCACGTGCAGACTATACACAAAATAAATCAGCGAATGTTGAATACAATCAATACAAGTATTCAACCTTTACTATTTTCAACTGTCGTTGGCCAAACTGATTTGATTCTCGCGAATCAAGACTTACAAGTTTTAAGTTTTATCACATGAATTAAACAATAAAACTCACCAATTTTCAGCTCTTTAATTTTTTTTCCCGTCTTGCCTTTGCACAAAATTGTCTTTGAATGAGTAGATCCAAAAACTAGTTCTAAGAACTAGTTTCATAACATTATATATACTGTACTATACTAATAATTTCACATTTATCACATTCAGGATCATTTTTAAAACAATGAAAACAACTTTATTTAGCTTATATGACTTATTATTACATAGAAAAGTGAGTTTATAGTGAAAGACCATGACATGATAACTGTGGATCTTGCACTGTGTAAATACGACAGTTTATAACCATTCTATGGTTGATCTATATAATAGATTTTATTAATAACTCCATGTTATATTATGTTCAGGATAATTATATAAAGAGTGGAAGCAAGTTCATATGACACATTATTACAGAGAAAATTTAGAATAGCTGCATCATTTATTCTGTGGACTAACGTCGGAATGCCGACCAATTATTGCCTTCTCATCTGCAGAAAACTGTAAGTGCCAAGGAATGACCTTAGTATGATCATTGTGGATGTTGTACTGTGGAAGTATGACGGTTTATAATCGTATTCCAGACTGGGTTGTTATGAAATTTTGCTCAAGAAAAGTTCACAATTTAGCATGTGTGAAAGTTGAAGCTATCTAGGTCAGTTTCATTTCACACCGTTAATTTCGCGATAGACTATTATCCCAAAAATGTACGTGCTCGCAATTTTTTCCGCTTTACAGTACTGGGTTCATGTCATAAAATTTAACCTCGTAAATAATGTGAGTAAGGTTGCTACCTCTATCTATCTTGAGGCGTCCTTGACCCTGATCACGAGAGCGTTCATCCATTTCATGTGATTTGTTCAAAATATAGCGTCTTTTTTCCGATACACGTTCATTGTGTGCGGACCGTTCACTGTTTTCAGGTTATACGCAATTTGATCTGTCCAAACGATATCCTACATCTCAAATATTTGTTGCTGTGAGTGGTTACTTCCTCAATAGAATCAATAGAATTGATTCATTTATTTTATACTGCTATTATAACTATTATTATAATTAGTAGGTAACTATATAATTATAATTACTATACTCATAATACTGTTAACTGTATACAACTGAACTATTCATTGAATTGATGAATTCATAATTCAACTAATCTATTATAGATTAGTATGTAATAGCAGTATAAATGAATTACGCTGAGTATAGTTATAGAAACGCGTTCAAGCCCAGTTTGCGAACCACGATTTCTAGACGTTCAAGC
Source organism: Capitella teleta (assembly GCA_000328365.1). Classification (NCBI taxonomy): domain Eukaryota; kingdom Metazoa; phylum Annelida; class Polychaeta; family Capitellidae; genus Capitella; species Capitella teleta. Next base: position 135,664 of record KB307525.1, read on the forward strand.
TTGTACTTGTAGTGATATTTATGGAGGTACCAGGCGCTGTAGAGCCATGTAACTTGTAAAGTAGAGCCTGGTACTAAATTGCGTTCGAAATCAGTCCCATTAACTAACGTAAAATGGATCCGCACGTTTAATTAATAATACAATGATTTTCTCTGCGCTGGGATATGGTTGTATCACATGACCTGCTTTCCACGTGTTACAAATAAAGCAGAGCACTGCGCCTGCATAGTGCGAAGTAAACACACACGCATGCAAATCAAATTTTCCTACGCTGAGCCCCTCAACATGCGGCTCATCTTTTCTTCCAGTTGCTCACGTGATTTGGACTAAGTCTTCGCAAATAATTAGTACGCAATATTTTCTGCATCACCAGTCCGTATATGCATTTTTTTTTTTTTTCTCATTCAAAAGTCGTTTGAGAAGTTTGATCAGGAAAGTGAAGCATGTGCGTTTTTTTACAGCCCAGTGAGCAAGCGATTTTTTTGTGCGGGTTCTGGTTAATGTAAGTTTGACATGATGGCACAGGCTCATATTGTTTTTTCTTGGAGCATAAAATCATAAAGATACCATCTAACGTTTAGAGGGCTCAAACACAACGATTTGTGAGTTAATATGTGTATATTTATCATGCGATCGGGTGAGTGTGGAGCCTCGCAGTCAGTATTTGGCAACAGGGCAAAAGTAGTGGTTTACCGTCGTGTGAGGTACGTGGAAGGAGTTCTGTCCCGCTCAGTTACTCACTCTGGTAGCAGAAAATATGTGATTGAACAGAGGTTTATTTATATCTGGATAAAACAGATACTGTAAAACAGGTATATTTTTTGGGGTATGAACAAGGATTGGTAGGGAGTAATTAGCTATTTTTGTGCATGAAAAGTTTGCGATTGAAGGAAAGGGATTGAAATGGCTATCTTGGGCAGTGGCATCTTGTGCTTGTTAATTTTGCGGCCGTTGATTATCGCCAGCTATGCGAAATGTTCCTGCCTGTGAAAATCTGATGTTTGACAGTTGCAAATTTTTCATAAGTTCTGCAATGATCTCAATTTCTCATTTATCTTGCAGGTGGCTGTATTAATTTGATATGGTGAGTTTTGTGAAGTTCATATTTTGCTGAGCCGCATTCATGTTGCGTTATTTTAGGCTTTTGAAGGAGAGTCTGGCTCATTCGCGGGGCCCCCGGGAATGAACGTGGGTTCTTTTCCGAAGGATTTTGATTACCAAGATGAGTACGACCCTGAGGCCGCTGGAGGCCCCTCCGCTGATAACAAGCCTCGTATACTGCTCATGGGGCTCAGAAGGTCAGTGAACTGAATTTCTTAATAAAATATTTTAAATATCTTACTATTACAGGAGTGGAAAATCATCAATTCAGAAAGTAGTTTTCCACAAGATGTCTCCGAATGAAACTCTTTTCTTAGAAAGTACAAGCAAGATTATCAGAGATGGTGAGTGCTATCATTATACTGGAGTTTCATGTTTATTTTCTTCTTCCTCCTCCTTGCAGATATTTCAAACAGTTCATTTGTTCAGTTTCAAATTTGGGATTTCCCTGGACAGATTAATTTCTTTGATCCTACTTTTGATTCTGATTTGATCTTTGGGGGATGTGGAGCTCTCATTTTCGTCATTGATGCTCAGGTGATCAGCATTATTTGTTACAAATTTTATATTGTTTTAATCCTGTTATTTAGTTTCCCTTAGTTTTCAAATCCTTGTTATTCATTACTGAAGAACACTTAATTATTATTGTCTCCTAAGTTTGTATTTCTGAATCATACATTTATTTCAAGGCATCCATATTTCCTAATCTATGTTGTGATCACAAGTGTTTTTCTTTGTTTAGCAATAAGCATCCTTACAGAAAAAAAAAAAATCATTCTCTCTTTCTCTGTATGAGGTTGGATAGCATTTAGTCAAATTCCCTTTATTTCATGAATTGCGCAATATTCCTGTTACTAATTCTTGACAGTCGCAAATATTTTAGTTTTGAACCATTCAAGTCCCTTGATTTTGTGCTTGAGTACAAAAGCATTATTCTGCCTTTAAGAATACATTCACATTGCAAACAACCTTTATTCTGTGCTATTGTCATCCACTCCTTTGGTTTCCCGCACTCTCCTAATCCTAACCATTGCACCATAGACGGACTTCACTCCCAGTTTGGCAATTCTTAAAGAAACCTTGAAGTTTGTCTACGCTGAGTCACACAGCTGCATGTCATGCGAGGTGTTCATTCACAAAGTGGACGGATTGTCAGACGACGCCAAGATGGAGGTCAACCAACAGATGTACCAAACAGTCATTGACGACTTAGAAGAACTAGGAATTAAACACCTTCCTGTCAGGTAATACTACTTCCAGTTTCTAATTCTCTGCTTCTCTCTTCTTCCCCCTCCTCCTCATCTTTCAAGGATGATTACTCTAATGCTTTGGAGAAGCTTCAGCAAACCGTATCCAGAGCCAATAAGTACAATCCAAACTTGAGAGTTGAGGTGTTTATACACAAGGTTGATGGTCTCTCTGATGATTACAAGATTGAAACTCAGAGGGATATCCACCAGAGAGCTAATGATGATCTGGCCGACTTGGGGCTGGACAGTGTCCACCTTAGGTGAGACTGTTGACCGGTGGATGGACGACAAGGATCCCTCTGCACACGACTGTAACATAGCATGCAATTACCATAGCGTAACAACTTTGTTTGCTAGTTTTCCACAGTTGATAACTATTTTTTTGAGGCTCGGGGAAAGCATACATTTCTGGCATTTCTGTTTGTTGGTATTTCACTATTTGTTAATATCCTTTGATAAGTTTTCAGTTCATTTGTTTATAATCACAACTCATAATTGTTTTGTTGTTGTTTTTGCAAATCAGAATTCTTGACCACAGAGTCAACTGATCTTAATTCTCTTTCCAGTTTTTATCTGACCAGCATATACGATCATTCTATATTTGAAGCCTTCAGCAAAGTCGTACAGAAACTGATTCCTCAACTGTCAACCCTTGAAAACCTCCTCAATATTTTCATTTCAGTGAGTTAAAAAAATAAGAAGGGTTTTTGTACGTTGCAGCTTCAGGAAAAATATTTAGTTCACAATTTTCATCACCTTTTCTTTCAGAATTCTGGAATAGAGAAAGCGTTTCTATTTGATGTCGTCAGCAAAATATACATCGCCACAGACAGCTCTCCTGTTGACATGCAATCTTATGAACTCTGTTGTGATATGATTGATGTTGTCATTGACATATCGTGTATTTATGGGTAAGCACTAATGCTTCTTGTGTGATTGCCTTCATGAACTTCTCTTCATCTCGTAGGTCTTATCAAAGGTTCTTGTAGTTTAATTCACGTTGCAAATTTTATTCATTTTGGTTCTATGGTTTCCTCAAGTTTTCATTCCCAACTCTTGAATTCATTTATATCAAAATTTAGTTTATTTCCTGATAAAAAGCTGTAAACGAATCTCTTGATTTGTATGAATTATCTTCAGAGATGAGGAGGAGGGTGACACGAGCGCATTTGATCAGCAATCTCAATCAGTCATCAAACTCAACAACGCCACAATTCTCTACCTGAGAGAAGTCAACAAATTCCTCGCTTTGGTTTGCATCCTACGAGAAGACAGTTACGATCGCCAAGGTAAACCACATGAATCTTTGCCAGAAATATTAAAATCCCTCTCCACTCACAGGTCTCATTGACTACAACTTCCACTGTTTCCGCAAGGGAATTCACCAAGTTTTTGAGTTGCGCAACAAGATGGCTGCCCTGGCGTCATCCGCTGCTCCAAACGCTCTTCCTGCAGCTGCCGCAGATGACGAAGCGGCTGCAGCCAACGCAACGACGAAAGCAGTTACGTCATGAGACCTGCGTGACTAGAATGATTGTGCAATGGTAGTGATGAGAAAAGACTGATTAGTATGCCACCCACGCCTCATCGTTTTGTCATTCCATTTGCTATGTTAATTGTGGCTTGTGATTTATTAGTATAATTAGTTCATTCAATCAGAAGACTTTATACATCATGTGTTATGCAATTAGGGTATTTTTTTTCTTTCTTTTTTTCTTATTCCATTATATTTTCATGAGCATAATGTTATTTCATGATGACATCTCCTCTCGTTATCCTGCAGTCTCCTAAATCATGTTAAAATGCAACCTTAGAAGAAATTAAATTCTGCCTCCTTTTAACATGATTCTGACAAATATTCATAGCACTATTTTTCATTCATGTCCCTGAAGTCTTCAAGCATGCGTGTCTCTCATCAATTTCCTTCTGTTTGTTATATGCCAAGTTATGAAATAAATTTATATTGCTGATTTTTTTTCTATTGATTATGGGTTCTTTCTTGTATATTGTCTCAGTTACTGTATTACCCTAGCATGTTCAGTAATGCAATTGATTTAACAGGCCGTCTGCCTTGAATAATTCTAGACTTAATCTTCTCTGCTAGGTGGCTTCCAAAAGTGCGTGCAGGCAGGGTCTATAGCCCTATACGGGCTAAGGCCCGCATGGACTCTCGAACATTCGCTCAACATGCTGACATCAGCTTCTACGATTTCGATTTTAGATAATCCATAGGGCCAAGACTTTGCAAACGCTGTTAACTTTATGATATTCGATCCTTATAAGGATATAATCTGGGAAACCCCCTTATTATGTACGAAAATACGTTTTCTGATTGGCCAATCACATGTGACGTCATTAATTTATGCGCCGCATTCCTGAAATCGGAACTGGTGTGCGATGCAGCGTTCGGACACGCCGCTTAATTAAATTAACTAATCAGTGCTTCCAACGCAATACTACCTGTGATTAACCTCTCGAGTGATGAGCCTCACCTGGTGCTCTAGCAGGATTCGTTTTCAAAGAACAGTGTCAGTCGAAGAGAAGTCATGTCCGAAGCGACGGGACGGCGAGCTGCCCGGGCGTCTGTGAGGGCTCGAAACACGCCAGCGACTCCAGCCAGCACGCGCCCACGAAGACACCCTGTCTCCCGATCGTCATCTAACGGTGAGTCATGCTTGTGATAATCTATAATCTTTGTGACAACATCGGTGACCAATGCATTGGTTATGTCGGCTCGTCTTAGGATGTTTTGTGAAATATTATAATCACTCGAGAATTAAGCATTAAATTGTTCTATTGAATTATACTATTGTATAATCATCTTGTTTATCTTACTGTGCACCAGTATAACCGGTCTGTATGGGTCTTAATTGTCTCGTTAACACGGAGTTCAATTGATACATAAATGTAGGCCTACGCGAAGGAATAATTTTGTGTACAAAGTTAAGAAATAAAGTTATACATCCGCGCTTTTCGACAATTTCTGTCACGCGGTTTGCGCGCATTATATCGTGTGTCGCACACCATCGGATTCAGACCGCAGTTTAGAGCTTTGCCAATTCCGCTTTTGGTAATTCACAGAATTGTATAAATACAACCTCATGTGCAACTAGCTTACACGTGTTGCCTGCAATATTCTCAGATATCACATCACGCTCACTAACAAAAGCAGTAAATTAATGATATACATGTACATTGTAAGGCGATAGCGCACCATGCGATATACGTTGTATTACTTAGCATAGCTCAATACCTTAGCAGACGACAGGCATGCGTCCCGATGAGACCATAGCATAAATAGTCATGGTTTGTTTACGCGTTGCCAAGGTGATTCAATGAGTCAGCATTTGAAGCAGGGTCCTCAACAAATCGATGGCGAACGGAAGCCTCACCTGAGCTTGATTCCTTGAAGGGCGGGGCTTTGCAGACTGCCAGGAATGGGGGAAAACCCTTCTGCTATAAGTGGATACCTGCTGATTAAGACAGTGGCAGGTCCTGCTCATGAATTATGCAGCTCAGCTACTTGTTGTGAATCATTCCACGAGAGGTTGCATTTGTGCTTAGACCATCGCTGGTGCACTGTTGTTATTGAAGACATGCAGTATGGCAGTTTCAGTTGATCTGAAAATTAGAGGCAGACGCTATGTTCTTGCAGATCCTTCGGCCACGAGGAGATCCCTGGAAGATGGAGTACGCGGAGAAGGTCTTGGTCCAGTCCACGAAGACGACCGCTTTCAGCGCAGTAAGTATAATACTCCTGTAGTAGGTTCTTCAGATTCTGTGATATTTCGGTTTTATTATGAATTTATGATGTTATTTAAGTTGATTGAGTTCTATCAGCATACATATAATGGAAATGTGCTTTTTGTTTTTTATTAATTTATTTTGTTTCCTCAGGTCCTGCCTCTCAATCCCCGCGTTCAGAGGAGAGCTCTCCACAGAAGGAGAATTCCTCCTCCTCCCCTTCCTCCTCCTCACCCCAGAATGACAGCAAACGACACGTGAGTCTCAATTCCTCATATTTTAACCTCCTTCATTGATGACTATCTTGATTTCAGAACCAGGTGAAATTCCCACCCCACCCCCCTACCTCAGAACCACCAAATATGAGATCGCTTCCTCCAGACTTGAACAAAACAACTGATTACCCCGAGGATCTTCCCAGCAAACTGGTGGATGACTGCATCCCATTTTCACAAGAGGAGTCGTCGTCGATGAGTGACTGCTCCGCGTGGTCGCAGAGCCACTCAGCGTCTGACAGTGGCATCCATTCTGCTCACTCACGACTCAGCCGCGAGTACTCAATGCCCAATCTTCACACCCTCAACCAAGGAATGGACATGGACGGCAAATTCAAGCAAGACATCTTACATGGCTTGGAGTACTTCGAACAACGGAATAACGAATTGAAGAAATTGAATAAGAAAATATTAAGGGACTTAGATCGGATGACGGAGGCGAATAAGCATCTTGAGGATCATATTGATGAACTGACGCAGAAATACAACGCAGTCCTTGGGGAAAATTCAGAGTTGAAAATTCAGTTGGATGCCCTCGTTAAGGAGAAAGGGCGCTATGAACAGCAAGCCATGAACGATTGGAAGAATAAAGTAGAGTTGAAAGAAAAGTACGTTGTCATGCAAAACAGTGCAGAGAAGGAACTTGTCAAGCTCAGAGAACGCATTGATCAGCAGAATAAGCAGCTGCAAAGCAGTGCACCTGAAGAAACCAGCCGGCAACTGCAGCTGACAGTTACTCAGCTGCAAGATGAGATCCACAAAATGAACATTGACCGAGAGAAAGGTTTGGAGAGTCATGAACGCTTGCAACGTGAAATGAATGAGCTGCAAGACGTGCATCGACAGAAGGTCACAGAGTTGGAAGCACAGTACAAACGCTTCCTATCGCTCAAGAAGAGTTTCAACGACCTTCTTGAGGAGCATGAAGCCCTGAAAAAAAGCAACTCAACTAAAATGCTGGGCAGCTCAACATGGCCTTCTAACAAAGTGATGCATGCTGTAGAAACTGTGCACTTGATTGATCGTCCTGGTAAGAAAGGACCTTCTTACCAAACAACCAATTCTGGCAAGATTCTTCCTGCGACACCTGCTCAAAATGCTGTGCGGAGTAAAGTGCCGAGAAATCGCACGGATGGTCTGGGAAGATCGGAGAACCTGCCTCCTGTGGGCTCACAGGCACAGTGAGTGCCGCCGTCTCACTTGAGTTACCCTGTTACTTGATCCTGCAGAGCTGCGAACTGAACTGAAGGCAGCTCCCCCTGCATCTGTCCATTGAACAGGACCATTTTGTTGTCTTGCTATCTCCGTCCATTTTATGAATATTTTATCCTTTTTTGTTTTGTTTTATTGAGTTTTGTTGCTGTTAATCATTTTTTTAATTTTTTTTTATTTTTTTTATTTTTTGGGGGGAATTGATATATTGATGCATAGGGAGATTGAGCTGGAGACGTACAGATCTTCATGACCTCCAGTTGAAGATGCCACATACAAATTAATGATTGAAGTTCTTGTTTGAACTTGTGATATGGTATGTGGTATTGCGTTTTTATGAGGAAAGCACTTCTGATTGAATAGTTGAGTTCAACCCTCATGGTGTAAATTTTTCGATTTCAGCTTACGCCACTTATCGTACATCTCTCAGTAGATGTATTCTATTTTTCGAATTTTCGTAAAAGTGGCATTAAGAGTAAGCACACAGACTCCATGAGGGTATGAAATGAAAAGTCGAAAGTTTTGATAAATATGTCTTTTGAAACAGTACAGTTTGGTTTATCAAGTGTGCTGGCACACTGTGTTTGGGACTTAAAACTAGTTTTAATGGCTTTGAAAACACACTGCAGAAAACAAATTGTTCACGGTTTATTTTATTTGTTAAGTTTTCACACTCCAGGAAAAATATTCCTTCCCTGCAAACTTTTGATTGTTATTTTTCTCTGAATGTTGTCTGTAATAACTGTAAAAATCCCTTTAATTTTTCTTTTACAAAACTATTTTCATAGTGGTTGTACCATAATCATGTATGATTAAATTCAATCAAATTGACTGTTTCTATTTTTTTTTCTGTCTGGGAAATCCCACACAAAATACTCGAAGGTGAAAATTGAGGAAATTAAATTACTCCTGAAATCAATTACTCGTTAAGCATGCATGGTCACATGAGTCAGGCTGTGATCAATATTTCCAATCAGATGAGTCAAGTTTGAGATGGATGCCAAAGGTACTGATGGATATAAATTCTCGCAAGTCAGATAGCTGAAGCAGTGAGTAGGAACAATGAAAGTACAACCGAACGTAGACATAATATTTAATACAAAGATGAAAATAAGAATTCAATGCAATTTATGAACCATCTCCTCCTTGGTGATGAGATGAGTGGCTTTGTTCACCAATGACATCAAAGAGTTGACGTTGTGAGACCAGTCGTTGAGGATGGCGTTGGGATCCTTGGGCCTCTGGAAGTGCACAATGCCCGCCAGGCGATCCATCTTGGCTTGAATCGTGTGCTTCACAACAAGGTTCGACACAAACTCCTCCGTCTCCTACAAAAAGAAAAGTTAGCAAATCAGTATCCTTCTTCAAACGTTCTCAGATATACCGCTTCTGAAAGATCCAGCAATTGTGACATTCTGTCGAGCTGAATGCGAGTGTAGTACTGAGCCATCACACGAATATTCTGAAAAGAAAAATGATAAAACCATAAAAATCTAAGATTCAACAAAGATGATCTCACATGTTCAACCACGCGAACTTTGAGATCCTTCCAGCGACTCAGTCCGTCTTCAGTCTTAGATGAGAAGATAGTGGAGCCGGGGGCAGTGGTGCGCAACTCAGCCTCATACTGCTGAGTGAGCGACTGCCACTTCATCACCTCCTGAGTGGTAAAGTTCTTCAGCAGATCTCTGCAACACACAATAAAGAAGAATAGCCAGAATAATCACAAGCAGATGAAATCTCACTTGAAAACCGGAATGTCATCCAGGGTTTTATCCTCTTTCAGGCGGTGAATGAAGTCTGATTGTTCGTTATCGAATGGCGCCAAAATAAGGTACAAAACAACGCACTTCAGGATCTGGAGAGACAAACTAAATAAATGAATTCATAACTGTCATTTGAGTCACTACCTCATTGCGTTTCTCTGTATCGTCCTTGATGACCTGGGTGTCATAGATGGCTCTGTAGTGTTTGCAGATGGACAGGTAGGAGCCCTCATGCTGGTCAAGTTCAATCATCAGTTGATAAAACTTAAGCTTCAACTCCTGAGGTCATCAGAGAAATAGAAATAATCAGATTCATATCCACAGGTCACATCCCCACTCACGTGGGAGTCTTTCTCCTCAAAGTATTTGGTTGAAATTTTCTTGCTGATAATCTGAGTGCGAATGTAGTCTTTACGCGCTAAGCACAGTCGCATCTGCTCCAAGATGAACTCCACCTTCTCCTTCTTCTCCATGGATCCATACGTCTCCACCTGAATCAAAACTCATCAGACAATCAAGACAGAAAAGGACAGCACGGAACCTGAAGTTCCTGCAGAATGGTCGCCGCTTCAGCAATATTTCCTTGTTCCTCACGAATCTTAGCCAGTATACTGGTCAAGCGGGCACGCTCAATTTCCACGTAAATCTAAGAAATGATAAAACGGAACATGAATGATCAGGTCATTTGATCGGTCATTCACCTTTCCAGCGGTCACAGTACGCAGCGTGTCAATAAGTTTCAGCTTCACCTCCATGCTGGGCGTTTTATCCACGTACGTGTACGCTTCCTGCACCATTTTGGTGACGGCCTGAGGAGAATGAGGTTAATTTTCCTTGAAATTTACATTATATTGAGATGTTTCACCTGTTTCAGTTGGCCTCTCTTCTTCGTCAGGAGAATGATGTGTTCGTTGATCAAGTCCCATTTCATGGCCTCATGACACAATTTGACGATTCCGACGAGGATTCTGCCAGTGGATATGGCGTCTGCTCCCTGAGAAGATGAGCATAGTGCTTAACCTTGAGAGATTGCGTTCAACTTTAAGCGAATGTAAACTCACAGTTCTCGTCTGTTTTTCTAAAGAGAGGAGGATGTCAATGGCCTCGGCCAGCTTCCCACTCTGCAGAGAGAAAAAAAAAATAGAGAATCAAAACTGAGTTGATCATGATTAAACGGTGTGGCCAAAAACAGGGTGGTTAAACAGGAGTTTATTATGAATTCCATGATTCCCTTAGATGCAGTTTTAATTGAGAAAACCATGGCAGGAGCCAGATGAAAAGTTCACCCTTCTGATTGTATATCATATGCCTGGTCAAACCACGGCAAAGCGGTGAGACTCCCCAGTGCACACTGGCATACACTGAATGATTATCAGTTATTGAATCATATTCATATATATATATTATAATATACTCATAAATAATGATATAGCAATACAGCCAATAGCCAAATAGGTACTCACTCTACCCAAAATGTGTGGAGCCTATTTTACAAAATTGCTCCACACTCCGGTCCCACTTGAGCCACGAACGATATGGCGTGAAATGACGTGAAAGAGTGCTAGGCCCTCGGAAATACGTTAGAATTATTCTTCACATCTTTAATCCCTCAAAGACCAACATTTCCGAACCTGATCTCTTACCAATTGCTCATAAAATCGGCTTTTGCTGAGATTTTTCAAAATGTTTACGCTCAAAAACCGCGTGCATTGTGTGCAAATAAAAGCGGATGTCTATAAAACCACCTAGAGGATTCGGTGGTTATAGCCATAGTTTTGCAGTTACCAACACAAGCGCATCGCGCACTTTTTTCGTTCCGTTGACATTTGTTGCAATGGACAATAATCACAATGTAGTACTGGCAACAGGGAAATGGACAAGTATCTTACATGCGTGACATGGTTAGTTTTTCATTTATTCTAGGTCATGGCTTCAAGTCACCGAATGCAAGAAGTGGGCGTTTATAAGGAGGGTGTTGATGACATAGCTATCCGTCACTCCCAGTTTTCATATACGGGCTGGTCGTGAAGTGTATTAAATGACGATTATCTCGTGTGAAAGTTGTTGTTTTTCACAAAAAGCTTTCGTACGGTGTGTAAGTGTTTGATTTGGCACATGAAGATGCCTTCTAATTTGCTTGTAGGGTAACTGACAAACTACAGCGAGACCCAAGGGTCTGGTTGTACAATAAACGCATTCAATTGCGAATCACAATTTCTATAATTCTACGCTTGTAATTAGATTTATGAAAGTACCAGGCGCTGCAGAGTCATGTAAGGTAGAACCTGGTACCAAATTACGTCCGAAACCATTACCATAATCTCACTTAAAATGGATCCGCACCGAAACAAAGTGACATAACATGTATCTCCCCGGTTTCCGATTGTTGTGTCACATGACCTGCTCTCCACGTGTTATAAATAAACCAGAGCACTGCGCCTGCGTAGTGCGAAGTAAACATACACGCATGCGCATACAATTTTCCCGCCCTAAGCAGCTCAACGTGTGGCCTATCTTTCCTTGCAGTTGCGCACGTGATTTGGACCAAGTCTTCGCAAAGGAATACGTATACTAGAGCTGGCCGAAGCTTCGGATTCGGCTTCGGAATTCGGCGAATATTGGCCCACCCCCGAAGCTTCGGTGGTTCGGCTTTTGCCGAAGCGAAGCCGAAGAGTGAAAAGAAAAACCCAGAAAAAAGTGTAAACAACCTGCAGTTCTATTGGGAAAACAAATATATATTCATGAAGTCTGTCGGCTGAATAGTAATGCTAATACACGTAGAATAAGTATCCATAATAATTATGTCACATAATCAGCATATTTTCAAGACATGCATTCCCTGGATATTTAAAGGGAGGGAGAACTGGTTAAAAAGAGACTTTGAGTCGTTATCTGATGCACCAAAAATGATTCCTATGCCTGGCCCACACAAGGAATATCATCGCTAACGATTTCGCGGGAGATATATTGCTAATTAGGTGTGACGTCAGGAGCTGTGATGAAACACCGAGTTCCCCATCTTTTACAATGGGCCTCGTCATATCAGCGTGTCCTGCGACTAAACCCCTGGATATTCTTTTATTTTCTTTTCGGAAATAGATAGAATAATCATTTTGCCACCAGTCAGGTGCGAAAAAAAACAAATTTTCCGCTATTTTTCTAATTTTAACAAGCAATTTTCTAGGACACCTACCATGGTTTCTCATCCTGTAACAGTAAAAAGGTCAGCCAGAGTGCACCACGCATGCGCTTTCGTTTCGTAAACAACAGAGATGTCCTTTTATGGCAAAGATGATCTGCTCTGATTGGCTGAAATCGATAGCTTCACGAGGAAAACGGGACCAATCACGGCAAACCTTCAGCTGACGTTTGCCTCCTATACTTCGTAATGGAAGTCATTCTCCCATAGGCCCAATGCTAACCCCGATATTCGGAATGGTTTATTTCCTTACGCGTGCATCCAGGCATGGTGTTTTTGGCACGGAATGCTATCAATTGGTGCTATAAGTCAATAGAACGTCACTTAAAATTCAGTTCGCCATCCCTTTAATAAGGTGCCAATACGGTACTTGTTTGGCGAGCAAAGTCAGAATGAATTTCTGGCAGCTATCCAGACAACTGTCTTGGGAATATGTTAATGGTTTCCTTATAAGGATTGTTGTACTATAACCACACCCTTATGTTGGTCACCTGACCGTGTATCGGATCCTAATTGGCTGGAGACTTTGTGACCTTTGTGACCTAAGCAGATTCCCCTTTCCCAGCAATCTTATGACATGTATCCCAGGGCTTGTTCCCAAAATAGAATTGAAATTATTAATTAGCATATCATTTAAATATGGCTCAGGGAGCTTCAAACTTGAAAATCAATACTGTCAAATCTGTCCTCATGGCAACTGCTTTCACTTCACGATCTTCCAACTCTCTCCCAGGGTATACTATATACAGGCCTGTACATGCACTCACACAGGATATTTAAGGGGAGAAACCTCATAAAAGGTGGAATTAGAGGATTTTTATCTAGGCAAGGATAGTGAGGATGTTTCATTACAGAAGTTGCAAATGATTCGGCTTCGGCTCCGGCGAATAATAGACTTCCGAAGCTTCGGCTTCGGCAATTCGGCCTTTTTCATGATTCGGCCAGCTCTAACGTATACATTATTATTATGCAATATTTTGTGCATCGCGAATCAGTATATGAACAATTTTTTTTATTTTCATTCAAAAGTCGTGAGAAAAGTTTGAGCGGGAAAGTGAAGCATGTGCGCTTGTTTACAGCACAGTGCGCAAGCGCTAAGTGACGTCAGTCGCAAAATAGCGTTTGTTTACTTCTTCACAAAGTGATTTTTTTCGGCGGGTTTTGATTAATGTAAGTTCCACATGACGACACAGGCTCATATTGGTTTTTTTGGGGAGCATAAATACACTATCTAACGTCTGGAGGGCTTAAACACAAGGATTTGTCAGATAATATGCCTATATTTATGATGCGATAAATGCCTCACAGTCAGTATACCACAAAAGTAGTGGTTTACCGTTGGGCGAGGTTCTGTAGGATAGGGAACCCATCTGAATCCATGAAATTGCTCCCCCACCCACTGTAACCATTTTCACAACCACTGGTCTGCATGAGTTTCATGGGTTGTTGACTCATACTGTGACTGAATAGTAGTGCATGTAATGTATGCAAACGGATATTTTGTCACACTGAATGACTGACACTGGTGGCACTACTGACTACATTATAATCATTATGATTATATGATTATTATTTATTATACATACTCACTTGACATGAGTTTGAGAAACCCATCTAGATGATCTACTAAACCACACGCCTAATCGACAAAATGGTCTGTATCTAAACTGCATCATACTAATGACGAATATTGTGAGACAATGTAGGCGTGTAACACTAATAATTATCAACACTAACAGACCCTCCTCGTCATTGCTTGGGCGATAATAGGAGAATTACGGGGTGGGAATGGTGACTTGCACAATAGCCGATCGCATTTTGACGATATGATACCGGAACCATAGTAAAACCAACATATGTAATACTTACTTTGGCAAGTTTTTCACATTCTGGAATCTTTTCATCGACGTTAGAGGCGTAGTCTACCTCCATTTTCTGGAGTTTACCATCGCTAGCCATTGTGAATTGTGTAGATGAGCTTTGTCTAAAAACACGAATAAATTCCGTGTGGATAACAATAAAAGCGTTATGATTACACAAATGATTATTCTTCGAATAAATCAAAATCATAACGTATTTTCTATTCCATTGGTATACTTTATATCTAGAATCTCTACTCAATTCCATTGTACACTATACTCATCTTTACTTCATTTCACTCTATTTAATTAATATTCCATTATAGCCGTTCACGCCGTTCACAAAAATCCTCTGCGTGCGATACATGTGCACGGAAAACGCGAAATATCCACAATTAGGCCTAAAGGCACACAGTTAACAGTAACGCACTTCAACCGCATGCCCACAACTTTGATTATAACTAATAAAGTCACCATTCTTTCGCCCTGACCTAGGAAACCGTACTTGGTGTATACAAAGAATCTATAGCTTCGCTTCTATCTACCGCATGTTAAAGATCTCAATGCTTTTCAATGGCGTTGCGCATTTCCGAAAAAGTGTTAGAAAACAGGTCGCAGGTATGGTTAGCCCAACATGGCAGGCTGCTATTCCTATCATTTCTATTGCAATTTCATCAACATTTATGCCAGTTTATCTCAATTAATGGAGTACACTCTGGTGGCAAACAGGGCCTAGGATTATGGATAAGCTTCATTGAACGCATAATTAAGACAACTCTCTCGTACTATTGTTTTGTTTGAGAGTACTGTTGTTGTGACAGTAGCACTAATATTTATCTCCTAAATTCAAAACAAAGCAGAGAGTTTGTATTGAAGCGCAATACAAGAGATGACATTCCTTAATTAATGTTCGTTCTGGGACTCATCAGTTTTTCCTCTATTTGCAACCACTCACAACTCCCATTTAAATGCTTCTCCCTCATTTCTTTACATTTAAATGGGCGCAGAATAACATAGCAAATCCAAACCAAGTAATAATTTTTTTGAATAATTGAGACAGTTTGGCAAATTTTAGAGTTTTGTTTTCTAACATGGAGTAGATATAGGCTACTTTTGGCCCACTCTGTAAACGTAGCAACCCCAATCCAACCAAACCACTTGCATTCGTAAGTAGCTATCAACACAGAGACCGGCCGTGTAAAAAAACATAATTATAATTAAGGCATATGAGTCAGGATGTTAGATCATTACGTTGACACCTCCTTAAACCCAAACATTGGTTTTACACATTTAATATGAACAAAGTTCTGTTATAGAACATTCGGGCACCCACAATATTAAAAATTTGATTTTTTTTTTAATCAATAATTAAACAATCAACAATTAAAGTAGTGGAAATTGTGAGAATAATCAAAGATACCGCATTCCAGGAAAAACATGCGAAACGAAAGTACCGCTGGTTACCAAAGCAACATCATGTAAATGCAGGAAAAGTTGGGAAAAATTTGGCAGTCCCATTACGATTTTAAATGCTATTTTGAATAGCATTTAATTGCAATTAATAGCATTTAATTGAAATCACGGCACCAAACACAGTGAAAAATGTCAAATGTTCGGTATCAATGAGTAAGGAATAATTAAGTTTAGCACTCTTTATAAATGAGGCCTGCATGTTGCACACCGTCTGTGTGAGATAAAAAGGGAGATTCGTATTATGTAGATCGCTAGTTTAATATGCTGTCTTCTATGATGGGATATTACGGCTCCACCTAAACCATTCGGATGATGCGGGCGCCAGAAGGCCCGGGATCGGGGTTTCCCCCTACTCTTATCGATAAATCCCTAGGGTTCTTTATCCTGCACAACACCATAGACATTAGTACACAGCACCCGGCCTTGTTACGCAGTTGGGCAGTACTGCAGAGTCACCGAAGAATTACAATTATATCGAATTACAATTATAATTCACAATCATAACGCCCGTGGCCGGATCGGTCTCGAACCCCGGGACCTCGACCCCCACGGTCGGCATAGGATTACAGTCAGCCGGTTAAAACCACTGAGTTATTCGGTGCCCCTGCTGTCTACTTAAACGCCCAGGTATTTATTGCTCGCAGGTTTCCATCGCAGATTGGTTGGCGTGTTCCCAAATAGCATGGCGTTGTGGAAATCAGGATCTGGCGGGATCCAAGTCTCATTACGTAACATTTCTTAGGTTGGAAATTCAGGAGCCATATCCGTGACCAGTGGTGGAGTGTATTTAATAGTATTAGTATGTCCTCCTGATTAACGATGTGTTCACCCCTTGTTCATTGTTAAACTCAGTGCAAAGTTTTGCGTCGCCTGGAGAGAGAGAAGTAGGCCAGTCAATATAGGGTTCGACCCGGGCAAAATTGCAACATAATTTAATTTTAGTGGAATACACGCGGAATGGCGTCCTTATTAACATACTCAAAATCGAACAAAATCCTTTCTGTGGAACATAGGTATAATCGCTAATTAGTCACCTTGATTAAGCCAAGGTAAGTTTACCGTTAATTGAACATAGGCACATAGCATATCAAATTGAAGATCTCAATGAGATCAGCTCAGTAAATGTGTTATTGGTTTCGATATATGAACCTGTAAAGTTTTCGAGAGGATCTGAATAATCACAGGTGCAAAAATGTCAGAAAAAGTCGAGGGATTTGTATTTTTCGCACCAGATGAAAGGGTTTCGCGATCCAAATACTAACGATGTACTAGACTAATATATACTCACAAAGAATCTAGCTGGTAGCACCCTTCATTGATTTTATTATTAATCATTTAATGTATTGATCACAAGATCAACTCGCGAACCATTAAATGAGTTTCCCTCTGTATGATGATGCAAATCTCAAATAGCAACTTTCATATACACTGTACATGTAATGTGTTTTACATACATGTACATATAATTGCATGTACTACCAACCAGTCAAACCCGTGTACGTGTAGATAGATAAAATTTCATTGCAGGACAGCATACTAAAAGATAATGGTGCATATAATAATGAAAATCGTGGTGATGTACTGGCCACAAGGTGTTCTGGCATCTCTCGACAGCTTCAGCGCATGCATAAACCGGTCATGCTTTCTCTTTCTTGAGATACTTTTTTTCTGGGTCGTTTTGATCATCTGTACCGAAGCGGGGATGCCAGCCTGCACTAGACATAAATTAGATACTGTTGTTTTTCCGCAATCACATGTACATGTACATCGTTCAATATAGCCGAGGACGGCTGAGAGGCAATAATTATATAATGCTGTATCCAAACAACCCACGCAAATAGTATAACATGTAAGTTCAATAAAGAATTCATCGCTACAACATCATTCGTCATCAAATCCGATTGGTACTGTAGCCTCTTCTGTTGCACATGCCACGATGCAGATGAGACCATGCTTGCTGCAGGTGCAGCGACCGGAGCTGCAATCACTTCTGTCGATCAGGAGGAATGGAGGAGCAGGGTTGATGGGTGTGTGGCCATGTTAATGTTTCACGCTTCTGCTATAGGTCCTCTTTCTTACATCGACAAAGTATATATCTGGAGTGAAGTGTACGGCTACAGATTGTCTACTTCTGTTGAGAGTAACATCTTAGGTTTACGGTCCGTTAATATAAACGACAATGAAAGACGACGACTGCTGCTCCATACGAGAGCTAAAACGAATTATGAATACATGTATATCAAAGAGCTTATGTAATAACCAATTTGCTCTGAAATTATCCCATCTTACTGTGAAAAATAAAAATACCCTCAATTTCTGTCATCCCCAAAACCCTGTAGACAATGATACTCTGTGTGAAGAATTGTTGAATGTTGCCATGTGCCCACCTTCTCTCACCCTTGTCGAAGATAATATTATCATGTATTTTTCTGGGTATGTTACTAAAAGAGCCCTAGCCAAGTTTCCATGTGATGATTGTTCTACTCTCCTTACAAGTGATCCTGTTGATATCTCTGCTTCCATCTTCATGAATTTTAAATTGTATGACAGCAGCTGTAATTTGACTTACCCATCTCATTCCATGTTCACTTTGATATCTGATTTAGAAAAATATTTCCGCCTGTCAATTCCAATGTTTCACCTCAAAAATATAATGAAGTCATTTGTGAGATCAGCACCTTCTCCTCACAACCCAATTGCTTGTCCTTGCCATTGTGAAATCGTATATGGTTATGTTGTCAAGTTGTATTTTGTAATTAGAATTAACCACCACTTGAAGCAAGAAAATGAAAATATTTGTGCTCAAGATAAACGAAAGAACCGAAAAATGATGAAGCTTGCTCATAAATAAATTCATTTGTATATATTTTATATTATTTTGTAATGTATAGTATTTAGTAGTGTATGTATCTTTCATCATGATATGGATTGTATGTTTTTAAATGTATATATTCAATAAAATTATGTGTATAGAGTTATCCAGTCGTTTCTGAGTTGACCCTCTTGTATAAGCTCTTTGATTTTAATGTACTCTTACAACATAAACCGATCACATAAGACGTCCAAACAAAACGACTGTTATTATAAGTGTTGGTTGGCGAACTTGTCACCACGCTGAAGCCACGCTGACTGTCATTCAGAAAATGTAATAAAATTATAATATTTCGAGCAAGGATTTGGTCCATGAAAACGCAAAAGCATTTAAAAAACCTTCCTGCATAAAAATATTACTTGCTTTTAGTAGTATTAGAGGAGTTAACACAGTTACAGGTGCTTTTTTGAAAGGATCTCATTTTCTTTCACGCAAAAACAATGCTCGCTCCCAGCGTGAGGTCATTTGCATATCATTTGAATATCAGCGGTCCAGTACTGCCGCCAGGGGCGCTGCTGCTCACCTCTGGACGTTGCGTGAATAGGGAGTTGAGCCTCTTGTTACATAAGCTCTTTGATGTATATGCATGCATGCAATACATGCATCGCCATATACGTTTCGCATCTGACCCAAGGGAGTCGATGAATAATTGAGCCCCATCTATAGCACAATATGTGACTCTGTCTGTGGTGTGTGTGATGAGGTTGTTGTTAATCGCCGATTCGGTTCCATATGGCATCTGCCAGTACCGGCTTCACTGCTTTCCTCATCTCGTTGATACATTAAAATATACATGTAGCTATCGGGTAGCTACATAGTTGAAAACTTCTGCTCGGTCGTCGATACTTTCAGAAATTGTTACAATCTGAAGCATCAATTCAGGAATCCCTTTAGTTGGAGTTTTCTTCCTCGATGACTGATGGTCTGTTCTCAGTCTCAACATTTTCTGAAGATGGAGATGAACTGACTTTTGGATATATGAGTGATGAGTTATGACAGCAAGAAATGGGAGATTATTAGCGTAGTCACTAAGGTTATAAATGTAATTTAGTGTTGCAAGTCAAGATTTATGCAACTGACGGGAAAGGAAGAACTGAGCCAGTGATCAATACTAGCTAGGGAGTGCTATGCGCCTTTGACTGCCGGCGCAATTATTTAAATATCTTATGGGCTGACCTTACAATATATTAAATACTGAATAATTAAATCATTGAATGGTGCTATCAGATTCTTTGTGGTCATTATTCTAGTATTCTGACAGTATGTAGGTTCATGAAACCCTTTCATTTGATGTAAATACATCATTCATACCGTATCTAAAACTATACAGGTACACATATCGGAGCTAATAACACATTTTCTGAGCTGATCTCAATCATATGTTCAATTTGATATGCTATGTTCAAACAGTAAACTTACCTTTGGTAATCCAGGTAATTAATTAGCGATTTTATCTATGTTCCACCGAAGGGAATTTGTCCGATTTTGAGTATGTTAAAAAGGGTTCCACTAAAAATAAATTATGTTGCAATTTTGTCCGGGTCGACCCTTTTCAGTGCTAAATCGACTGACCTGAAGCAAGTGTGTACATGTATGCATGTATACAGGTATATAATAAATAGATAAATATATTTGTTGAGTTGCTAGGTGTGTCTGTGAGTTTCTTTGTGGAAGTAAGTAGACAATTTCAGGTGGCGCTGCTCTGCTGATGATTTAGGCAGATTCCAAGCAGAATATTTAATCGAATGAGTACTGCATTTTGGTCGACTGTCACCGTGACCGTGCGTGGCATATCAAGCATATGCAAAGGAATTGGTCTCCGAGCTCTTTGGTGAATCTATGGAAAACACAAAATGACCGCATGTCTCTCTTTTTATTTACGAGAATACTGTCCTTTAACAAGCCTGAGCCCGACTATTAGGCCTTGTCATTCACCGAAATTGACCAGAATTACAAGCGAAGTTCGATTCTGCGGCGTTGACAGGTCTTTGTTTACGTTTTTGTTGACAGTCTGAATTTCCCGCGGAAGTGACGTCAAAGGTCATCCAGCACATGGTACCCACAATGCAGCGCGCGAACCAAGATGTCGAATTCATAAAGGAAAAATTTATGCCGTGAACGGTGAGACAATCCATCGCCATCACGGTAAGTAGCACCATGTTACAGAATGCAAAACCCCGCCATTCTTTACTAAAATGACTCCTGTGTCCTCTGAGAATCGTATTTTTTACAGATACTGATCTATTTAGGATATTTTCCGCTTCAAACTGCAATGTTTTTGTAAAAATCCGCTACGCCATAGCAATGGCGGCCGACCTACATTATGATATGACAATGCAGCCAATGTTTGCATTTCCTTTGTTCGCCTTTCTCTTGTTTGTCATGCCTCTACCAGCTAACTGACGTGTGTTTATGTTTCATTAGGAATGATGCACTGTCAGTGACCGAGTCTACGATGCAGCAGGGTATCTCTCATTCAAGTTGGGAAGACCAGAGTCGCCGTCCCCCGGACACTATGCTCACGAACGGACCTTCTCGTCACCCAGCACAGCACAATCAAGACATTAACGAGATGCCATCACAACAGAGGCCACCAAATGTGCCCCATGCCACAGTGCGGTCACAGGACGATGCCACTGTCGGCTATTTCTTTCAACGTCCACAGCCGGAGCAATACAATAGTAAACGCTGGGCTGTCGGCGATGACAGCGCCATTGCGACGGTGTGTTTCCCACTCTCATGCTGCCTCTACACCTCCACAAAAATGCTCTGCTTTGAATTAACAACATCCCCTCTTGAAACTTATCTTTTAATCTTGTCGGGAAGGTGTCGTAATCTCTGATGTAAATATTTACTTGTAATTTGTATATTCACAGTGTCTGGTCTGTATCAGTTGATTCAGTTTATCATGTATATGTGTAATGAAAGATAAAGCAGCTGATGTATTCAGGTTTGTTTAATAACTATTAAGAAATGCTTAAATATAAGTTTCATATAATTCATATATTTAATATCAGGCAACTTTAGTGACCTTGACACTTTATCATGTTTATATGAATAACATGAGGCGCCCATGCTGTGCATGCTTGGAAAAAAAATAAACATTGCACAGGCAATTATCAAATTTGAACCAGTTATACAGAGACAACTGAATGTATGCATTTGTAAATAATTTTGCTATTGAGAATTTTAAATTTGTAGATGAAAATGCTAAAACAATATATGAGGCAAATGATAACATGATGCATTGACTATGGCCTATAGAAGAATCCTTCTCATCAGCACTAAATGTTAACTTAGTGTTAAATCTTGGGCATGCTCCAATCCAATGTAATTCCCAAAATAAATCCTATTTCAGTATTTGTCAACCTTTGCTTGACTTGTATAGTTGTATTAATGCAGTTAATTACCAAGATCTATCAATTTAAAACAAATAAACAAGCAAATGTCTTGTTTTCGATATTATTATATAATCATGGCAATATTATGACTATATTATGTTCTTCAGGTTCGTGTCAGTGAATTGGAGCGTGATTTTCAAGGATTTGGAATAGCTGACAGTCGAGAGGTGAGAAAATGGGTTGTATTTGAGTTTGTTGAATCTGTGAGAGCCATGCCATAATTTTATTACCTGGTCCTCATGTGTAATCATAACACCATCAATTTGCCATAGAAGCACCTCAGGTGTCGTCATGACGGCTTGGTTGCATGCACTCCGTGTGATGTAATCGTGCAGCTGACTCTGAGTAGACTGCTATTTAGCTATTTGTGGTTTTTCCACTTTGTCCACTTGAGATGTTGTTTTCTTGGCATCTGGAAGCCAGCAACAGCCGGTTAATGATCTGATCCTGATTACGCTGTGCGTGTGCATAAAAAGTTTCAAAAGTCTTGAAGGGCTGCACATTCATTTTGTGCAGAGTTGTACTAGAAACCTTCCTAGACATAAGACAATGTTGGATATAGTCACACTAGGGATGGGTTTCGACAAAGCAACAGGCGCTCACGATATCTCGTAGAAAATATCGAGCGAAATTGATATCGGTAGCCATGATATCTGACTCGTTTAATTTCCGCGAACAACAAACTCGAAGGTAATTCCCGTGAAATGTGCGAATTGAGTCAACAGTTAACAATTGCGTCTCTCTGATAAATGAGTTGCGCACTTTTAGCACAAATTTCAATGTATTTTTAATTAAATGAATTTGTTAGATTTATTTACAATCAAAAGCTGAAATTGATATTGGATGCAATGTTCACTCGCGATTTCAAAGAAAAATATTGATATCGCTTGCCAGTAAAAAGTATGGAGCGATATCAATATCAGTCATATCTAGCCCATCCTTAAGTTACACAATAGTCCCATTTCCCTCCTTTCCTTGGTCAACTAAGACTCATTTTCTTGTGCTGATTCAGCTCAGATATTATATTAGATATGAAAATATTGTTAACAATTGTGCAATGTCCTTGAACGTGTCCTTTTACATTTGAAAGGAAGTTAGCACTTCACCTGAGGATTTTTTTGAATCTGGGTCGTCTGTTATGTGTGCCTTTTTGTGCTAGTCTAGTCTTCTCAATTAAATTCTCATGAGTACCTATGAGGCAGCAAAGAGGTCATACAATTCTCATTTCCTTCAGGTGTTTAGTACCACTCATGAATATAAATTATATATATATATGAGTTATGCATTTATGAATGATTTCTGGAGAAATAGTTTCATTCTACTTTTCTCCACAGCAGCAGATGCCAAAGAAGATATGGGATGATGGGAAGGGAGCAGGAGATGGTGGGGGTGGTCCTGGCAGCAAGGGCATCTTCCACCCTCCAGGAGGAGACCCGTGGACGGCCCCTCGTGAGGATTCCTGGGGCGCAAATCCTTCAGGTGAGCTGCCGCCCTGTGATCAGACTCTGTGTGCTCTTGAGCAGCACCCCGGTTCTCCGTTCTCAAAAGTCCTGCTAATTCATTTCTTCATTTTGTTTCTCTCACAAAAGCATGGAGGCCTGATGCTGCAGGTTCATCATTTCTTTTGCCCTGCTGTTAAATGAGTCATTTTTCACTCACATCGAGTTCTGTGCAGTAGTTTTAGTGTTTACGTCACTCAGTGTTCTCACTTGGAAATTTATTCTTGCTCGCACTAACATCTGTCCACTCTTGATGGTCCATTTGATTGAACAATATGAATGAGCAATACTGTACATATGAATGTGGCGAGGAATATTGTCTTAATTCACTTCAATTGTACATAATAATAATGCACAATGCTATCCCGGTTTGTATTGTAGCTGTGTTTTCTTCACAGGCGTCACAAATCCAATCCAACTGGTTCAGAGGCGTCCCGGCAGTTTCCCTGGCAGCGGGGACGCCGCTTCCGTCCTCTCCCCGCGATCGTCAGAAACGAGTGCTCTTGGGGTGAACATGGCAGAGTATGTTCTCGGTGGCTCTCCCGTCGGCAAAGATATGGACGGGCGATTGCATGTCATGAAACCGCAATATGTGAGTGCTTGTTCATTTGCATACTCTCACTTGGGCCTCTGGTCACCGTTTGACCGCGATTAACCAACCAGTTCAGAGTTTAGACCTGAACGTTCCGCGTAATTCATCCATTTTAATTTTCTTGAATTTCCTTCTGAAATTATCGGCTGTTTGGAAACTGTGGTTAATCAGGTATAGACATGATTCAGAGGTGGCAATAAGTGAATTATTTTTATTATTGTCTTACGAACTTCAATGTTGATCATTTTATTTCTAATGATGACAAGGCTGTGGATTTAATATGAAATGATGTTTTATACAAATTGATGACATTTTAAGTTGCCCTCGCCCTTTCCTTCATTTTATTCTTAATTTTAGTTCTATTTTTTCATCTTGGCCCTTCCCAAGAATTTCTGAAAATCGCTGTTCCTCGTTGAACACATTATTTTCTAACTTCCTTTTCACGGGTTATTAACTTCTAACATGGCTTTTAAGTTTTAATTCAGTGAAAGTTTGGTTCTGATATTTCTATGATTATTGTTGATGTTAGTCCTGGGTATAAGAATTTATTTCATTATTGAGGATTTTTAAATTTGGATCAAACATTCACTGAATATAATCACTTAACGATCGTTATTAGTTGAATTCAGTCAATTCACTTGATGCTTCTTATTGTGGAATCAAAGTGGCACAGTTGAGCTACAATTAGGCGAATATCTTCAATTCCCGACTCTTACTGGTGTGACGCGTATTCTTGAAATTTCTTTAAAGGACGATGACCTTGCATTCTGGCTATGAATGTTGCATGTGTTGGATTGGTTCCTTTTTTTATTCAATCTCCATGCAGTAGGCATGTCATGAAGCCCCCATTTGAAATCCAGGTAGATCGCTGTGTGCTTGAGATGTGCTTTCGCCAGGTAGCTGTGCCAATTGTGCCGAGTGCAAGTCCTGAGTAGTCTGGCGATTAATTAGAGCCCTTCTCTCCTTCATAAGAGGGCACTTTGACCCTTTGTATGTTTACACTGAGCATAATTGTGTTGCCATCAACAGCGTCTGTTGGATGAATGTGTGCTCTGCATGCTTAGCTCCTCCCCCTGGCCATTATTGTTATGATTTATGAACATTGACATTTATTGTGTCTGACTGTCGGTTATTAAGCTATTATGCAGTTATATGAAGCACACACTCTGTTGAGGTTGCAAAATCATTTGATTCCAGTGCTGCCCATCTTATCAACTATTAAGGTCGGGGGTCGTGTGCTGATGTTGGGTGTCCTAGATCTGCTGGAACGAATTCCAATTGTTGGGTGACCCCAGCCCCTAGTTAATTGCCTGGTTCATTTGGCTGTAGCTGCCAGTTTCATCAACATGATAACATCCTCTGCGCTGAATGAAAGTGCATGTTGAGATCATTTAAATGAAGGAGCTGTTGAATTGTATTGATCGTGTTTGATGGATTTTTTTTTTTTTTTTTTTTGATCTTATCAGAGCTCCCCCCCCCTTTCTGCTGCTCAGTATCAAACGGCAAGAACGGAAATATTAAATTGAGCTGAACAACAGTTTTTGACCTAAAAACTTGTAGTTGTATTCTTGGAATTTTTGCTGCAAAGTTATTTCTTAGCCACTGACTGACTTCACAGGTTGTAGAGATGCAAATTATGTGATGAGACACTACGGTTCATGAAGTTCATGTGGTGATCACTTATTACTAAGTTATCAGGGCAAAATATGCTGCGCTGTGCATTATATCATGCATTTGTATTGAGTTTTCATTAATAGTTGAATCAATGCACTTATGCAATGAAGTCAAGCTGCCATGTTTGTGTATAGTAGCCTGTTTAATGATCAGGTTGGTCATTAAAATTTTTAAATGTATGGTAATATATGCCCACTGTTACTCTGATCCTCCATTTGTAATATGGTTATTTATTTGATTTACTCGTGGAATATTTAGCAATGAGTAATTGAGTTCAAGGAATTGCAAGAATTTTGTAATGATTATAGTTGTGAAGATATTTGATTCAAGAATTCTGTTTCCCATACACAGCTTTACCACTTCATTCTCCAATAATGCTGATGGCTATACCATTGGGAAATATTAAATTGCACAGATATTGATCCGAGTCTTGGCTCTCTGCATAGCCAAGACTTCTAATATTTGGTCTACAACTCTAACTATATTGTTGTATTCATTAGTCTGTACCTGCTAGAACTTATTTTACTGGCCCTTGATCTTTGTTCTAAATCGATGTCACTCTTGGACATTATGACATATTCATGATATAATAGCAATGTATATGGAATGTTCTGCATGTACTTGTATATTTAAACTTTACAGTGACGAGCTCATCCATTTCGTCTTCCTCTATGTATAACCCTGCATTGAATAGAAGAACAAAATTCACCCAAATCCGCACAAAAAAATTCATTAAGCGGCCGAGCACTGTGTAATATACGTAGCACAATGCCCCCTCACTTCATTCAATGTCTTCGATGGCTTTTGGTTTGGTTTTAAATCAAGCACAGCGACCAGTGTTGGCACAGGTGCTTGGGGCAGTGGACGTGTTACAGCGGCCATCCCTCTCGTGTTGACTTAGAGAGGCATGCCTTCTTGATTCAAGTGGTTGTTTAGAGCTGAATTTCATTCAAATGATTCACTCTTTGTCTCTTTGGAGTACTGTTTGAAATTTAGATTGTTATTCATGAATGACAATTTTCTATTTTGTCATAGTATTAATACATGTATTTCTCTGAGCATCCTCTTAGAGTGATATCCAATGCTAAATATAACGTTGTTTTATCGGCTTCACAGCTCAACACTGTTCAAACGCATTCAATGTGTTCTTTTTCTGCGTGAGTAAGCAGGACTCAGTGGCTTATTCATTAAGTTCAATGGAGCAAAGCTTTTTATGTTCTGGAATGTTCTTTCTTTCCTCCCAACTTCCTCGTTCTTGTGGAGTTCACTGTTGTTTGTTAAATCTTCATGAATCTCAGCCGGATATCATTCCTCAGTGGATTCTGAATCCCGGATCTCTCTTCCCGAAGTTTCATAACCAGCGGTGTGCGCAATCATAACGGTTCTAGACCCGTTATGATTTCATCCTGGATGCGTTATGACTATCTTCACGTATGGCCTCGAGGCTCATCTTGGCACCAATGCCTTTTACAAGTTTTCACAAGACCTGCGCATCTTTAATTTTTTATGCTCGATAACAGAATTTTCCGCTTGGATTCCTTGCTTACATCTCTGTGCCTTTTTCATGGCTCTCTTGCATGCGCCGCTTAATTCATTCGCGTCTTATCCTCTCGAGAACTTTCCAGGTCAGATTGCTCCTGAAGTCCAGCGCGACATATTGCCATTGATTCCCATTGACTATCCGTATTATGGTATTTGATTTGTGCTCATAAACCGCCCTCCAAAGGCAGTGTTACGTCACTCGATATTCGTCATATTCGCCGTGCATGCGACTCCAGTGTGCGTATGACTTGTGTGTCTGTAGCACGGCAGCTTTATGGCCCTGGTGACCTCGATGCTCGGCTGCAGTTCGTCAACTCTAACCCTTAATGACTACTGGCTCCAAACTGATACTGTGAGCCCCCTCCCCCTTCGCATCTTGACCTCTGATCGAGACCACGTGGTATAAGCAATGGCTTTATTTTCGTGATGGGTGTTTTAGCCTTCTGACCCGCTTTCAACGGACCGTGCATGCATGCTTCGGTTGAATTTATGGCGGATTTTCTCTCTTTGTTATTCGATCTTCGTCTTCATCATTTTCGAAGTGAAGATCCGGGAAGTATATCGTCTGTGCGTGACTCGTGTGCGTCGTGCGTATATTGTGCGTTGTCCTCTTGATGGCCATGTGCACACAGCGACTTATCATCAAGCCCCGTCTCTCTCTTCATACTTGAGAAACGTGCACCGACCAATGATCTGGCTGCGTATATTTGACTTCTTCTCCGTCTCTCAATTGTGTCGTCGCCGAAGGATCAAGACCGGGCTTGTCTTGAGCCGCTCCACGGATTAGTGACTTTCGCTCTCTTTACTTTTCTCCACGATTAATCCGAGTGGCCAAGATATTTTTCCCCCCATTGCCGCATTCAGCGACAATCGGCTGAGCAGCTCCCGGATTTCATCTCCATGACAATCTGCTCGTTCCGCGGCTGCTTTCCCTGATGTTGCTTCCCGAATCTCGATATCCGTGCAAGGATTTCAGCCTGTTCAGCTGCTCGACGAACGCCGCGGTAAGCGATTCGTGTTTGCGTTTCTGTTGTGTTGGCATCGGAAGAAAAGCAAACATGGAAACCTGTTGAATGCAGGCGAATTATTTGCATGAAATTCTCGACTTGATCTGCATTTGAACGTTGTCATCATTGCTCTGCTGCAGATCGCGGCAGTACTGCCTCCTCTTCCTCCTCCTCTTCCTCTCGGATCTCCTCCTTCTACTCCACATAGCCGTATAGGTATTTGATGGACAGTCTCTATACTTGTACATAGAGCCTTCGTGTAGAAAATCCGCAACATTCTGCTATCTCCTCCTTCGCGTGCACTTCTTGTACATTGTACGTATAATCGCTCTACTCATCGTTTTATATATACTGTATGTAGATTGCAATTTCTCTTATTATATAGTAAGTACCGGTAGTCTTAATTATGCTATAAACGAACCTGATTTGTATTTTTTGTGTATATTTCTTTGTACATTTCTTGTTATTCCTCCTGGTGACGGTGGTTGATTTGCATTTATAGCTCTTTTTGTATTTGTTTCATTAATTTAATCGATTGTTAACGGGAGTCGCTTCTTTCGCAGCTGGTAATTCGTATTTTTCTCTCTCTCTCTCTCTCCTTTGCTTCAAAACCTCCTCCCTCCCCCCTCCTGTTGTCTGCACAGGTGGCGACACCCAGTGAATTAGAATGACTTCGGTCAACATTCGCACTCCCCAGAGTACCTCTTAGCTCATCATTGGTTGCTCGGCGTCGATGAATCGGTCGTTGATCGCATGCGCTGATTGCCAGGCGATTATCTTGATTCGCTACCATATAAATCCTTATCTTCGATGGTTCATATAATATCTGCTTGCTAACGGACTTTGCTTTTGCTGCCGTAACTATATGAGTAATTTTTTCGCTTGTGATTTCTTAGCATGGAGCAATTGAATGCCATTAAAACGGGGTTTTACGATCTGGTTGTGAATGTGTTGTTAGTGTTTGCCAGCCGACCATGCAGGTCGCTTCGTCATCGGGAGCATTCCTTGTGAAACAATTAACTGCTGTGTACTCAGCCTCTACTTAAACACAGAACTCGCTGGGGTTAATTTCAAATTTCAACAAAAGTCATTGCGGATTTTCTCATTCTTGTTGGCTGTAATTTGATCGCGCATTGTGAGACTGTTATAACTTATAAGTTGGAAGTCACATGCGCCGACGTGACGGTTTCAAGTGTCGAGTGTCAAACAAACACGGATATAATATCAGGCGATTTTATTTCGAAGAGTTAATGTAATTCATAGCTCATGATGCTGTTCGCATAATATATGATTGAATTCGATTGCACGCGAAGCAGGGTGCGACATTGATTACAGCGCAATCTGCTGCCACCGGCAAATGTCAGTGATTCGATCGGCGTTAATCGCCTTCAAAGGACTTCGCTGCTGCTGCTGTTTCGGAGCTTCATCCACGCGTAGACCACAACAGCTGTAGGCGCACGTCGCTCGGACAGCTATCACATGCAGAGCGGACTGTAATACCACGCAGAGGTGAGCTACGGAGATCCGTTTGAACCGATTTTAATCCTGAGTCAACACCAACAGTATTCAAATAAGGACTTGTGTGTTATTGTGCGTGACTCAGATTAAAGCGACCCGTTTGTGTGTGGTGTGCGTGGCGGTGTTAATGCCAATGGTCCTCAGTGGCCCGAGCTCTCAGCCTGCCAAGAAAAAGACGTTCCTAATCTCACAGGACGCGACTTGTCAGCGCGCCATTCCTTCAGCTAGGTTCGCAGTTGACGAAGTCTGCGAGTGAGAGCGGTCGTTGCTGAGGCTTAACTGCTAATCGTTCAGGTACAAAGCGGTTTTCTTTTGGGCTTTATCGGCCGAACGCACCGCGGTGGCTAAGGGGCCCGGTGCGCGGCCATGCGTGTCATGCTGCTGTTGCTGCTGCAGCCGAGATGCTCGCAGCACGTGTTGCCGACCTGGCGCTGCTGTCATTGGCGTCAGATGTTGCATTCACGATTCAATCCTTTTGCGCATTGCGGCAGCTGCTGCCTCTTCATCATCATCATCCACAGCCCTCGTCGTCATCAGTCTGCCCTAATATCGCTCGCTGACCCCCTTTGCTTGCTTTCCAGGGACCTGGCTCAGAGAACGAGAACAAGGCAGCCAGCGAAAAAGCCAAGAACACATCTCCCTACGGTGTTCCTGTCGAGGGCGACCACCCGAAAGAAGACAAGGTCGATGTGAATGGTTTGCAGAATGGACTAGAAGAAGACAAAGTCTACAAGTGCGTGTTGCTCCTGTCTTCTCACACTGCACTCATTTATGCTGCAATGCTTTCAGCCGCGGCAGCAGACAAAACTCCCCGACTGAAGAAGCGCAGATTGCTGGCCAATCAGTGCTCTCCGACGGACAGAACTACAAGGTCATCCACCGTCACGACGATTTCCTAGACGGCTCAGGAGGCGTAGCTCACCACCACCATCAGCAGATCCTTGCAGCAGGCGGTCAGCCCCCTCTGTTGCTGGACGCCAGTGGACCACACTTTGAGCCAGTGGGCATTGACCCTTTCCAAGTGGACTACCCCCCTCACGCCCCCCCTCCCCCGCAGCAACAGCAGCAGCCACCCCAACACTTGGTGCCCCCGTCCATTGATTCTCCTAACTTCTCTGTGGATTACGCCCAGCAGGTGAGGATCTCAAGCGGAGGATCAGCCGCAAACATCTTCAAATCTCGTCCTCTGTTTGGACCTGCCTGTTTTATGGTCATCTGCTCTTGGGATTATCCCTCGGTTTTCATGATCCATTTCTGTGCTTAATCTTGATCTGACTTTGTGCGGTGGGTGGCTCTCTCTCTTATCTCTTATCTTGTCTTGCTATCCAGCCCCCGCTGCTTAGAGCCCAGGGTCCTCAGCAGCCTCAACAGCCGCCGCCTCCTCCTCAAGCGCAGCAGCAGCAGCAGCAGCAGCAACCCATTGTGCTCACGCAACAACAGTACGCTCTTGCACAACAACAGCAGCTAGGTGAGTGACCCTCTTCCCAAACAATGATTCCAAGGCTCCTCTCAAAATCCCTGTACAGAAAAACCTTGTTTCTTGTTAACCAAATATTTTCATTGCTAACTCATGATTATGCTTCTCACGATTTCAATATCTTTTGGCGTCAATTAACAAGGTTTTTCTGTTTATTCATTCCCCCAGCAATGCTCAAAGCATTCTTGTTATGTAAAACATTTTTTTTATTTGTATTTACGTATATTATAATTTTTTTTTGTATAATTGTGCTATATGAATAATGAAGATTCTAGAATGTATATTATACATATGTATACACTTACTTTTTCTTGCTCCAATTTTGTGTACTATTTAATTCAGAATATGTAATTTCTATGTTCCCCACCTTTTTATATCATAGATAAGAATTTGTGTGCAAATACTATTACATAACCACTTAAACTGCAGTTCCACTCTCATGGGCCTCCTTCCTAGCAGAGGGAGGGGGTGGGGTGCCTTTTCAAATTGATCTTTTGTAAAATGAACTGGGCTCCTGTGGGTTTTGAGCCTGGGACAATTGGTGAGATGAGCTATTACTTAAGACTGGCTTATTCACTGAATTCAATGCATTTGTACATTGTAAGCTTTTGGTGAGATTGATGGAGTGAAATTTCTGTGTTTAAGGAGAGTTGCGATTCTGCAACTAAAAGTTGTCTCCCGTTCGAGGAGTATTTCACTAAAGAATTATGTTCCCACAGTTTAGTGGGTAAAAATAAAATCTGAACTTTTACTTTGATCCAATCTGAAAACTGAAGAAATAATGGAACCATACTGATCGCCTCTGATTGAAAATATTACTGGTTGAGTATTTTGGCATTCAGTAATACTGGAGAGATTTTCTATTCTGAGTTGGCTCAAAACTCATGGTAGCCTCTTTATCATACATTGCACGTTGCATGGGCCAGGGAGTGAGAAACCATCAGTTTAGCGGCGGCATGACTGCAGCATGTGCTTTGTACTGTGTATTTGCACCCCTTCCAACGTCTCATGGCTGCTGCCCTTTCTAATCGTGGTCTCCGATCTTTCTCTCTCTTCTCTCGTGTTGTTGCTTTCTGCGTGATGTGTCCCTCCTCCCCTCCTCCTCCGCTGGCAGGCTTGGCTACCTTCACATCCGCACCCTATATTATCAATACGTCAACCACGGCGACCAACACGTCCGACCCGTACGCTGTGGGGATCCCCATTGCAGGTAAACAACACTCAGGCCACCACCCTCAGATCACACCCACCAAGGCAATCGCGGCGCGTATTTGTGTATATATAATCTGTATAGGATGCTTTACTAAAAAAGTTAAATACAACAAAACTGCCATATCTCTCCCTTTTGTTGAAAGTACATGTACATTGGTCACTTCTCAAAGCTTCTTGAAATCATGGGAATCATTCCTCTTGTTATCTGAGCCGATTTATGGCGTTGTGTAATATACGCTGTCGTCATTCATGCCTTTGTGTGTTTGTGCTGACTTTAATGTTAAGTCTCCTGTATTCTTCACAGCCAGCCAAACGCCCCGAAGTAATTATATTTATTGTTTTATGATTTTATATATTTTACGTTTCCCCTCGTTAGAGTATGAAGTTCTGTGCATGTAAGTGTAGGTAGCTATGTGGTTGCAGCTGTGTCTGTGGTGTCAATGTAGCATGCATTAATTGTCACTGCATGAAGCTTGGCTGGGTCTCATGCCATGCCTGCACGTTGACGCCCTCATTGTTCAACATCAGCCTCACGACTGCATGTTTTCTCCTTAGGCCCTGCAGTGGTCCCCCAGTACTACAGCGTACAAACGCCATGGGGTCTCTATCCCGCGGCCAGCCTGCTCCAGCAGCAGGCAGCCTCTGGGCAGCTCACTCCCCAGCAACAGCAGCAGCAGCAACAACAGCTGCTGCGAGGGGCCAACTCTGGGCGACCAGTGACGCCCCAGGGCCAGGAGTCGATGGGCACCCCCACCGGTGGTCTGCAGGCAGCGGGCCTTCCTGCAGGTGGGCTCCTCCTCCCCCCCTTCACCCCTCAGTCTAATCATGCCTTTGCTCTCTTCAGCTGCACCTGCTGGATACCAGATCTTGGCTCCTGCATATTATGATCAGAACGGCGCACTTGTGATGAGCAACGGCAGAGGCATGGGCGCTCCCATCAGACTGGTCAGTTCAGCACCAATCCTGGTGAATGCCCACGGAGGCCAACAGCAGGGTAAGTGCCGCAACGGGGCTGCTTCAGCCTTTGTAAATAGCAGTGTAGATAGCAGTGGACATGGGATCTGATTACAGGCTACTCTGCTACGAATAACCTCTACACCCCAGCTGCTGCAGCTGCTGCGGCTGCAGCCAGCTCTAGCCTTTTCACGCCCATCAGTGGCACTGCTGTGGCGACCAACCCACAGGCCGCCCCTCTCCAGCAGCAGCAGCAGCAGCCGCCTCCTGCCGCCGTGGGTGGCTTCACCCCCAACGGCTCTGCTTCTAATCCAGGGGCTGTGGGCTCAGGTACAGCTCTGTGTTCACGCTTCTTATTCTTCTTTCTTCTGCCGCAAGACCTTTAGATGCCTTGCACTTTGAGTTTACATCTTTGGCACTCACTTTTTTTTTTGCATTTGTTTCCTTTGTTTTCTTTGCATGTGTAAGATATGTTTAATCATAATGCATGTTATGGAGGGTTTTTTTTTTAAGATCTCATTTTTCAGTAATTATGACATCTGTATTTTTTTTGTAGAGAAGAGTTACTTTAATTTCCATTCTAAGCCTGTTTCTTTCTGCGTATTTCAGTCAAAGTTGATTGTGTGTAGCAGTTTTTAGTAGTTTGCATAATTGTGTGAATTTCCTGTGGTTTCTCAACTGAGCCTCCACTGATGAACTGCTCGTTGCAGGTTCCTTGGATTACAAAGCCCAGCGTGGCATGCAGCAGCAGATCAACCAGTACTACAGCCCCCTTGGCACTAGCACATCCCCAGCAGCTGGTCAGCTGGGTCTTGTACAGACAGGCAGCGCTTTGACCCCTCCCCCCTCACTGTCCGGTTCCTCCTCTAACCTCACTCTGGCTGGCCTGGGAGGAGGCCGTCTCTACTCAGCTGCTCCTGGCGCTGAGGCCAAGTACCCGAGAGGGGCGCTCTCCACCAACGGCCTCTTCAGCACTTCCCTCTTCAACCCCAGGGTGCTTGCACGCAGCGCCAGCCTCTCCAAGGAGGTTACTGGTCGTAGTCGGCTGTTGGAAGATTTCCGCAACAACCGCATTCCCAATCTACAGCTGAAAGATCTGGCCAACCATGTCGTGGAGTTCTCACAAGACCAGCATGGATCACGGTGCGTTATTGCTGGTCCATCTCCTCCTTACCCTTGACCTCTTGACCTTTATTGCAGATTTATCCAGCAGAAGTTGGAGCGAGCTCTGCCGGCTGAGAAGAGCATGGTGTTCAATGAAATTCTCTCTGCCGCCTACTCGCTCATGACAGACGTCTTTGGCAATTATGTCATTCAGAAGTTCTTTGAGTTTGGCACTTCAGAACAGAAGCAGACGTTAGCGCAGAGGGTGCGCGGCCATGTACTTCCGCTGGCTCTGCAGATGTACGGCTGCAGAGTTATTCAGAAAGCACTCGAGTCGATTCCCTCTGAAATGCAAGTGGAGATTGTGAAGGAGCTGGATGGCCACGTGCTGAAGTGTGTCAAGGATCAGAATGGCAATCATGTTGTGCAGAAGTGCATAGAGTGCGTTGAACCCAAGCAGCTGCAGTTCCTGATTGACGCCTTCAAAGGGCAGGTGGGTTTACCACACCACACGCTGCCTACACTCCGCACTTGATACGTTCCCTCAGCAGGTGTTCACGCTGTCCACACACCCTTACGGCTGCCGTGTGATCCAGCGCATTCTGGAGCATTGCGTGTCGGAGCAGACGAATCCTGTGCTGGATGAATTGCACGTGCACACGGAGCGGCTTGTACAGGATCAGTATGGCAACTATGTCATTCAGCATGTCTTGGAACACGGGCGACCGGAGGACAAGAGCAAGATCGTCTCAGAACTGAGAGGCCGAGTGCTGGTGCTCAGTCAACATAAATTTGCAAGGTGTGTTTCAGTTTCTCTTCTTCTCTTTTTCTATCTTTTTTCTTTTTGCAGCAATGTCGTTGAGAAGTGTGTGACATATTCATCACGGGCAGAGAGAGCGATGCTCATTGATGAAGTCTGCTCCATGGC
The DNA here is from genome assembly GCA_000328365.1 of Capitella teleta. Classification (NCBI taxonomy): domain Eukaryota; kingdom Metazoa; phylum Annelida; class Polychaeta; family Capitellidae; genus Capitella; species Capitella teleta. The sequence continues at coordinate 171,323 of KB307525.1, forward strand.
TGATGGGTGAGTTGTCCTTGCTCAGCTTATGCAGACACAGAGCATGCAAGGCGCCCTGTCTCGGCAGAGCATCTCGGTGGCTTTGGTGGATGGCAGGCAGTGTGTAGACATACTTTAGTGGTTTATTTTACGTTCTATTTAACTGGTGTTTTTTTTCTTTGGTTTGGCATCAGGGTCTTCTGACTGGAGTGTTTGTCAGGAGGGCCTGGTGCTGTTATAAGTTGTCTCATCAATTGTGGGTGATGCTCTCTGTTGCCTGCACATCTCCTCCTCCTGCTCTGTTGTGTAGATGAGTGATGTGCAAGCAATTGAGATGCATGGGGTGAGCGCTGCATTGGGAACTTGCTCTGCTGCTGCTGCGTTGTTGTCCGTCGTTCCCGATGCATGCGCTTGATGCTTGCCGTGTCGTTGTTCATGTGTGTGCTGTCGTCTCACAGGGCTGTTCCAGCAGACGACCCTCCTCCCCCAGCTGCTGCCACAACTGCCGCAGCTGCTATGGTCAGCCAGCCGGAGCCCATGGCGGCTGAGATCCAGATGACCAATGGCACCCTGACGTTAAGCCTGCCCCCTGGCAATGCAGCCGGAGACCTCAGTGGGTCTCTGTTCAACGCCACCAACACTCCTGGGTAAGTGGCTCTGAGCAGCCTTCTGCTCACGCTGATTCAAGGTGACCTTGAGTTGCTTCTTGGCCACTGCTGCTTGTGCTGAGCGAGCGAGGGAATTAGATGGATGGCTCTCTCTCCTGGAACAGCTCTCTCTCTTTCTCTCTTCCTCTCTGTAGTGGGCCATGTAGCTTGATACCTTGTAGTTATTGTCTTGGTGCTATCGCTTAATCTTCTACTGTGCCTCATGCAAAATTGTCAATTTGTTATGTTTGTCGTGGTGAGCGTATCGTGATGATCGCCTTTCAAATTGCAGGCCCCACAGTGCCATCTACACCATGATGAAGGACCAGTTTGCCAATTACGTTGTGCAGAAAATGCTAGATGTGGCAGACCCTCCACAGCGCAAGCTGCTCATGCACAAAATCCGTCCCCACGTTGCAACTCTGCGCAAGTACACGTACGGCAAGCACATTCTCGCTAAACTGGAGAAGTTCTACATGAAGTCGAGCAATGAGTTGGGTCCTATCGGCATGCCCCCCAATGGATCACTCTCCTGATTAAATTTATTACCGTGGTTTTTTGGACGTTTTACTTTATTGTAGCGAGCATATAAGTTATATATCTCCTTCTTTTTTTTTCTATTTAGAGGTGGTTTCTTGTTTTATTTTATTCCCTGGTGACCACTGCTCATGAGGATCTGTTGTTGAATAGAAAATTCCTAAATTATTTGGTTGTTGAGGGGTTCCCTTGAAGAGTATTTGATCTCTGACCCCTCAATTGTTTCGTTCTCTGCTTAATTCCCGGAATGTATATTTCTGACCATTTTTCATTGTAATAATAAATTGTTAACCTCCAATTATTCACTCTTGACTACAGTGTATGATATTTCATGTTTTTTTATATATACATATTAAAAACGTGTGCATACATTTTGTAAATTGCTGTCATGAGTATGTCAAATTTGTATAATTATTGATGTGTATAGATGAAATTTATTGACAGCACTTTGTTTAAAATCCCCGTTTTTTGTAAAGGTGCCGCCACTCCTCCCAGTTAAAGATGGATATTTGTACATAGATTGTACGCATTTTGTACACAATTGTACAGGCACCCCCACACATTGAACACTTTCTTTTTTTCTGATGAAAGGGAATTAAAATTCTGGTCACCAGTTAATTTATGAAAAGTTTTATAAAACAAATCCTATTTTCTTCATTTGTGAATATCGCATTAATTTTTTTTTTTCTCCTTGCTGACAACATTATTGTAAATAAAAGCAAAAAGTAATGATGCAACATTTTTTCCAAGTTTGTCATTTCTTTTAAAGTTATCGCCCTGTACAAAGAGGAAACAAAATTGTAAAATTATATGATTTTTTGTGAATTTTGTAAATTATGCTGAATCGGAGGCACAAGAAAGTGCTTTCATTTGACAATTGAACGGTTTTTGGATACTTGATAAAATGAAAAAAAAGTTTATAATTTTTTTCTTTCTTTTTTCCATTTCTTTATCCTACAGCAGATTTTGTATTAAGCCCAAGTTGATTGCGGTGCTATTAATAATTCAATTTATATATATATATTTTTTTTTTGCAATAAAAAAAATCTGCCGTGAACACAGTTTCAATTAATTATCCACGGTGTCATCCCGTCAAATTTTTTAGTATTAATATTTTTACTGATGAATAATTTGGATTCAGTTCTGTCTCGCAAATTACCCCGATTCAATAACATGTAAGTGCTTTGGTATTATGTGTACTATATTGTGCATATGTATATTGAACAGGATTCATTAGGTTTCCCTGGGGCATGATCTCACAGCCACATGCTTGGCTCCCCACGTACGCGATATCAATTGAATGCACAATTTGATTTCAAAACTTGTGGCCATTTTCAACCATAATTTTCTTGTGTATTTCACTCTTGTTTTCATTTGTGGCTTATTTTTGAATGACTGCTTTTTGTATCAGATGAAAATATTTTGTGAATGTGTGTAGTGTTATTTCTCCCTCTTGTACATTGATGTAAAAATGTTTAAAAATAAAACAACCTTGTAATATTGTTCATAATCTTCGTTGTATCTAAGATAATGTGTTTTTTTTTTATGCTAGTAAATAAAGTTTCATTCAGCATTACAGGTATGGCGATGAATATCAGTCCAGCGTGTCTCGTCTTCACTCTTTTGGCTGGTTCAAAGTTTAGAATTTCATTCTTATTACTAAATCTTTTTTATGCAACTTGATACGTGTATTATAATATGTAGGATAGCAATATTGTTGATTGAAGGAAACACAGGATTTATTAGGTTGCAGTTGGGCAATATCCAGTATCTATGTGATGAACAAGAGCAGCCAAGAATCTCGTAAATAAATTTGCGAAGATGTGGCTAAAAGCACAGGCTTTTAAGATTACTATTATTATCATATGGGTTTTTGTGGCCCTGGATTCCTACGTCTGCTCCAGATCAAAGGTCTAAATGGGGAAAAATAAATCACCACAAGCTAATTTTTAGATATATCTTTGACTATTAAAGTCTATCTTTAAGGCTTTTAATATTTCATTCAGGTATTACCTTGGTCGTGTGGTGCTATCTTCGGACTTAATGCAGTATGTTAAATATCTGTTGCATTTCAAGGTTCTTAACGGAGATTTTACTTTAATTTTGTTGCTTTTTTTTTTGAACAACGATTTTTAAATTGTGTCATCAGTAAATTCATTATCTATCTCGAGAATCTCCTACCTCACCCTCTCCACCATAAACCCTAGGATACTAACTTTTTATTGTCAACGCACTCACAATTACATTTAATGCTGAACTAATCAATGCATTTACGACTGTAATTCTTGTAACAAACACTTGATCGAATGGAAATCGTAACGCATTTTATAAGCATAATAACTATAACGCTATGTAAAGTGCACCTGGGAATGAGATCAACAACAATTAATTAATTAATTAATTAACAATCAATTAATTAACAATTAACCACACATTGGCACATAAGATGGCAAATATACTCAAAGATACTGTGTGTGTTTTTTGGGTTTTTTTTAAATTATTATTATCTGTTTTCATTGTTAAATTGAGTGAGAATCAATCGTCTTATACCGTATTAATCCTATAAACTTTATAGGATTAAGAGGAACTCTTGATTGTTTTGAACTAGTAACGGGTGATAGAGGATGCATCATAACAGACAATACGCTAGCTATGGGCTAATTCCTAGAGACATCGCATACATCATTCTTCTCACGTTCGATTTCAGACTGGTGACGTGACAAAAGTAAAAGTTCGATAATTATCCTAGTGTTAACAAATGTTAACAAATAGGAGTGAATTGAGTGAGCAGTAAACAGTTCTCACAAAATAAATCTCGCACCCATTTCGGTCGTTTCAAGATATTCCAATAGGAAATTCGTATTTTAATTTGTCTTGAATACCATTAACAACCAAATTGCATGTTCAAAAATGTTTTCTCTCCACCCACTAAAGCCCATAGAATCGACCTAAAAACCTTCCGAAATGAACAGAGGTTCTCTTTAAAGGGTCTCTAGTATATGCGAAATTAATATTATATTATATAACACAATACATTGTAATGCAAGATATGCCATCCCAATTATTCATTGGTCACTCACGTGTCTTCCCCAGTAAGGGAAATTTTAACCCTGGTCACCGAGATGCTGCTTCAAATGGGAAGTTCCCGATTATGCAAGAGACACAAAAAGACGACAAGCAAGCTTCACACTATACGGCGACTGATCTTCACATATTCTTCCACTAATCCATTCATGATATCTTGCTCAATTCTGCAAATTGGTGTCTCGTTTTCACATGTCCATGAATTTAATCTATTGATAAAAAAAAAAAAAAAAAAAAAAAAAAATGTCATGCAAAGGTTCAACTGGGCTATTGACGCTGATTAGAGCATGAATTAGATTTGGAACACGCGTGATCTGTGAGGGTGCACGGCAGAACAAGTCACACGGGTCGGAATAACATTGTTGAGTTACAGCGTTTTGAATTCAGAGGCTTCAAAAAAGTCATTCTGCAGAATGTAGAATTCCTTTTATATTATCCTACTCAATGTTAAATCATGAACCTCACTCTCAATGTATCGACCGGGCAGGAAACGATTACGGTTTACGTTCAACATGGTTGAAATGCGTCATTTCAGGCCAAAATTTCTGTGTAATTCTCCTTTATGGGAATCTATTCAGAGCAGAATACAACGAGATTGCAAACAAATTCCATGAAAACGCCACAGCAAATATAATATCTGCTAGCATCATGAAGCTTCAATGGTTGCTATGGTTTCAAGTTGGTGACATGGAAAATGGACAAAAGCAAACGAACAGTTTATTCCACCAAAAATAGATTAGTACTTTGTTATCATCTGTGTGCTGTTATCACACTTTTAAAGTCATGCATGAATCATAGTAATTATAATTATTGCTTTTTATATAATTTAACAAAAAAAGCGCTGAGCATCAGCAAAAATAAAGCATTAACTTTCAATTTGAAAAACGTGTCATTTTGACTAGAATGCACTTGGGAAGTTTCGTGAACATTTTGGCCAATAAAACGTGTGAGCACTTTGGAAATTGAGAGGGACAAGATCTGTGTATCATAACGCACTCAATGTGTCCATCATAACGCACCGTACGTGGCGACAGTGCGCATGCCACAGCACCGATCACAATCGTAAGTCAGCATCAATGAGCTCAGTTATGAGGCGCTCGGTGCCCCTGCATGTAGCTCGTCCATCGGGACGCCGTGTCCCTCAGGATTGGGTCAGCGTCGACGGTGGACAGCAGAAGCAGCTGGTTGATGTGGGTCGAATGGTAATCCCAGCGCGCAAGGTTGGGGGCGATGCCTAACGTGAAATGTCGCAGGTCATATATGCTACCAGAACCGGTGTCAAAGAGAGGCAACAGAGCCTTCAATGACCGCATTCCAGATTCATACAACCGCACAGCTGCACTGCCTCTACGGTCAGTCACGGTCTGCTTGAGGTCATACAGTGCAATTAACGCATACATGAAGCCGTTGAGTACAAAACAGGAGGGTGTTGTGGGATACTCCTCGTACCACGAGTACTGGTTCGCAAACGACGCTAGTACTCCTCCCTGAGAAGCAGGAACATCATAGAGCTTCGTAGCTCTGAGTGCTGCCTCCAAGTAGTGGGTCGCCAGGGTGCGGTTGTAAGCCCTGACCAGCAGTGAGATGGCTTGACCCTGGGCCATGGCAGAGTACCAGCCACGACTTAGCTGAAGTCGTCCATCCGCAAGCGACCTCTCCACGGGGATGGGCCAGCCTCCCTGCTCATCTTGTTCCCTCACTAACCAATCAGCAGCCGCATAGAATTGTGACAAATGTTCACTGCTCGCTAAAGTCACATTGTCCACGAACCCATGGCCAACGAAGCTAATGGTGTTCACGCGGAACAGGCGCAACCGCCGCGCCTTCTTCTTGCCACTGGCCAGTACCAAGCCCTTGTGAAGGTCAGTTGCGAGGTCACGGGTCAGGTGGCTCCACTCGCTGCGGTCTCCGATTCCGTAGTACACGTCTGTATCGCCTGACGCAGAAATCAGCGATTCACTGCACACGTAATGTACACGGTACACCTGACGACTCTTGCTCTCAATGGAGACCACGACGCTTGCATTGTCAGTCACTTTCAAGTCAAACGACAAGAACAACAGCGATCGCACGCCTTCTGCGACTTTTAAGGCTGCGCCTAAATCTGCAAATTCGAAGTTAGGACCACACAGAGTACCGATGACATCACTTACCTTCGCTGTGGAATGCAATTACCCGACTACCCGTCTCAGCGTCCTTTGAATTGAGGACTTTCGCATCGCCAATAGTCGACCATTTGCTTGTGTCTCTGGATTCAGCATCCTCCAGCAGAGATGCATTACGAGTACTGCGAACGAGGTGTTTACTGAAGTGACTAAGGCCATACTGAGCGATCTGAATGGGGTAGAAGTAGCCCTGAGGCCCCCATTGAGTGGACAGCGGCACCTCTGAAAAGAGAAGCAGAGGTTCGGCCCTTTGTCTTTTGATCGATGGTCTCGCTGATCCTCTAATTCAATCAGCGGCTACTCACCCTCCCTTCCCGTGATGCACTTGACTCGGTCTCTGTATTCCACGTTGTAATGTTCAAACGACATAAAAATGCCATGATGAGAGTACTTTCCGCGGGGATGGTATACTCGCGAATAACTATGTGTCCACTCAAATCGCTGCTTCGCTTCTTCTCCTGGCTGGGTCGTTAGTTTTCCATACACCTGGAGGGAAACATCAAAGAGCTTAATGCATGGCCGGAAAGCAACAACCCTAATTAAAAAGGTGCCATCTACTCGTCCCCACCCCGCTGACGATATTAATAGCACCACGTTGAATATTTCATGTCATACGCAAAACAGTCTTTTATCGTTTGCACAAAGACAATGAAACATAAAGATCAATAAAGCGCCGTTTATGTCTTCTGCTCGGCGAGTACGTTTGCGGCTTAGCAAGATCAGGGCCAGTTGATCAGTGTGAACGAGGGGGTTCACGATTATCTGTTTGTGGTGCTTTGAAAGCGGCCTTCGCCTCCGGAGATCACAACTGAAATTGACCTGTTGGCTGAGAAGGCGATGCATCATGGCACCCTCCTCCTCGTTATGATGTCTCTCACCTCAAAGTATCTGGCGATGAAGGAGAAAGGCAAGAACACCTCAGATGCATACTGACGGCAGCCAATCGAGTATTCATCGTTGATGACACATTCGATCTCATTCGGAGATTGCGTCGGCGGGTTTACCGGATGAGGCAGCGATGTCGGGCTGTGCACGTCTACTGAAGGCCCTTCCCTGCAAAAGGCAGCGGGGATCCTCTTGATACATTCTCACCCAGGTGTCTTTATAAAGCAACGCGGACATTTTTTTTGCTGCGAGCAGAAGCAATTAGAGAAGAGGAATAGAACCCATTTTGTCTCCTCGAAATGCCACAACATTGGCGGAGGATTCTGAGTATAAAAAGCGAATATTCTTCATAAAAAATGCTTCAATATGGATGGTTGTAGGTCATGGCTGTGATGCCTTGCCGTATTCAGCATGTTCACGGGGGTGGCATTTGTAGGAGAGCAGAGGAGAAGGAGCTGTTTCAGTTCTCAATTGACTGCCCCCCATTAATCAGACGTGCCATCTCTTTTGCCACAAGCAGCTTTCTCGGATATTTATATTTCTCCTTTTGGGCTTTGGGTTTCTGCTTAGACCTGGCGATTAATTACACCGACGACAGTTTCCAGAGTACGGGCAATCGCCGTGTCCAGGGACCCAGACGACCCCATGCCCCTTTTATGCCTCTTCCTGCCCCAATCCCTCTTTGCTAGTGTTCATGTCGACATTTTCCCAAAGAAGCAAACTCTGCAACATGACGATAAAGCAAAACACGACCAATGTCTCTCGCTGCACGGAGCCACAGCCGAATAATTGATTAGCTCAAGGCGGCGCAATTAGCCAACCTGATTCTACACCCACATGTAAGCAAGCTTACTGATGACGTAATATTCTCACCTGTAAAAGGTGTCGTCGGCTTGTGAGATCATTTGAGATGGACAAGTGGTGAGTGAGCTAGTGAGCCAGAGGGCGGCAGTGGACAGGGCAGCCAGGAAGAGCAAAGCCCTGGACACCAGTCTCGCCCTGCCCGTCTGCATCATCATCTGAAGCAGAGATAAAAAGAGCAGAATTAAAAAACGCATGACTTCTCACTCGGGTCACATGACTGATCACCCAGGTGCTCGGTGCATAGCTGGATGACGACGAGATCGATGAATAGGATGCGACTTCTGAGAAACAGATGCTAATCTGCGATAAGCAGAAAAAGCAAACCCGTGCATCTTTTGCTGATTATTTTGAGAGAAAGTCGATCATATCGAACAAAGCAGTGATTAGAGTAGCTGCAGGACATGCCTCTCTTAAGAGGTCAATGACCCCTCTTTCACACAGTGCAGGATCACAGGCTCATGCCCTGATCCATGCGGATCAGTCAGGACGGATCTTCTGGATCGGATCTGTGTTATTCATCCATCACATGGTTGGCGTCCCTTGGACTGAAGGAGGAGAAGGTGCCAGCATATAATCTCCACTTGACAGAAGGCAGACATGCATTGCATATGCCACAGCTGCTGTCTCCTTCTTACTTCGAATAGAGAACAACATGAGAGCAGGAGAACATAGAGATGGAGAATGGCTGCATGACGTCATTGTGTGGACGGCAGTTGGACGCCACGAGAGATGAATGCACCCTCATCGATCTCTATCAGGTCCTATTGCACGGTCCTTTTGCGCGGTCTGCATGCGCCTGCATGTTGAACAGGCGTCATTAGGAACTGTGATGATATGGCTGATCACAAGCAGCCACCGACGAAGGATCAGAGAGATAATAATCAGATTGATCGGCCTGTATAGCGATCAGCCATCGATCAGGCGACGCAATTTGCGCGTGAATCCAGTGAAAGAGAAATCGCGACGAAAGCGTCGCTTTATCAGAACCCTCTTCTTGCGTGAAGTAATGGCCATGTTGAGCACCCATTGTTTCATCCATGACTCCCGAGATAACGAGTCTGAGGATTACCAACTCTGCCGCGTGTCTCAGCATTCCTTATGAGGGCTCAGTATGGCAGCAGCAACGAAAGCATAAAGCCGTCGTGTGATGCGAACTCACCGTGTCTGAAATTGACCAATGTTTCTGCAAATACCACTCTTGCGTCGTGGATAAATAACCACAGCAGCCGCTGAATTCGATAAACGCTTCTTCAAAACGACGCGTGCATTTTTGATCAAGTCGTCGCCCCCGTACAAGCAATTTCTTTTAGCGTTTGACATCGACGAAAATTAAACAATAGGGGGTTGGGTGGCGTGTTGCAACGACCCGTTTCTTCCCTTCCGCCGCAATTAGCAAGAACGACGGATATGGACTCCGAGTGGCAATGAGCCGTGAAGAAGAGGGCGCCCAGAGCGGAAGGAGCCACATCGCCAACACGCATGCGCTGAATCCTGAGAAGAAATTCTGTCCCACCAGAAATCTATCATGGCTTCGTGTTTCGGTAGTAATTTGGTGAATAACATGTG
>KB307554.1:10611-30505 GCA_000328365.1 Capitella teleta
TTTCCTTAAAAAAAAAAACAAACACGTAAATTAACATAAGGAAAATTTTTAATTTAAAATTTTCCTTAAAAAACACGTAAAGTAACATAAGGAAAATTTTTAATTTAAAATTTTCCTTAATAAAATAGTGAGGCACCAATGAGTAAGGAACACTCGGAGCTCTCGGCCAAATATACTTATGAATCAAATACTAGTGGCAACACAATGAAGAAATACAGGCGACACGCTGCTTCAGCACAAGTTTTATTACAGAAGTGAGATATAGGTTGGCTTCCCCAAGGAAAACGGCAGTTTGTCTCGTGGCAAGTCACGATCAGAGATGACATACAACCGCATGGCTGCAGCAGCTGAGCGACTGAACACCTGACAGGCAAGGGAGACACACAAAAAGTTAAATTTTTAATAAGTAAAAGTGACCAAACAGGATGTGCTACTTGCCTTCATTTTTCTTCGACGGGGCAAGGTGAAATGAACATCTGTCCATTTTGATATTGCTCTGACACTCTTCAGGCGGTCTTTCTCATACAATGATCTGCAGTGCGCCCAAGAAGCCAACATTTTCTCACCATCAATCTCAAAGTGCACTTTCTTAGTGGTGACATTATTCCCGAGGCTCTTGATATATGCGATGAGACGGGTCCGGGATGACATAAATATTGTTGTTGCTGCGGCAGAAGTAGGGCTTTTCGATGGCGCTCCAACACTCTTGGCCTACTTCCACTGTGTGGCTTCTTGGTCCATGATGACCCCGAGAACAGTGAAGCCACGCGGGTCACAGCATCCATATTCTCGATATTCGTGGGACAGTTGTAGGCTTCTGGCTCTAAGTGGCATGAACAAACTTTAGCATTCTTGATGTTCTCGACATTCAGGTGATCAGAGCGCAGGTATGCCAGCCACTTGAGGCACCTGATAACGAAAAAGAAATACTCTGGTTATTTATATGTATATAATTGGATACAGCATTTATTATGTATTACATAATCAACGTTTAACTAAGTTAAAACAAAAATCAATTTTCAAACAGGTATATTTGACAAGTCAATATTTTACCATATTTGACAGGCACCTGTCAGGTATATAATTATTAGCTAGTCATGTGAGTCTTTATGTGAAGTCATTACGAAAATTCAGAGACACAGGAACTATGATGCTTTTGTAGAGTATATCAGTTTCAATAACTCTCGCCACTAATCCTATACAGCTGCTGACAAGCACTGACTGACCTTTCGCGATTTCGGTGCGAGTCGGGGAACTTGTGCATCTTCACAGGTTGGCCGGTCCTATGATCGCAGTATTTGGCATGATTGTTGCAGTTTAAAACCGCTCAATACTGTTTCCCGGTTCTTGAAGTACTTTTCTATTGTGTCAAGGAGGTTATTATTGCAGAATTCAGACTTTATTCCAAAAAAAGTGCTTAGGTTTATATCAGTTACATTGTGTAAGCGGATGAATTGAAGCCGAGGAGCTAATCTAGGTGGATCAAGACTTTTGCCGATACAAACAAATTTTAACAGCCCTTCTAGCTAGCTCTGACGAGTATGACAACTTTTGGAACTTTGAGGAGTATGGCAAGTTATCTCTTCTTGGGCTGTACTCAAATGTTTTACACAAAGGAAGGGCTTCGGCATTCACAATATTTTAAAACTCAGATCATCAAGAAGTCCAAAAAGTTCCATTGCTGAGTCGTACATTAACATGTACATGCGTGGTGTGTAGGGAAGTGCCCAGAATAGTTCTCTTCCCGAAGTGCCCAGAATTGTTCCTTCTCGAAGCATTCACACACCATTGCAACATAATATATATTGTTTGGCCTATATACAAAAGAGCTTAGGAACTACAAGAAAGTCGACTTGTAATATACAGGGGTTTACATATTCAATCTCAGCTATATCCACTTTGATATAATCATCCAACCATCCAATGTACACGCAGCAGACATATTAGCAGTAAATTGGAATGGTGTAGGATCTTCCCTAATGAGTTGTAAAAATGGCGTTAAACAAGGCGGAGCACTGTTTTCAATTTGATTTGTATCAAAATGCATGAGATTGCCTCGGAATATGATGAACGTTTTGTAGAACCCCTCCTAAAAGCGTATAATTGTTGCATACAACTGTTATTCTAATGTGTCCTTTGAAACTAACTGGATGTGATAATTCATGTATATGTATAATTTAAAAAACTATATGCGCCACACACCTTTACGCAGGCAAGCCTTTCCAAATTGTCAATTAATGCCAAATATAGCATTCAATGGCCTCATCCAGGGATGTTATTTTGACAAGGGCGGTAAATTTCAACACAAAAGATGTTTTGTGCAGCCGAGTGTCATGCTATTCCTCAACCTAAATACACAAGGTCCTCTATGTACGATTCGTGTGCTTTTTTCTTCCAAATCGAGGCCACCGGAAGTGTTGATGCCCATTGATGCCTTGATCACAGTTCGGCGAAGATACACCGAGACACGCGAAAGATGGCTGCGCGTTCGCGATCATGGACAGCAGTAAAGTTTCAATCTTCTTCCGATGACACAACTTGAAGCTGCAACTGTAAAGTTTTAACTGAAACCTCAATTAAAATTCCCGCAATAGCTTATTTAAAGTAGGACTCACTGCAGAGATATATAATGATATAACGAATTGACTCCGTTTACAGCAGCTGTATTTGCTTGATATTAGCATTTTCACGACAAAATAACTAATCATTTAGTCATTTGGGGAGTTCTTCTGAAGAGGGTGGTAAAAACTATTAATTACTAAATTAACAAATTAATGTAGTTATTATATCAATTAATGATAGCATCACTTCGAGAAGTAGATTGACTGAAATGCGCCTTCGGATACTGGATTTAGTCGATACCATACTCAATTACATCTGTAAGCCTACTAAGCCAAATACATAGGGGTTCAATTATACCGGATGAATACATAATTTATTCCAAGCAGATCAAACAAGACCATTGATGTTCCCAGGAAGGAATCTTTACATCTCCCATAACACGTCCCAGGATGGAAGGGGATAATACACAGCATCAACAATCAAAAAGGGGGTTACCATGGGCATTCGAAAATATTTCTCTACCCATGATTGACCTCTACACAGGAGGTCATAGCTGCATCTTGTCAACACTCAGCTATACGTTGGCATATTTGGCTGCCAGACACCACAAATACAAAGTGCATGTATATTATGATAACCTTCGATCAACCATCTGACCGCTGAACTCACTCTCGAGAAATGCCATGTCGTACAAGCTGAATGTAACCCTCACCCAGCTGCACTGTTTGTAGACCCTGTGAACCGTCGCCATGCGCCGTCGTCGTCAGTCGAATGCTTGAGCGTCATAGTCAGTCGATTGATGGGAACGCCGTCAAAGTCAGAAACCGCCGCCGTCACGGCGACATTGATAACAAACAAACAAGTTGCACAGTAGCACTCACTCATGACGCATAATGTTAGCACTGCACATATGCTGCATAGGAAAGGGTTTTAACTTCGAGTGAATGTTTATGTAAGTCATATAGTCAGCCGGGTATTATGAAATATGCAAGTCTACATGCTGATGATGCTGGATTCAGAATGTCGGAATCTCAAGGGAGAAGAAAGCAAGGCTGTTCTGGACCCCTCTTTGGTTCATAGGGCCAACTCTATAACTTTTGCTTATGATCATTTCCCTTGGTATTTTTCTGTTTGAGCTTAATCTCGTTTTCAAGACTCTATTGCTATAAAGATCATCATCAGCATCATCATCATCATCATTGCATTTCTAATATCATCTAAATTAAAAGAATCGCATGTATTTTCACAAGAGAGCCCCTGAAAATTAATCACCTTTTATTTATCTGCGGGAATATCACAGGAGAGCAAATCGGCCCAACATTTTTTGCCATATTGACCTATTGCCATATATAGCACTCAAGATGTTTGGACTTGTCTTAATGCAAATTAGGGCTATAGTAAGCTCGCTATTGGCAATAAAAATGTGTCCTCGATGAAGTAATTAATTGCCACATTGCTGTCTCTGAAGCTCCTGGGTGCTACGCCTGTTGATTGATTTCTAAAGCAGCGCAATCTTTATTAAGCCCTTGCTTTTACACACTGCATGCATGTCAGTGCAAAAGATGGAAGCCACTTTCAGGATATTGTTGCTGGTGACATTTCTGCCAAGGAGTCATTCGGACATGCTTGTGTCAAAGTTCAACCCTGGAAGCATTCCATTACATTCATCAGTTAATTTTGAACCTGTTGCAGAGTTCGAAAGTGTCATGCACAGCAAGATTCAATGTGCAGGAGCTTGTGTTCGATTCCAAGGGTGCGTAGCCATTGTTATGACTGATGGTTGGTGTAAAATGTACGACAGGACGGCCTCTGGCTCCGACTGGATCGCACAGAGTCAATCTGTATACATGGAACTGAAGAGCGGCAGGTTTGTCACCATGCCAACGGCAGATAGAACCGAAACTTCTACAGCAACAGAGCGCCTCACATTAATTTTGGGCAACACAGACTCTCTAACGTCTAAAATTCCTAATTCAATGCTTGCAACTCAAAATGTTGAATCCACGACAAGAAATGCTCACCCCAAGACATCAGGTCTGATTGAAACTTCAACTTTAAAAACTATGAAATCCACTGGAGTAAAAATCATGGAATCGACCATTGAAACAACTGAATTTGCAACCACAGCACAAATCATGGAATCCACTCTCGAAACAACTGAAACTGCAACAACAGCACAAATCATGGAATCCACTCCCGAAACAACTGAAGCTTCAACCACAGCACAAATCATGGAATCCACTCCTGAAACAACTGAAACTGCAACCACAGCAAAAAACATGGAATCCACTCCTGAAACAACTGAATCTGAAACCACAGCACAAATCATGGAATCCACTCCTGAAACAAATGAAGCTGCAACAACAGCACAAATCATGGAATCCACTCCTGAAACAAATGAAGCTGCAACAACAGCACAAATCATGGAATCCACTCCTGAAACAACTGAAACTGCAACCACAGCACAAATCATGGAATCCACTCCTGAAACAACTGAAGCTTCAACCACAGCACAAATCATGGAATCCACTCCTGAAACAACTGAAATTGCAACCACAGCACAAATCATGGAATCCACTCCTGAAACAACTGAAACTCCGACAACTACAAAAGAGGAGGAGAACCTACTTGTAAGTATATTATGCATGCCAGGTGGCATGTTACATATGTGTATCACATGAACATTCATGCAAAGGTGAGGCACACTCGGCTTTATCTTCCTTGCCTGGTAGACAGTCAACTCTAGAGAAGCATCTTTGAAATATTTCTGCCTAACTAATCCCAGAGCCACGCCGATTGCTATGACAAGAGATCAACACCAGCAGATAAAATCCCCGCTTGGAGTCAGAAATTGAAGATAACTGATTATTTATCGTGATTTGTGATGTATGGGTCCATTATTTTCATGCTTTATTTTCATCCGTTTTAATCTATTTGTGCTGAAAAGCTCTTTAACAGCACTAAGCACACGTGCTAACTACACAGTACACATGCTCCGATTTTAGCCTTGTTTAGAATTAACGAACGCGGATCGAAAATTGATGCCAAACACAAACTCTAATCCCCTGCACTTTCTCGTGTGTTCGGGCTAAGCTTAAAATTATACCAACGCATGTAGAATAGAAAAGAAGGGAAAAATTACCAGTGGCTGCAAATGGCTTTTCTTTCCTCCTCAAACAGTTGCGCAGCAGAACACAACACACCTAGTTTCCAGACGGAGAAAAACCCCACACTGGTGCATCGTGCTGGTTGTTTTAATGGCACTGTCACACACACGTCGCTCGTCAGCCATGCAATCCGTTGGCACTTACCCGGGGTCTTAAGGAAAATCAACATCAGATACTGATAAAACGTTAATTTCGTGAAATATACACCCTAATGTGTCATTTTAACATTTTAACGCAAATAATAATTTCCTGACATCACTTTCATGATGTAAAAAAAAAAAAAAAAAAAAAAAAAAACAAAAAAAAAACACGAAGAGTGCGTATCCGCCGAAGTGCTCAAAGTGAATCTCGAATATTTATTTATTTTGTTATAATTATAATGACCCCATTATAAGTCCCAACCTCAATAACTATACGTTGGTGTGTAGCCACCAGGGATATTTAACACCTTACCCTGAATCCAACGCTCTGTCACTGGGCCAGAAAAGTATTTCTTTTTACAAGACGCATTTAAATGTTCCTCCCTCATTCAAAATTTATCCTTTACTTGATTTCTTTGCATAAATGGGCACAGCTAGAATAACATATGTAACCAATCTATATTAGGTACTTATTTTTTGGAATAATCGAAACATTTTAGCAAACTTTAGAGTTTTGTTTTTAACATGGAGTAGATAGACTACTTTTAGCCCAATCTATATAAAAAATAGATTATTGGATTGTTAAATAGGTCACTCAAAACCATCCATGGCTAGCCGTCGTATCCCGCTTCAGCGCATATGCATTATATGATGTAGAGCAGCAACTAGATGAGAGATAACTAAACAGTCGGTTGATTTCGTGAGTCAGTCATACTAAATGTTTTATAAAGCTTTTATCTAAGAATTGTGATAAAAAGATATAGCCGTTTCAGATGCGTGACTTTATTAACAATTTCATACAATATTTTTACACAGAGCTTTGTAATAGTCATTCTTAATTACCTCATGATCAAGGCTGGGTGAGAACTCTGATGATGTTTCAACTCTCCTTTTGGATCCTGGTTCTCTTCTATCAAGTCACGATTGTCTGCGCCCTTACTTTCGGGCTTTCCATCTGGGGTGCTGGTACCAATGAATCAAGCCACCGGAAAATAAACAGACTAAGAAAAAATAGGAGCGTGGATCTCTCAAAAGAACACCTACACTTTCGGAATTATTTGAACTCGAAAATTATCCCTTTTTTCTCGATGACCCTCTCCACACTATTTAGGACCAATATGAACTATTGACACCAAATCGTTGTCTCAAAACGCCAGACTTCTAAACTCAACCACTTGTTATTAACTATAATTATGTTTTCCTCTCTCACTGACAAACATTGGCATTTTTTTCTCTCCAAATTATGGGCAAATAAAATGATCTAACTTTACCCTTGACTGAATGATTA
Organism: Capitella teleta; assembly: GCA_000328365.1. Lineage (NCBI taxonomy): Eukaryota > Metazoa > Annelida > Polychaeta > Capitellidae > Capitella > Capitella teleta. The sequence goes on from KB307554.1 coordinate 17,769, forward strand.
AACAATAAGAATATTACTCATATTGTTTCCATTACTGTTTCAGAATCTGAATTGTCCTTCAACGAGATCATGCTCGAAGTTGAGCGCAGAAGCAGTTTTCTTCCACTACAACAAGTCATATGTTGTGACAGTTGGCAATGACTATTACTCATTCCAATCAGTAAAAAGCATGTGCAGCGGACTGCCCTATCAGACGGGTCTTTTCTCTGATTTAACCAGTTCACCGGAGTTTACAGACAAACCCGAGATGCTAGCATCGTTCATGGATGTTCTGTTCGTATTCAAGAGTAAGTTTAATCTACACAATACTAATAAAACATGTCTAGCAAGATCATCTTCCGCCGACAGAACCTCAAGTGACAACATACGGCTTCAATGCGATTGAAAGCAAATATCGATTGAGATCTGGTCCAGAGGATATGACAACGAAGTTCCCGACCCTTCTAAAAGATGGATCTCACTGCTTCCTTGCTCACAACTTCACTCATGGCACGCTCTTTGATGGTGACAACATCTACGTCGATTCGCTTGAGTTTAAACGAGACGAACCCTTCCACACCACTTATACTAATGTGGAGAACCCGTTCTTCAATTCCATGCCTTCTGGCAACCCGCATGGGTGTACTGAGACGTCCGTAGGCGGTTTCATCGTTTTCTTAGATCATGAGAAAATTTACTTGTATGATACGGCCTCGAAGAGCCATACAAACCTCGGCATCCTGTGCAAGGCGTGAATAGCAAAACTTGTGATGACGTACAGCAATTGTACATGAACATGCATGCTACCCTGCCCATAATTATGTATAACGTACCCACGTATTTTGTCTTCGTCAAATGTCTCAAATTTGGCGTTTCATTAAAGCTGTATTTGTTCTCGCAAATGGCTTTTGTTGCTATACAATACAAAGAAAGAAAGAAAGAAAGAAAGAAAGAAAGAAAGAAAGAAAGAAAGAAAGAAAGAAAGAAAGAAAGAAAGAAAGAAAGAAAGAAAGAAAGAAAGAAAGAAAGAAAGAAAGAAAGAAAGAAAGAAAGAAAGAAAGAAAGAAAGAAAGAAAGAAAGAAAGAAAGAAAGAAAGAAAGAAAGAAAGAAAGAAAGAAAGAAAGAAAGAAAAAAAGAAAGAAAGAAAAAAAAAGAAAGAAAAAAAAAAAAAAAAAAAGGAAGAAAGAAAGAAAGAAAGAAAAAAAAAAAAAGAAAGAAAGAAAGAAAGAAAGAAAGAAAGAAAGAATGCTGAAAGTGACCAAGAATGTTGAAAGTGACCAGTGCATGGTCTGATATGTCACAGCTGTATACCTGTAATGCAGTGGTTCTTTCCTCAGCGGACGTTATGACAAGGTCCAGTATGTTTCCACCTCTATGGGTAGGATTAGTTACGAGTTGTGATAAACTCAGCATCTGTAGCAGTTCATTAAATGCGAGATAGGCACTGTCATTGTCTTTTCCATAGTGGAAATTGAAGTCTCCAATGATCCATATATCACTGGTAGAGTCCGTATTGAGCTGAACGAAGAGTGTTTCGATCTCTTTCAGAAATGAGCCTGTCGTGTATCCATTGCTCTGTGAAGGAGGAGGTCTATATATGAAAGTGACGGAAGCGCATTTCTGCGCGCGAATCCTGATTGTGAAATCCTCAAATGTAATGAACTCGTGTTGCTGGGTCTGGGTAATCATGTCAGATCGCCCAATAAAACCGATGCCTCCGCCCCTCTCGCCCTTGGACGCTGGACGATGTGCCCCTTGAAAGGAATATTCAGGGGGACACAACTCTGTAATCACTGAAGTATCACATTCGCTAAGCCAGGTCTCTGTTATGCCAAGCAACATGATATCTCTGATTAACCCAGCCTTGTTAACTACTGTACGTGCATTTAGTAGCCCCAGTGTGCGGATAGAGGAATTCAGGCGGGGGGTCTTTGTTGGAGACTTTGGTGTTGGGCAGTCGTTTTCCGAGTTTGGGGTACTGTAAACCCAGTCGGTGTCTCGCTTCCAGTTTCCAGATTCGGTCAGCACAAAACGCCAAATGTGCCCGTTGCGTCTGAGACTGAAGCTTTCCATTTTTTTTTTTTTTTTTTTTTTTTTTTTTTTTTTTTTTTGGTTGGCCTCCTTATTCATCTCGTAAATACGTTGACTGAGTGAATGGTGCCGTGGCCGTTCCTCTTCGCTGCGACATGGTCGACATCGGATCTCTTTGAGTTCATCGCAGCCACTGCTTCTGTTCTCATTCATTTTTTTGCGAGGAAAGCTCGGGCATCAAACGTTGGTTACTGTGAGTGTGTTACTATTGTGCCTATAATCCAATAAAATATACCACTTAATCCATGCAAGTGTTTTTGGACACTTCTAACTAATGTTTTGAACGTTTTTATCTATGGAACGAGATTATAGAAAATTTATGTACGTCTCGGTCAAATCAGTATCTATTTTAACCACTCGCCTGCGGTTCATGGCATAAGGCAATGATACGACCTCGGCGTACATTAATCTTCAATGATCCTGTTCTGCTGACTATTCAACCACACAGTAACCAATATCGAGTATGTACATAATTGTACGGAAACGATGCTGTTCTACTGCTTTTACAGCCCCTTCTGGATATTTTTTAGCGTTTCTCCTATACAATTCATGCAATGCAAACCACTAACCATTCTGCTATCACATTTTCGTTTGTCTTCAAGTGACTAGCGGTATATCAAATCTATTTATTTGCATACATGTACTTTGAATAAGCATTTTCCAGTACTTTGTACATTAGTTGTGTTATTATCCTAGCGTACAACGTACGGGACCGTGGATGTGCTAAGTCGCCATCATTCTATTAGGCCATCAGCCACCGTTAAACCATATGTCACTGCGAAAAGCTCAAGTCAGACACGAAAAGCAATAAGCCATCCATGCATGACGACGACTGAAACGTATCCCATCTTTACTTCCAGGTATACTGTCATATGATGGAATATATTCATTCATTCATTGAACTGAAGTTGTTTCTTCTGTCGGCGCCTTATCATTGTACACAGTTATTGAAGAGCTTCGATGACAGTCATGCATTCGCCGATCGCGCAACCAAATTGCATGCTTGCCTTCAGTGCTTGTGTTCCTCGCATTCCTCCCAGCGTTGATGTATGCTTGTAGAGTACGCGACCGGAGAATGAACCTAGATCGTTGCACCTTGGATCTCATTTCGTGTCGCACATTAATTTTGAGTTCTTGTCTTCTTGATCTTCACTTGCCATTCGTCATTTCATTGAACTCATGGCCAACATTCATGCTCAGTCACGCGATTCTCGTGTTGCTTTTTAGAATCCTGATTGATAACCAATCCAGTACGGGCAATATTTTCGAGTTTTCTTTTTCTGTTCTGGTTATTGATATGGTTTGATTACAATAATGGAAGGAGGATCCTGGCATTCATACGGCGGCTCTCACATACATTACTATAGTATATATCTAGGGAAATTCTTCATCAATCCTATCATCATTAAGAATTCATTCATAATTTATACTATTTTATCTACTGTAAATATCCGTGTATTGAATAAAACATTACTTATATATAAATATAAATTTTTTGAAATCAATTAATTGTGCCTTATGAGGCTTATATACAGGGTGATTCATAAGTCTGTTTACAGTATCGTGGTTGGGAATCTGTCACCTTCAATGATGTATCATATACGGATATTATTATTTTTCCATGCAGTATGGCGTGGTGTTTGATCTGTCCTCTATTATTTATTTTTATTATTTATTTCGTATTATTAATAATCAGGTATAACTGTTTTCAAGCAACAAGAAAACGCGAAAAGATGACAGTTTTGCACAATGAGTATACAAACGATAAATTGTTTTAAACATATCTTTGCCGAATTCGTCTGTTTACAAGGAATCAATTGGAATGGTAGATCATGCGCCGAATACATGAACTGAATACATATTTTAATAATGATGGAACAATTGCAGTTGCAATCATGGGGTAAGATCAAACACTCCAGAGTTGATTGACACTCGAAATTATTTGACAACTAAGTTCTACCCAGAAAGCATTCGAGAACGAATACTTTCTGAACGCGGAAAGAACTTCGAGAAACTTCCAGAAAGAACTTCGAGAAAACGAGCGATTCGCAGGATTTCGTTATTAAATTTCATGGTGAGTGATCTTCCGCTTCCTGCCATTCCATTAGATAATGATTCATTGGTCGAAATAATGCTCTAGCTATTCTCTCTTTTTTTCTCTCTCTCTTTTTCGTGGTTCAATTTATAGATCTGTTTTCTTTTCTTTTTAGCTGCAAGGAGGTGTTTTCCACTACATAGAAACCAGGTGGATTAGATAATGAATTTCCTGCTATAGCCAACCAAGAACGAGTGCATCAATGGAGGTTCCAGAGGCAAAGATGTAGTGATCGATGACGATGAGAAAGAGAGAGAGAGAGGGAATTGTATATGATATTCACTCAACAAAGGGAGGTGTACATGCATTTTAATAAAAATGGCCCCTCATGCGACATAGTCAAGACATAAGGAAGTTTATACAATCGAGGCGCGCCCGCGTTGGAAGCACGCAGGAGATGCCCAGAACGTGCGCATGCGTGGTTCCAGTCATTTTCTTAAAGGGATGGGGAACTAAATTTTAAGTGATGTTCTATTGACTCATAGCACCAATTGATAGCATTCCGTGCCAAAAACACCATGCCTGGATGCAAACTGCTTTAAGTGTGATTGGCAGTTCATGGGTTAGTGGGAGAAGAAATTCGAGATCCGTATTTCCTCTGGTTATATAGAAACATAACTTTTGAATAATGTGGCAGTTTTCACCTGGAGGGTGAGGTCGGTTATTGTTCTGAGGGGAGTTCAATGTTCTGGACGAAGGTAGCGCTTGATGGAGGGATTGAAGCAGAAAAAAAAAAAAAAAAAAAAAAAGGAAAAAGAGAACTGTTATAGCGTAATCTATGTAGGCATGTATAGGTATTAACAACAAACGAGTATCCATGTGTCAGCAACGGCGTGATACCAATGGTGAATTTTAATTTGGTACACCTTGATTATGTCCTGACAGAAATTTGTTGTCTGTTCCAGATTGGGATTGATTTGATTGGACCACTAACTTAAACCTCCTGTGGTCACAAATACATTCTCAAGGCTGCAAGAAAAAGGATAGGTAGATCGGCCCTCATACCATCTTGCCCAGGAGAGGCCTGTACAAGTTGAAAAATAAAGATCGATAATTGAAGCAAGCAGCTAATTCAGCTAATATAAAGTTGTACCAATGGTAGTAAAGACCGCTTCACATCACGTACATCGTTATTGTCTCTAATCCAAGGCACTGGACTCTGCGCCCTAAGATCAAGTGACCAAGACTATCCATCTTAGTGTGTATAGTTCCACTGGGGCTACTATTCCTAATGGTGCCACGGCGTTATGATTGTGAATTATTATTGTAATTTGTTATAATTGTAATTCTTCGCTGACTCTGCAGTGCTGCCCAACTGCGTAACAAGGCCGGGTGCTGTGTACTACTGTATATGGTGGCATGCAGGATAAAGAACCCTTGGGATTTATCGATAAGAGTAGGGGAAAACCCCGGTCCCGGGCCTTCTGTTCTGGCGCCGTATGATCCGAATGGTTTGGGTGGAGCCGTAAAACCTCATCATATTGTATCATATCATTCCTAATGATAGCACTATATGCCCTAGAAGTAGTAGTCTGCCGCATTACTATATATTCCAAGCACGTAAAGTATAGTCTTATACTATGGTTTATCTCGATCGCCCGTGGATTAGCCCTACTGTGTTATTTAGGCCCAAAATGAGTCCACACTAATTAAAATTTAGGCTTCCAGGTTACCTTACAATTTTCACGCAAAAAAAAATCCGCCAAATACAACAGCGTCTATGCTGTAGCCTGCAATTTCGCCACAACAGCCAAATCCGGGTTTTAGATTTACGGCTGAACTATTTTCATAATCATCACCAGCGTCCTACTTTTACTAAGAACAATTCTGACAGCCGCGAACATCGCACTATGTAAACATCCGCCAGAGGGCGGCGTCGTACGAATAAAAAGTTGAACACGGAATATTTTTATAGAAGAGTCAACAACCATTGACGTGAGGTGTGATTAGTATGGATGTTTTGTGATGTATTCATGTGAAAATTAAGAGGCTATTGCAATATTATTGTTGGGGAAAGGCGTTTTTTTCATAAGGATAGGCGAGCTTTATATGGCAGACCATATGCCGTATATCTATGCGGCACTAGATGGTTCTAATTGAGTCTTGGGACTCAATTAGAACCATCATTTACAAACCAGGACTTAAGAGTCCACCAAACTACTTATTCAGGGGACTAGAGACTGTTACACAGGATTGGAATTTCGCAGCCTGTGATCTATAAAATCAACTCAACTTTACATTGACTGCATCTGCAATTTCTTTGCTCTTAATTCTTGTTCTTGAATGTCTTCGCGTCTTGTGAATTTAGCGGTGCTGCCAGCCTGTCATAACCACACATCTACATGATCACATCTTCCTCAGCAGATCATTCCTCAATTATACAACATGTATTCTGATACTATCATATCTGAGTACGTTATTACTTTATACATTGTATATATCATATAAGAACTTATTAAAATTGCACAGTCTTTATTCAGGCGACATCAAAACATTGAAAACATTCTCCGCTTTTTGGAGGAAGTACATCCGAACGCTTCTGAAACTGCCCCCACGCACTCACTTACGCTTCGTCGCACCTTTGTTAAAGATTTCTGACCTAAAAACACAACTTCTTCTTAGATTCGTTAGTTTCCTTTCATCCTACTTTAATAGCACAAATAACCTACTTCATCTCTCACTCTAAATAGCCATTCAACGGTCGCCAATAACCTCAGGTGTGTTATGTCAATCCTTAAATAGACTATGCATATCTTCTCAAATCTGTGTCCGAAAATCCTAATTCATTAAAAGATAACCTGAAAATTGAGCTCCAAACTCCTTTCGATTTCAATGTGCATGTACATACCATAGAAGAACTCGCCAGAATAAATAATACTGAACTGCAAGCTCCAATATCAAATATTGAAGCATCCATATTGTTAACTTGGATTTGTGTTGAATAACTGACATGTCGCCAATTTCTTTTTTCTTTTTTTCTGTTTTTTTTTTTTTTTTTCGCACTGTGTATATAGATTTATCTGCACTCAATATACATGTATGTCTGGAATGACAGGGGGAGTAGGATGACTAGGTACGTAGGTATTGTTTTCATTATGGGAGTTTGTGTCAACTTCGGTTATTCTTCTGTGCAGTTTTAGTTGCTTCACATGATCGGTGAATCGTCTGCCATGGATATTTCGACTCGGTCACCACGTCAACAGGTCCCCATTTATGCCTTGGTCACAATACTCCCGTAAGATTCTCCATGTATCTTTGAACGTTTGCCAAGACATGGCTCTGCAACGCCCTCTTGTAATGCCTCCCTGATCTCTTGCGGCATCCATAATTTTCTTATGGCCCCCCTTTCCCCAAATCCCGCGGCATTGACAATGAATTGATTTCTGACGCATGCAGCTCAATCTTTATCAAGCCCGAGCTTTTACGCAATGGCATCATTGCAAAAGATGGAAGCCACTTTGTGGATCGCGTTGTTTGGGACAATTTTATCATGGTGTCAATCGGACATTTCAGTGTCAATGTTTCACTCCGGAAGCATTCCCTTACAATCAACAGTTAATTTTGATCCTGTTGCAGAGTTTGAAAGTGTCATGCACAGCAAGATTCAATGTGCAGGAGCTTGTGTTCGATTCCAAGGGTGCGTAGCCATTGTTATGACTGATGGTTGGTGTAAAATGTACGACAGGACGGCCTCTGGCTCCGACTGGATCGCACAGAGTCAATCTGTATACATGGAACTGAAGACCGGCAGCTTTGTCACCATGTCAACGGCAGATAGGACCAAAGCTTCTCCAGCAACCGAGCGCCTTGATTCAACACTTGAAACTCAAAATATTGAATCCACTACCAGGAATGCTGAATTCAAGACATCAGGTCTTTCAATTGAAACTTTAATGCCTCAAACTGAGAAATCCACCACAGCACAGACCATAGAATCTGTCCTTGAAACAACCAAAGCTGCAACAACAGCACAAATCATGGAATCCACTCCTGAAACAACTGAATCTGAAACCACAGCACAAATCATGGAATCCACTCCTGAAACAACTGAAGCTGCAACCACAGCACAAATCATGGAATCCACTCCTGAAACAACTGAAGCTTCAACCACAGCACAAATCATGGAATCCACTCCTGAAACAACTGAATCTGAAACCACAGCACAAAACATGGAATCCACTCCTGAAACAACTGAATCTGAAACCACAGCACAAATCATGGAATCTACTCCTGAATCAACTGAAACTTCAACAACGGCACAAATCATGGAATCCACTCCTGAAACAACTGAAGCTTCAACCACAGCACAAATCATGGAATCCACTCCTGAAACAACTGAATCTGAAACCACAGCACAAAACATGGAATCCACTCCTGAAACAACTGAATCTGAAACCACAGCACAAATCATGGAATCTACTCCTGAAACAACTGAAGCTTCAACCACAGCACAAATCATGGAATCCACTCCTGAAACAACTGAATCTGAAACCACAGCACAAATCATGGAATCTACTCCTGAAACAACTGAAGCTTCAACCACAGCACAAATCATGGAATCTACTCCTGAATCAACTGAAACTTCAACAACGGCACAAATCATGGAATCCACTCCTGAAACAACTGAAGCTGCAACAACAGCACAAATCATGGAATCCGCTCCTGAAACAACTGAATCTGAAACCACAGCACAAATCATGGAATCCACTCCTGAAACAACAGAAACTCTGACAACTCCCTCTGTGAAAGAATTCCCAGCTGTAAGTTGATTGTGCAAGTTTTATATACAGTTTATACCGCTGGTTTAGCTAAATATTTAAAATCTAAATGGTACTTGCACTTATCAAGTTATCATACCCTTCAACCCTGCATTACAAGAGGAGGTGCCCTCCCGCCCGCTATTGAAAATCGTAATTTATAAAAAAAGTTTCATTGTCTGTTTTTGTTTTGAGTTGAACACTCTTCACTCAATTGCTTTCTTCGAAAGTCTGCTATATTGTACACAATTAGCAAGTTTTTCTTGGCAGGCCTAAGTGTATATAATACGTATACATTATAAAATAATTCTATATGCCAATGCACAGTATACATTTATGTTTCAGAGTCTTGGTTGTCCTTCAACGCGATCATGCTCGCCGCTCAGTGCAGATGCAGTTTTCCTCCACTACAACCAGTCATATGTTGTGACAGCTGGCAAGGAATATTTCTCGTATGATTCCATGCAAAGCATGTGCAGTGCCTTTCCGTATGCGACGGGGCTGGTTTCAGAGTTGACCAGCACACCAGGAATTTCTCTGGCACCCGAGATGATGGCGTCTGTCATGGACGGTCTGATCCTCTTCATCTTCAACAGTGAGTGCAATCCACCCAATCATTAGTACATGTATGCATAAGAATCATAATTCAATTACAGATCCAGATGTGACCATGTATAGATTTGTCCAGAACCAAGATAAATACTACGTGAAACTTCCACGTCAGGCTCTAACAGCTTCCTTTCCAAGCATATCAGTTGACGGTGGCGACTGCTTCCTTGCTCACAACTTCACTCATGGCACGCTCTTTGATGGTGACAAAATCTACGTCGATTCGCTTGAATTTAAACGAGATGAACCCTTCCACACCACTTATACTAATGTGGAGAACCCGTTCTTCAATTTCATGCCTTCTGGCAACCCACACGGGTGTACTGAGACGTTCGTAGACGGTTTCATCCTTTTCTTAGATCATGAGAAAATTTACTTGTATGATACGGCCTCAAAGAGTCATACAAACCTCGGCATCTTGTGCAAGACGTGAATCCGTGTGCTCTGAATGTGCAGGTATATACGAATACGAAACTCGTATATAAATAATTAAACGCGCATTGATAGTTGAATAGATCTCTGACATTGGCTCATTCCCTCGCTCAGGGATCCATGCAAATGTCTATGGCTGCTAATTTAATAGATCTGCTGGGAAATCCTCGATGCATTTTGCACTGTTCATCTTTGAATTAAACATAGTTTCTTGTAATAGAGGTTCACAATTTCTTTCGCTGATGCAATGATTTCACGACGTACACATATTTTCCTCTTTGGTGTTTCATTAAAGCCATGCAGTTGTTCTTGCAATTTGTGTTTTGTAATTGCACGAGAAATAAATTATCATGTAATACACGGAGGATAAGAAAGGGTGATGCTCCAAGGACGTACGTATGTTCTAAATCTCCTGTGAGACTTATATGGTTGCAATATATGTATCGACGAAAAACTTATATCGACTGAAAGATTTGTGACTTGAAGACTGACTCGTGACTGAAACACCCAAGGAAGCTTAATGACTGAAATACCAATAACTCAAATTAAGACTTAAAGAGTTATGACTGAAAGAGAACAAACATACAGGCGTACGCCCCTTATATAAAAAACCTTCTCTCGGATTAGCAGTAATCCCAACAGTATATGTTCAAAGCATGCATCAATTTTGTAACTGTTTCGACATTTGAGACTTTATGAAGTGAATCAATACGGAGAAGAAACTCACAGAGCCGCACTACTACGCCACTCTGCGTGATCGAGATACGTCCGTATTCGTATTTTGCATGGAATTATATGATTTGAAAATGCCGGTGAACTACTTGTGCCTACACTCACACAAATTCAAAGAAAACAAATTAAATGGTTTACAATCGACAAAGTATTCATTATCTGATATAGCCACCCCTACACATGCTGTCAATCAGTCTATGGATGGTACGCGTGGAAATGTGTGGAAATGCTTCCCATTCTTCCACGAGCAACTGATAAATGTTCCCTATAGTCCTCTGGCCATGAAACAACGTCCATGGCATCCCAGAGGTGGTCATTGGGACCGAGAGAAGAAGTCGGCTGACCTTTCCTTGCATATGACTTAGATTTCCTCTCCTCTCAAAAAATTCCTCGTGAGAGTGGGTAAGCTTTATCATGCTCAAATATGCCTCAAAAAGGTCGATTGAAATTTAGCCCTCCTTCACGCAAACGTCAACGAACATACAAATGATAGAGCGACCATGGACACCTTCCCGGCATGCAGCTGTTTGAACAGCTGTACAAAACCTGTCCCTGAGGTGGATTCTCTGAATCACCCCATCCTGCCTCCTTGTCGTCACTCTTGATCTTCCAGACCTCGGGCAATCATCAAAATGTCCGGTTTCTGCAATCCTTCCCCATAAAATATTAAGCGACGGATAGTTCTTATTTGGCAATTGAACACGGGTGCACGTCCTGTTGCTGTTAGTCGAGGCATTTGAAAATTAAAGGTGGCCGATTGTTCACAGGAACTTGAGAATTTTAAACCTTCTGTACGCACGCATCCCTGCCCTTGTTGAATTTGGCGGTCATTAACCCAAATCCCGTTGTCATAAAAGTGGCAAAAAAGCCAAGTACATGTTCAAGTATATGCTAGTACTCTGGCCAGCTAATTAGTAATATAATATTTTAGCACACAATATATATCTACACAAAATAATGAAAGCGATTACAAAGATGTTTGCGTGCAATACTGTGCATAAGCAATCAATAAGCAATCTGTTGTCTTTTTGGCTCCAAACAGCGCAACGTAACCTCTTGTTCGCTGAAAACTGCCACTCGAGTCAGAAGATCACAAGACGTCGACGTGCGCAGCAAATGGCCTCTAAATCCCTGATCAATCAAACACCTATTGTTTCAGTGCACTCAACGCCAACGTCTTTTGATCGCTAATTATAACCAACATAATGGGACTACATGGCCGATTGGCTGTGCGCCCTCTTCGTCCAGAGATCACCTTCGACTAACCGACGTCGGTCGCAAACATAATGTTAAATGATGCTATTGTCAATAATTATGTCTCGATCCTTCTGTGGTTCAATGAGGAGCTGAGTCGGAGGACTTCTCGATGACGTTGAAGTTGGTTGAACCCTTTGTTTTCTTGCATTGGCCCCCTTTCAGTGTCCCTATACAATCACGGTACGAACCGTTAATTCAATAACCATCGTCCGAAACGACAATGGGTCAAGGGTCAAGGGTCAAGGGTCACGACGTATTTTCATTTGTTCAATTCTTCTCATGCGAGTTGTGTTCTGAGAGGTTCTCATGAATATGTATGAGATGGGTTGTTACTTTCATGAACTTGGCCTCCGAGGTCATCAATAGTTAGTTGTCTTACTGTGTGAGCTTGCCGTGTTATCAGTTAGATTGCATGTACATTGTACAGTGAAACCCCGCTAACTCGAAAACGGATTCCTCGAACACCGCTCCGTCGAAAAACCCTGTTTCTCGAACATAGTTTTCGGTCCCTTGAGCTAATCGTTTTTGTTTTTTGTTAAGGAAAATTTTAAATTAAAAATTTTCCTTATGTTACTTTACGTGTTTTTTAAGGAAAATTTTAAATTAAAAATTTTCCTTATGTTACTTTACGTGTTTTTTTTTTATTTTTTTTTTTTTTTTTTTATTTTTTTTTTTTTTTGTAAGTCTGTGAACGATTTTTTATGCGCCGTTGCGCGGAGCTCCGTGAGGTATAATTCAGCAAATTTCACACATTGATAGTACATGTCATTCTGCGGGTCTGATT
>KB307554.1:33933-49923 GCA_000328365.1 Capitella teleta
TCTTAGTCGATTGGAACTCAAGTTCATCGATTTTATCATTCGACTCGACTCTGGGTTCAGTGTTCACTAGTGAACAAGCAGAGAACCCGCTGAGAACAATGAAAGAGATAACCTGATTGGCCACAGCTTTGGTACGCTATACAGAGCTGCAGCGATTTTAAGGGGAGAAAAAAACACATATATTATGAAAACTGGATCAAACCGGAGACTTATGAAAAACCAGATGGGGGGTATACAAAAACGAAGTCTCTGGGTCAAAAACACAGAGATGGAATGTATGGGAATGAAGGATATAGCTTTGGCAGTTTGAGTTGAAAACTGGAAGCCATTTATAGATGGGGATGCCATTTAATAAAACAGAACAATTATAGTTAGCATTCATCCAACCTATGCTAATATCAAGTATGGTAAACCAATAGTCCAATAATATTCTTCAACATCCATCACTATACAGTACAGTACAGTAAAAGCTCGTTACAACGACATGTTTGGTTTCAGGCAAATCGGTCGTTGTAACGAATTTGTCAGTGTAATGAATTTGGCCCATAACGCACCGACCGACCGTCATGATGGTGACGTTATGATTGGCACTCCGTAATGCCTATTGGTTTACTGTATGTAGTGTTACCTAGCATGCATACTGTGTTGTAACAAGGAAGAACAATTTTATGGATTTGAAGGATAGTTTAGGCCTTATACATATTTATTTCTTAAAGAAATCAAACATTGTTCTCTGCTTCGTAACATTAGTGCGTTTACATTCAATATCTTTTAATAATGACAACATAGGAGTTGTATGTTTTTCAAAGTCTGTTCTCTTCACAATATCTAATTATGCTCTGTCGCCGGAGTTCATTGAATATTCATAAGAGTATTTTTCCGATCATCAGCAACGACCAAAGAACTTTTATCTTTTGTAATCAAAACAAACAATAACGCTTTGAAAGCCGACAAAGGCGATCGCTACCTATCCGTTGGTTTAATTGAGCGGGAGATGTGCATTTCACTCTCTGTGTTCAGCGTCGGCGTTCACAGCTTTAATCCTTTCATCGGAGCTGTTTACCAACAAACCATTGAATTGAATCTTTGATATTTTTACAAAGGCTTAAGCAAACATTGCAACAATAACATGCCAACAACATCAGAACTTTAATTCATGTGAGTCGTGCATCGTGGGTCAGTGAACATTGGAGACAGTCACGGGTCATTGAACATGAGCGACCTCAAGGCGACGACGGCCTGTCGTTGTAATGAGCTAGATTTCAATGTTAAAAGCGTTTTGCCTGTCAGAACAGTGAATTTTGTCAGTGTATCGAGCTTTTAACATTGTGGCAGATCGGTTTTGACTAAAAAGCTGTCGATAAGTGAATTTGTCAGTGTAATGAGTGTCGTAACAAGCTTTTACTGTATCATACATGATACTGATAGCACAGATAAATCGGTCGAGGTCAGCTGTAGACAGTGTAGTATGTCAGCTACATACAGTAACAATGAATGATACATGATAAACTCTTAAAGGGATGGGGAACTAAATTTTAAGTGATGTTCTATTGACTCATAGCACCAATTGATAGCATTCCGTGCCAAAAACACCATGCCTGGATGCAAGCGTAAGGAAATAATGCATTCCGAATATCGGGGTTAGCATTGCGCCTATGGGAGAATGGCTTCCATTGCGAAGTATAGGAGGCAAACGTCAGCTGATGGCTTGGTTTGGCTGATGGCTGATTAGTCCCGTTCCCCTCGTGAAGCTATCGATTTCAGCCAATCAGAGCAGATCATCTTCGCCATAAAAGGACATCTCTGTTGTATACGAAACGAAAGCGCGGTGCACTCTGGCTGACCTTTTTACAGTTTCAGGATGAGAAACATGGTAGGTGTCCTAGAAAATTGCTTGTTAAAATAAGAAAAATAGAGAAAAATATTTTTTTTTCGCCGCCTGACTGGTGGCAAAATGATTATTCTATCTATTTCCGAAAAGAAAATAAAAAAATATCCAGGTGTTTAGTCGCAGGACACGCTGATATGACGAGGCCCATTGTAAAAGATGGGGAACTCGGTGTTTCATCACAGCTCCTGACGTCACGCCTAGTTAGCAATATATCTCCCGCGAAATCGTTAGCGATGATATTTCTTGTGTGGGCCAGGCATAGGAATCATTTTTGGTGCATCAAATAACGACTCAAAGTCCATTTTTAACCAGTTCTCCCTCCCTTTAAATATCAGTTACAGTGTAATTTTTTGCATATATTTCATCATAAGTATTCATAACATGACCAATATCAGTTTAACAAGTATCATTCATTAAAAATACATTACGCCCACAGCAACAACCAAAAAGAACAATTAACGGTGTGAAGTGAACACCCACCCTCCGTATGCAGTCCGCAGCAGCCACACGGTTTGACAGTGCTCACTCTGCCCAGGTGCCAGAGCGACCTTGTAAATGCACGTTGTCCGTGGATCACGGCCAACGGAGAAACGGAAGAGCTCTGAAATGCTCGACAAGCATTATTCAGGGCAACTGTCCTGGGCAATACCCTTGTCAGGGAGCGAACAATGGAAAAAGACATGTTTGACAAGGTGTACTTCAAAACCGGTGAAAGTCGCACGCTGTCTGTACTTCCGGTTGAGAGATTGTGGATAAACATCCGCACGCGGAAGTTTAGTCTTTATCTTATTATTCCGCTCTAATCATAACGCACATGTGCGGAGGATTAGTTGACGAAGGTTGCGAATGTCTGTCGTCAGATGTGAACTTGAGTACTTGACTCATTTGGCTGCGCTATTTGGACAATTTAGTTAAAAGTGAATCATTTATTATCGTTTAATATACTAATTTATGACATAACACGTTCGGAATTTGTCAATTTTAGATGAATTATTGTGAAATTCATCGGAATTTAAGCAGAGTTATACGTGCCATTGAATCATAACGTGATAAATGCGTTATGACACAATCAAAGAAATGCTAGGGCGTTGCCTAAATTTGCCGTGTATGGGGTGCCTAAGTACGGATCGGTCTCATTGGCTCCAGTTAAATTTAATTACTGGTGTACTATTGTGGACATCTTGTAGAATTATGTAGTGCTAGGCTTTAGGCCAAAGCAATGGCTTGTTACTAGCTTCTTGTAATATAGAAGATCGTCTCCATATCTTTGCTACTATATTTCAATGCCTAAGGCACTAATCATGTTGTATGAATAATTGATTATGCCACACGAGAGAATTAAGCGATGTAGAATTGGTTGTAATATGCATGTCTTTTTCACAGATTCATCAACGAGAGAAGCTGCAGTTGGTGTACGTACTTTGGACGTTGATCATGGGTGCTGTCGCTGGAAAATCATCAGGTAATTGAAGCCTTGTTTGTATAAAACGCACGCGTTGTATTCCATTTCAGATGAAGTCGAAGCTATTGTGTGCCAAGAAAATGAAATGAAGGATGGAGAGTAAGTTATAATTTTTGCAATGGTGTCCTCCAGAAGTACAAGATCTAAGTTCACAGGATGCGAGTGGTTGAGATTGGAGATGTTGGAAGAGCACTTCTGATCAGAGAAGGCAAAGAATTTCATGCCATTGGCACTGAATGCTCACATTACAAAGCTCCACTCATTAAAGGTACGACTTACAAGGGCCGATTGCCATTGTCTGGCCTAATTAGGAAATCCTTATAGTAGAGCACTGAAAGTTCAATCCAATTATGAAAATACAATCATATTCTTTTGTATGATATAAATGGACGTACATACATGGTACACCTAGTAGGGTAGTTTCAACAAGGGCATATAGTGACCGTTCTTACTGCTCATGCACAGGAGCGCTGTGCGAGGGCAGAGTTCGCTGTCCTTGGCACGGCGCCTGCTTCAACATTAAGACGGGAGACATTGAAGACTTCCCTGGTTTGGATGGAATCCCGAAATACAAAGTTGAGGTGAATGACGGCCAGGTGAAAGTAAGAGGCAACAGAGCTATGCTGAAGGCAGGACGCCTGCCTGGAGTGTCACCATGCGCTGCAGTGAAACCTCATGCCACCTACCTCATCATTGGGGGGGGTGGAGCTGCGGCCACTTGTGTGGAAGCACTGCGAAAGGAAGGCTTTAACGGTCGCATCATCATGACCACTAAGGAGGACTGCCGACCTTACGACCGACCAAAGCTCAGCAAGGTCTGGACTCTGATCCCTGAATTGCTCAACTATGACTGCTCTTTTTATTCCTCAAGGCAATGGAAAGCAGTGCTGAGAGCCTGGCTCTGAGGAAACCTGATACGTACAAACAGCTGCGTGTGGAGGTCTGGACTAATATGGAGGTCAGTTAAGAGTGGGTATTAATGATATATTAATGATATCCCTATGAGCAGGCCACTGCGATTGACACAGCTGCCAAGAACGTCAGTTTTGCTGATGGATCTAATGTTCATTATGATAAAGTGATGCTGGCTACAGGCGGACGGTGATTTCTTCTTATGAGTAGTCGTACATTCTAATTTTCATCTTCACAGTCCACAAGTGCTGAATATTCCTGGGGCAGATCTAAAGAATATCTTCTACTTGAGAACTCCGGCTGACGGCAATGCTATAAGCAAGAGTTGCAGGGGAAAATCTGCCGTCGTCATTGGAACATCATTTATAGGTTATAAAAATTAATATTGTGGATTCTTATAATTGTAGAATTTCTATTCAAGGGCTAGAGGTAGCAGCATTTATGGTGGGTAAAGCCAGTTCGATTACGGTTGTAGGGCGCAGTGAAGTACCTCTAAAAAATGTCCTGGGTGAAAAGATTGGAATGGTCATCAGAAATGTAGGTGTAATTATGTCTTGTGTTGTTACTTAGTCTGCATCTTTGTGTTGTGTAGCACCTGGAAGACAAAGGAGTGAAGTTTGTCTTTGCAAATCCTCCTGCAGAATTCATCGGAAAGAACGGAGCACTGTCTCACGTGAAGCTGAGCGATGGATCTCAACTTCCGGCTGACATCTGTGTCCTGGGAGTTGGTGGGAGAGTGCCTTCAATGGAACGTTTCACTGTTCTGTGTTTGATTAGGGGTCACACCAAACACGGATTACCTCAAAGGTTCTGGTGTGGAGCTCTTAAGCAGTGGACATGTCATTGTTAACAAGGTTTTTTTTAGCTTCTACTGAAGTATTTATTTTAAAGTTCATCCTACTTTCAGCAAATGAAGAGTAGTTCAAATGATGTTTATGCGGCAGGGGATATCGTGCAATTCCCTCTGTTTATGGCTGAGGACCAATTATGCAATATCCAGCATTGGCAGATGGCAGGCATGCATGGTGATTGAAATCATAATTACATGTATACCAGATTGAAATGTATTTTTAGGAAGCGTTGCTGGCTCTAACATGGCAGGAAAATCTGTGGACATTCACAGTGTGCCGTTCTTCTGGACAGCCATTGCTGGCAAAAACCTTCGTTTCGCTGGTAAGAGAGAACGCTTTTTTCATACGATCAGGATTTTGTTCTCTTTCTCCCAGGTCACAACGCTGGTTACGATGACATCATCATTGATGGGGATCTGGATGCGTACAAGTTTATCGCTTTCTACACCAAGTAAGCACTTTAGCGAGCTTCGTCTAAAAGGAAAAAAAACTTTAACCGTTTTCAGAGGGGACAAAGTGGTTGCCGTAGCAACCATGAATCAAGATCCGATTGCAGCACAAGCAGCTGAAATGTTTCGTACGGGAAAGTCATTTTCCAAGGAGGAGATTCAGTTGAGTGGAAGAGAATTTTTATTCATAATAATGTTATTCATTTTCACAGGAGGGATTCTATGGGTTGGGTTGAACGACTCGTCTCCAAAATGAGCGTCCTCTGAATCTTGGTGAATTAGTGAACAATTCCTATTTTGCGTTAATTAAGAAGGAATCTCAACATATTATGAATTCAGTTGGAAACTAAATTTTTGCAAGAAATTAAATTATTGTTGTACTTTTCTGTTAAAATTGCGTTCCACACGTAATGTATGAATAGTCTGCTACATTACATTTCATATAAGCTAAAAGATAAGACTCATTTTCAAGCACCTGACTTTTAGAGCTAAATTGCATTCCATCAACTAATGTATTTTTTTTTTTTTTTTTTTTTTTTCTAAATTAAGCTTTCATCATTATATATTTATATTGATGAGTTTCCCAGAAATTGTACATCTGTGAATTGATTTTTCTCCTCTTCAACTGTATTCTACTCTGTTTCCCCTGATAAACATCTATTATTCAAGAAACCATTTTCCCCACTCCTTTTTATTCGTGATCAATTTGTTTCATGCCAAGATGGTGCCAATTATGATTGATGTTTTGTAAAAAGGCCAAATTAGTTTTGACTGAATGAGATTGAGAAAATCGTGGGTTGAAAACATGGTGGGTGGTGCTCCTTGCACAAACAAATCAAAATCGAATCAAATGAAATGGGTTTTTTTGTTTCCCCTATGTAAAAATATATGTTGATATGTATTTTTACGATGCTATCATCGTATAAATTGTCGAAAATCGAATAATTATCATATTATCGTATATATAATACTGTATACATCTCATGTATCAATTTAAATTATTGTATAATCAAGTAGGAAATAAAATCAATTCCAGCAAATGCAGAATGGAGTTCTGAATGTCTATTTTGTTCTTGGTACTTATTCACATGGAAATGTAGTACATCACAATTGAATCCAGCTTTCAATTATACCGAAAGACATACACAACCAGAGGTGAATTAAATAAAAATTGAAAGTAGTTCAGAAATAATTGAATTTTGTTTTATAAATAACGACATGTTGCATTTTTCACAAAGATACTTGTACACTTTGACATGTTGAAAAATATTTCTGATGAAATTTGCTGAACTGAAAAGAGCGATTCCTGACTTTGACTATATAATATATGTGACACCTCGCGCTGAAACACATACTAAGTCGACATTTTGCATTGATGCAAGAATTATCTAAATCAGAGCAGTAGTTCAAAAGTTACAGCGTGTAATCAGGTCAACCCCGCATGTAATCTAAGATGAGAAAATTGTGTTAAAAGTATGGCATAGACCCAAAATGATTTAACTGTCAATACAATAGGCTTAATTATACACAAGAGCTTATTGGTCACAGATTGACATGATTCTTGTATGTGAGGAAAGAGAAAATATATTTTATTTATTTCACCCTCAAAACATGAAAATGTACATTTTGAACCCATCTGACCTCTCATGGCTCATTTCTCGGGAATATGCTCAGCGACTTAGTGCGGGTTTCGGCACGAGGGCTCACATATGTTAACCACACAATTTGACCTTCAGGAAATGGTATGACCTTCAGCAAGAGATGGCACAAATTTTAGAGGATTAACTAAATACCTGCCCACTATTAAATTACTCAAGGAGTATCACTGGGTTAATTAAATTGGGCTGAACAGTGAATATTTATTATCATATATTTATGAAAAGCAACAGAAAAATTATACTCCACAGAACTTAATTGATTGGTTAACAAGCATTGTTCTGGAAATCAATCTTGGCATGATTTAAACTTTCAATAAATATATAACCTAGATATCTTCAAGGATATTAATATATTCACAAATGACATTGATTCAAAACCACAAAATTTTCAAAATTGGCACAAAAATCCTGGCATATCAACATACTTGATTAGAATGATCGTCAAAGGATGATCTATATATTTTATATAATGATAAGTGGGGATGAATGAGTGATACATCAGTGCATAAATATCTTAAATATTACAGCAACAAATACTTAACACAGATCCCAGCCAGTGAGTGCAGAGACTTGATGAGACTGGTTTGATTTGGAGGTAGGGCAGATGCGCTATTGTGATCTTAGTATGGCTATGGCGAACTTTGAGAAACAAAGTAATAAGATAAAATGCACGAACACAAAAAGAAATGCAAATTGGTGGCAAGGGTAATTCACCAGAGAGCGCAACTTCAGAAATATCATCCAAGTAAGCGTCTTTCTGATCATCAAATTAAGTGAAAGAAAAATAAATGAGGAGAAATATGAAGAGAGGAATGCAATCAGGACAGACTGGCGTTCCCTTTAACATCAGCCACCCTCTCATCCGGTGTTCCATACTTAGGAGGATAGGCGCTGGGGTCGTATCCGAGGTTGGCCAACATGGGAGCGAGCTTGCTCATCTCTTCACGAACATCTGTGGGAATGTGGCCAACCCACTTGGTCAAAGCACCTGTGTTGACCGGTTTATCGACTTGGTCAGTGGAGAGTTCTTGCCTGTGAATGGAAAGGATACAGAAAGAAATGTGAACACGATTGTACTGTACTTTGAGAGGGAGACTCCTCCGTTGCGGCCAACCATCTGCTCATGGTGCAGGACGGTGTCGCTCCACGGAATGTCCAAGAAGGACAGGATCTTGATCATCTGCGTCTTGGGATGCAGCACCAATTGTTCATAGTGAATTGGGAGACAGACAGACGCCCCGATGGCCAAGCACTCGGAGTACATCGTAGAGATGGCGCGGTTCCAGTCCTTCAGAGCACCACGGTACGATGTCACATCGAAGCCTTTGATGGACACTTTGCGAGAAATGATGGAATGGACAGTCGCTCGCCCGTCTCGCAGCATGAGCAGGAATTTTGATTTGGGAAACATTTTGCTAATGCGTTGCATTGAGCGCAGAGCAAAGGGATCTTTATTGCACAGGCGAGGCGCAGATTCCCCATGAGATGAGATGATGGTGAGGATGTAGGCAGCCAGTGCGTCATTCAGCACGTCCTCTGTGATGTGCGCTTCCCGCAGTCGCTTCATTTCAATGTCTGTTTTGGTTATCGCTTGGTGGACGCCCAGGATGCGTGGGATGACGCGAGTCTCCTCGCCACATCGCACGTCCGGGTGAGCATCTAGCATGGCACGCATGAGCGTTGTGCCACTGCGAGGGACACCACCAATCCACACCAAGGGCACGTCCTTTCTGGTAGAACACGAGGGGCAACTGAGGCTCGTTGGATTGGTTGCTGCTGGTGTGGTAGTGGGCAAGCAGTTCGCGGCGGTGGCCCTCCTCCAGACGGTGTGCGTCCAAGCGGTCAGTGAAGAAGACTTGGATGACCAGCAGGAGGAAGAGGAAGACTGCCACGAAGACCACGTAGGGCCAGCGCAGGCATCTCCTGGAGATCCTCATCCTCATCAGATCACCATGGCAACGCAGCTGACCATCTCCACCTGCAAAGACAAAGGTCATAAAAGCAACTCAGGAGAATTCTCCTCAATCTAATCACACATGAAACATGATCTCAAATGAAACATAATCCAATTTGTTTCAATTTGATGAAGCAGTAAAGTAACACGAGATTCAAGTAGAAGTAACCTTTCTGATAGCAATGAAGAGAAGAGGAGAAAACAAACTCAGCAATTATAGTGTAACAGGAGCTAAGGGACAAAATGCAGGGGAATTTTTTTTTCCACAATGTACTTAATTCACCGCAGAAGAACTCGTGTATACAGACGGCATCTGCTATATCAATCAGTCAAGAGAATTGAACCAGTACACAGGCGTCTATCAAGCACACATGGAGTCCATATAGATAGGGTCAAAAACTCGAAACAAAATTTTTAAGTAATAACCAACGCTCACAGAGAATGATCACATTACGGACGCAGCCAGCTAAAATTGATACACAACTTGCAACACAGCAATTTGGAGACAATTCAGCCAATTGTACATACTCACTATATGACAAAAACGCTGAATAAATAGAGGCAAATGACGCCAATTATAAACCGCGTGTATTGGAGAGGCAGAGTAACAACAGCAGTCACAACAGATCTGAACGAATCAGATTGACACACGCTGCATACATAGCACTCAGATTTCATCAGTGATAATGACTTTTTCCCTTTCTGTTCTGATGGAATATCCAATTTAAATGTCAACGTTGAAAGAAAATCTCATCTTCTAAAGTGGATTGAGAATGGAGATATATGATGCTGGCAATTCACTTTTATTGAACAGTATGTCAAATCATGTATTTATTGTTTTAAATTGAATTAATTCTGATTGTGCAAATGCTTTGTTATAAAACTTTAAGACAAATGGCTGGATTTCATTCTTTGAAGAATGAAAAAAAAAACGTGTAGAGCTGATTGCAATCAATTTAATTCAACACCAGGTGTCACCAAAAGGGATGTCACATGACGAGGGTTTGATGTTAACCGGAGAACATGAATGATGAAAGAGATGCGAGTTACCCAAATGGAAAACGTGTATCACTAGCAATCCATGGTGTGTGAATTGTATCAGTGTCAATAATTGTTACTTTTTGTAAGCATGATCTTCTTTATATTTAGTTAGTAATTCTGTCAGCCAAGTTCTTTCTATCTCAGCCTTAGGACGTGCACTGCAGGTGACATTAATGACTGACACTGATGACTGTTTTAAATAGAATGTTGATGCAGCTGTTTCTAATTTGATTTCCATTTTTATTTTCATTTTACTCCGCTCCATTTTACTTACCTCACAACATTAGTACTCGAAAGTACAATTGTCAATTTTCTTCCTCAATCAGTTTGTTACATTTTTAACAAATGCAATTTTGTAGTTCCAAACGATGGGAGGGAAGTCCATTATAATGGGGTAAATCACATATTAAAATTTTATTTATTTATCATAAATTATAAATCTAGAAATGAATGTGTTAGAGGCATTGAGTCTCTGACTGAATCAAATCAAGTAGGGTGAGTTTTCATTTTGTTTTCAACTAACTTTGAATGACTCCCATTGGTGCGTTGCGCAACCAGCATCTTGGAGGAGTTTCTCGATAGCATGTTACATTTTTAACTGTCGTAGTTCCTGCAGTACATGTCAAAGTCTTTGTCTATCTCTGCGGGGTGTAGTCAATATTTAACATGCAGTGATGTGTGCATTGATCGCTTATACCTAACGGAGCCAGCAAGGAGACCAGTCCAATAGCTTCCTCATGGTATGTTTTAGTGAAGTACCGGTATGGGAGATGTCACTTATTAGTTATTACATATATCTTTGTAATGATACTAAAACAAGGTTTCCATGTGGGCTTTCAAGTGTTCAATGCGAACTTTTCAGCTGCTAGCCCTTAATCATTAATTATTGCTCAGTGATTATTGCATAACAATTCTCGGTTACACGTAGTCTAACGCTTGTCAAGGCAGTTTTTTAATTAGTTAAGTGATGGAGCATTAACAGCACTTTCAGAGAGTGCTTTCCAAGCAATTTGGGGCAAAACCACTGGAAAGAGTTCTTATGTGAATGTTATGAAGACATGCTGAGGGTGAATCTTAAAGAGGACCTCTGTTCATTTCGGAACCTTTTTAAATCGGTTCTGTGGGCTTTATTGAGTGACGAGAGACCGTTTTTGAAAAATTTGGTCAACTATGAATGCGATTCAAGGCAAATTAAAATACAAAATTCCTGCTCAGGCAGAATAGCTTGAAACGAGATGAGTGCAAGATTTCTTTAATGAGAACTGCTGAAAGATCTGCTCACTCGACGGCTCCCATTGTTAACAATAGGAGAATTACTTTTATGCCGTCACGACGGTATGAAATCAAACACGAGAAGAAAGCTAGATTTTAAACCTCTCAAATTCGATGTATCTAGGAATTAGCCCACAGCAAGCGTATTGTCTAAAAATATGTCAGTCAAAAGGCGAATTTGTCTTTTGGGATGCATTTTCTATCATCCGCTACTAGTTCAAAACAACCAGGTCCTCTTTAAGAGGATGGGTTCTTGTGCTATTTCTCACAGCCATCGGTGTATGAAACATGATATTCCCCATCATAGTACCCTAAGAGAACTTTGATGTCATAATGTAGTGCACAGTTTGTTACTCTGGTGGGATACAAGTCGTCTCATAGAGATGTTCTGTTGTATATTTCAATCAACTCAACCCTCCTCCCACCTTATTGAATAATTAATAGTTATATACAATAAATACATTCAGGACTTTTGGAATTGCTTATGAGATGATTAATTGGCAATTGTCTCTCTAAGGCTCCCCCAACACTTGTTGAGTTATATGGGAGCCATAGCAGAAACACAGGTGGGGCCTGAATTATTTTCAATAGATCCCAAGCTGTCTTTATCCTGCATGCTACCTTACTATTAATTCAGATGGTAACACGTGTACACAGGGCCCGGCCTTGTAATGCAGTTTGGCAGCACTGCATATTCCCAGTACTAACCAAAATCGCATTTCAGTCAAATAGGGTAGAGGGATTCATGTTTGACATAAGTCGAATAACTCAACATATTCATGTTGGTTGCATCTATATACCTTGTAAATTTTTAAGCATTTAAATGTTCCTCTCTCATTCAAAATTTACTTTCAACATGATTTCTTTGCATAAATGGGCGCAGAATAATATAGTTTAGAGGTTTGTTTTTAACATGGAGTAGATACTTACACATAATATATAGATTACTTTTGACCCACTCTGTAGATATATATTTATAATATTAAAAAGCACAGATAAATCGGGCAAGGTCTAAGTACCTCTACGAGACCCCTGTCTCGCTATAGTATGTCAGCTATATAATATATCAAAATAATTATCCTAAATAATAAATTATATCTCAATAAATATTATTATAACTATCACTATGACTATGAGTATCAGTATGAGTATGAGCTACTCAACTTCTGATACGCGTCCAGCAAGCTTTGTCACACTTCATAAAAACTCCAAGCACCAACTGTTTATCAAAATAACTTACAACTGTGACTCTTGATCAGAGATCACTTCAGCTCTGCCTCAGTATAAAGATGAACAACCTAAACATAAAATGAATATTCCGGTTTCATCGAGGTTGTCAACATAATAACCTGATAACCGGAAGTGGAATTTGTGAGTGCGTTATGATTTATTGATCTAGAGCGTTATGAATCCCACCGGGAAAAACCAAGATGTTCAAAACAAAATTCCAATGCACAAATTCACAAAACATATAGTTAATTGTTTTACCACATCGCGCATATGAGCTTGGATTGCAAGAGCATTGTAAAGTGTGTGATTACATATATTATTCTTCCTGGGAACTGTCTTCTGAGACATTTTAGCAGATTGCTCAAGTTCAGGTTCAGGTAGGTCTATTGACCCGTTTTGTAGATTAAAAGTGCCTTTGTTTTGGCACTGTAATTACAATTGGACGTTCAACTTTTTCTTATATCTAAAAGATATGTCTTCAGAAATAATACACCCACAAATAAAATGAGAAAACAATAAAAAAAAAACAATAATAAAACTGACCACTTGTCAGAATAACTGAAATAAAAAGTAACTGGAATAACTATCCAAACAATAATCCCTAGCCCCCCTTCCCCAAAACAACAAAACGAAACAAAACAAAACGAAATAATAACAAGTAAATAACTAAATGGAAAGAAAAAAATAATAGTAATAACAACACAAAATACTCTACACCAGTATACGTTAATAATTGAATAATGATCGATGCAGCCGTTGCTATGGAAACCAATCCTTTACTTATCCTTGTCTGAAATGTTAATTAAATTTATTGTTTACCTTACTTATTATTTTTCTCTTGGTTGGCCGTGCAAGAACATCTTTTACTTTGTGTTGCCTTAAATATCGATTTAGGGTTCTCGTAAGTCTCAATAATATATTATTATCGCATTGTCGTACTCTCGTCATTATTATGGATGTGCTCCTTTTAGTCTACCCAGCTCATCTTTTGAAACACTTTTTGTGGTTGTACCATTTCAGTTGTAGGCCGTAGTTTAGTGTTTCATCAAAGATGGCTCCCCCACCTCCACCAAACGGACAGCC
The DNA here is from genome assembly GCA_000328365.1 of Capitella teleta. Taxonomy (NCBI): domain Eukaryota; kingdom Metazoa; phylum Annelida; class Polychaeta; family Capitellidae; genus Capitella; species Capitella teleta. Next base: position 47,737 of record KB307554.1, read on the forward strand.
ACCCTGCCTCTCCCGTTGGCCGCCGTGGGTTATTTATAGCCTAGTCGGAATTTATTTCGTCAACATCATCGGTGTGACGATTGTCTGGGTCTACTGGAAGTTCTTCTCTCGGCAAACACCACAACAGAAGACGACGGAAGTAGAAGCCCCAATCGATCCACTTCCGGATCCACTTCCGGATCCACCACTTCCGGATCCACTTCCGGATAATAAAGATCCAACTCAGAGCGGAATCGAGAGCACATTCCCGAAAGAAGAGGGTTTGATCGCAGAACAGGACGCCGACGACGAAGACGTGACATTCGTGGCCATTGAAGACGAGGAACAGACATTGTTGTCGTCAAATGGTGAGTTCCATTTCTGGTCGGATCCAAATTTTTAAATTGAGTTTTTATTTTTCCTGTTTTATAAAGCCACCAAGGAAAGACCGCCGATTGGAAAAAAGAAGTCGAAGAAGAAATAGCTTTATACTATACGCAGAATTATACTATACGGGGTAAATTGAATTAAATTGAAATGAAATTGAATTAAATGTCAGTGTCCCTTTGAATTTAATTGATGGCTTAATATTTTCATGGCTAGAAAAAAGAAGAGAGAACAGAAGGGGAACGGTTTCAAACGGAAAACAATTTGACCACCCCAAGTGTGTAATTGTATTCAACACGTTCAAAAGTTTAACGTTTATACCATCTACTTTTTAATACTAATTAGAATTTTCTCGAGTTCTGCTTTTGGGTACCCTCGGTCTACAATGTAAACTTATGTAAGAATACCCAAGTGATATGAAATTTATACTTTGAAGTTTTTATTCAATTGTACAGGGTGGGATCAAATATTACTACAAATTTAAACGGAAACAACTGGAATGGAAAACTAATCAGAAAACAAAGGAATTTACACCCCAAATTAAACTTGAATGGAAATAACAAATAGCACATAATAAGTAATTTAATAGATAAACTTACTTCTTAACACAAAAGTCTCTCGCCTGAAATCCCGCGCATGCAGAGGCCTGTTGCCCAGCCTCACGGAGCTTGGCGTCCGGAGTTTGGCTCTCTTCCAAAACTAAACTTTAATGGCTAAATTCTCTACTTATAAAAGGATTGCCGCACGTGCCAGATTATACGCGTTGGTGATATAGTTAATTGCATGCACGCGCTAAACAATTTGCCGAGGGGCCATCTGTATATTGATGCCTAAATCATTCTATTACAACAAAACTATTAACGATAAAATTAAACATTCATCAATGATTAATCCACCCTGTATTAATAATAATATATGCACATCGATAATAATGAATATATTGAAGGATGTGGCCGTCATCGGAGCCTTGAATCCTCCATAGGGGTTGATGACCTTCACAACGTGCCACTCAATGCACTCTATTGTTGTGTACGAAACTATACAGTATTATAAGAATGAAGGAAGCGTGTACGCGTATTTGAGATTACATCTGACGGCAGCAACTGTCCATAAGTATATGGCTTAATATTGTCCCACAATTTCGCTACGGCTGAAATTATACTGCTATACTAGTTAAACGAAGCAGGGTTGGTAATTTCTCCTGTTTTATTTGTGAATTATATTGGTGCATGAATTGTTATATAATCAGGTTACTATGCACAGGTGTTGGTTGTTGTGTCGGTAATTTCTGTTGTTACTAGACTTAATTAGTTGACTATATTTACCATATCACATGTGAATCTGACAAGAAACAAATAGTTTTACCCCATGTATGGCATGCAACGCATAATCCTTTTACAGATGAACGACCAAGCGCCCAAAGTCGAGAATTTGGAATCCGTAGAGGAGCATACAGCGATTTCTGAAAATAGCGTACATGAATGACATCGATGGATATATACAGAGTGGGCCAAAAGTAGTCTATATCTACTCAATGATAAAGATCTCAATGCTGTTCAATGGTGCTATTCATTTCTGAGAAAGTGTTACAAAGCAGATCGCAGCGTAAAAATATGAGAGAATATGTGTTATCTAACATGTCATGCTGTTATTCCCACCATTACTATTTCAATTTTAATCAACATTTATGCCAATTTATCTCAATATACTGCACTCATCATTCCGCGATATTTCCACTTTTGACGGCAAACAGGGCCCCGGACAATGGATAAGCTCCTTTGAATGCACAGTTAAAGGCAACGTTCTGTTCTCTTTTTTTTT
>KB307554.1:49973-91376 GCA_000328365.1 Capitella teleta
AATCAAAACAAAGCAGAGACAAAAGATGACATTCCTTGATGCTCGTTCAGGAGCTCATCTGATTTTACTCTCTTTGCGATCACACAGCACTCGCATTTAAATGTTCCTCCCTCATTCAAAATTTACTTATTACTTGATTTCTTTGCACAAATCGGCACAGAATAGCATATAATCAATCCATACGAGGTAGTTATTTTTTGGAATAATTGATACATTTTAGCGAATTTTAGAGTTTGGTTTATAACATGGAGTAGATAGACTACTTTTGGCCCACTCTGTATAATAATACATGTGCATTTGTCAAAATTTAATATGGTTTAAACATAATATTATTTGCTTTCGTCATAATTTCGTTGGATAATTTCGAAACACGCTGATGTTGTGTACAATTATCTAAAACAATACCCAGATGCTTTTCGCCAGTCACATGTTCAATTATTCCTCCCATAAATCGTTTAGGACAAACAGCCACATCACCATTATTAACAACAATAAGTGTGCTCTTTGTAGAGTTGAAAATTAAATCAAAATCATTATCATCTCGAGAAAATCTCAAGCATGGTCTTCAAACCTGTACTTGTGCCGATGCAGTCTATGCAAAGATATAGCATAATCATAACGCACTCGTGGTGGCGATCAGTCGTGATCATGGCCCATTTGCGTTGTTGTTGTCAGGTGTGAGGCGAGCACTTTTGCAGCTAAATCGCAGTCAATATTTGCGAAAACTCCTCGCGAATGGCTGTGACTGGGTAGAGGGAGCTTTCGCTGAATGAGTAAACGCCATATCAAGGGTCGGAGGAATCAATGGTTTTAGCGCGGTGACTGGATCCCAAAGAGGCATAGACTCGTCCTCTCAATCCGAGACCACTCGATTCGCGAAAGTTTTGCAATTGGAGACGATGTGCTTTAAAAAAGCATTGCGCCATAGCTAGCTTGCATATACGCACATATTGGACATCGGCCTATCTCCCCATTGTGAAAAGAAGAAGGTCATAACGGATCGCCTAAGTGATCGAGCGACTCGCAGTTTCGCAAGAATTATAAAATATACGTCTATCCGACATAAAATTCACCATATAATGCGAGTAAAAATGCAGAAGAGATCAAACCGAGCCCAAACTTGCAAGGAGGTGATTAATTTGTGCAAAATTCGAGCGTAATCGCGTGAGCGGATGGCAGGGTTGTTATGGCAACAGGCCACACACGAAGTCAGCTTTTCACGAGCGACGTCGAATCTGTGTGTATAAATACCGTATAATTTTACAAGCTAATCTCCAAATCTATGACTTGCGCTGCCTGTGTGCTGCATCCAGTACTGAACTGTGTGATTTGGGTGAATTAAACTTCTGGCGGAATATTATTTTTGACACAGTCGCAAGCACTGTTGCACACTTTGCATATTCTGAGATTCTGAGATATATGATATGATATCAATCAATTGATTAATGGATAACCCATTAGTTAATGGATAATCCATTAATTATTGGATTGGCAATCGAAGTGGACATGGTGTTTTCACGCGAGCGCGCTGCTGACGTCACATCTATCTCAATCTGTCAATATTTCCGGGAAGCATTCATTCTGACATAACTCACCAAATACTAAAACAAACAAACACCGATCTGTATTCATTGTAAGCATGACCATCGAATTAAGTTTCTTTCATTATTATTATGTATATTCTTCATTTTTTAATTTTTATTTCTGTGAATGAATAAACTCTTTAAATCCTATCTTTATCGCAATGTACGCGGCTTAATTAGGCCAACTCTCTAACTTACACAAAACCACACAAAACAATACCTTTAAAATGAACATTTACCCCAAAGACAATATCACCAGCCGTGTTTGAACCCCGGTGACGCTGGCCGGGGCCACGTATGATACATAATTAAGTCGAACAAAACAAACACTCCTTGTCTGATCATTCATACAAGAGGATGGGGGCTGCCTCGAATGAGGGCGCAATCGATGGGTAAAGAGGGCTGCAGGTAGAGGGACGCACCTCATATTATATACTCCCTCACAAATTCGCAATCAGATATCGCACAGTCACAATGACGTCATAGGTTCCCGTGCGAACATTGTTTACGGGACGTGCCGTTTTGCTCTCCATGTTCGAATGCACCCACCTCCTTTGTGTCGATAGCTCTTCGTTTCTCCATTTCTTCCATGCTGTCTGCGTCCATAATACAATTACCTCTCCGATACTTTCATTTATCTCGTTTTTCGAGAAGTTTCACCCCAGGGCTTGCACTTCCGATGCGGCGATAACTTTCGTTTATTTTTACTGCGGCAGAAGCACGGCGCTGTAATCAGCCGAAGGTAAATGCTTTGTTTTGGTTGCAAATGCTTTCAAAACCTCCGTTCATATCGACCAACACTGCTAATCCAATCAAAGGACTTCCATCCATTTCACTAAAACCCAATTTTCCGATCGTGGACCACGTTCTTCGTCGCAATTTCATCGAAGAGGGGGTCCGTCGAAGAGCGAATCAACCCAGATCCTCCTCTTCAATATGACATCATCAAGCGGTGTGACGTCATCGCAGGTGAAAGAAGCAGACACCTTCAAGTACCTGGAATTTCATAGCCCCTTCTGTTTGAGTGGGTTATCTGCTATTGTCAGAGATTATGGCATCGGTGCGTGCAACACTGTAGGGAGTAAGTGACTGCACTTTCTCTGAATTCGATCCAGACAGAGGGCGTCTTTCACCAATTCAACTGCGAATGATGAATCGCCGCTTCATCAATAGCAAGTGCTGTTTGCAGTATATGTCTCTCATCAGTACATGCGCATGCTTATGAGCTTTAGATCATGCAGATGATCTGGAGCGGTTCATGCATCGGTTATAGTGCAGCGTATGTAGAGCCACGTGGCAATGCCAAAGGTGTCCTCCATGGTCGGGTCATCGCCCTGAAAGCGAGCCATCTGCCAACGAGGCGCATATTCTTAAATATATAAGATAAGGTTTAGCTGCGTTCAATGGGGAAAAGGTGTCAAAATACTTGGATGTCACCGTAAGCATTTTCATGAATATGTCTAGCATTGGGGTCGAAGCACGCTTTGTGATCGCGTAGTGATGGAGTTGTTCTCCCACTTTGTTTCAAAGTGTTCATGCTAATAGGCGGCTTGAGCAGGAGGTTTTAAGAACTACCGTGGTACATTGAATAGGGATTTGTATATATAGTGCGATATGGGGACTATACCGCGTTAATTGATATATCAAACCGGCTTGTCGTTCGGTCAAAGGTGTCCATAGTATGATGACTTTATATCCTTAGATTCGACACTGATATCAAATATGAACTGACAACCATAAAACGCTGCCCTCACTAATAATATTAGTAACAACGAAATCACGTGACAGCCTGCTCGCAATACCATATCATGAAGCTGTCAGTAATTCACGTAACACAATGGGCATATGATCATAACACATCCATGACCAATGTCGGGACATTGGCAGAGAGATTAGAGTGAGCCCTGCCTTCCAATAAACGACACATGATTCGCACATGCATGGATAGGGGGGGGGGACGCTATAGGAATATCGGAATATTTATGACTATTGGTCGGGTGATACCGCATGGCATTGGGCGACGATTGCTGGTGCATTAGTGAAATGGCAGCATATATATTGTATCAGTTATTGCAATGAACATTTATTGTCTATGTCATTGACGCCAACATAGTTCATTGCAGAAATGCAGACATGCGTGGGTCGTGTAGAGTATTAGTTCGCATAATATTTATCCTTTTTAACGGTTCCTCCCCGTAAAATAAAACATTTCTTTACTTTGGTAATTGAATAGAATATTTATTATTCTTCAACACGACTGACTTCTTGGGTTCCCACATTTTACATTATTAGTTTGCAGTTGTGGTGTCCTCAGATGCTCTCATTGCGCCAATGCTCTCGATTAGTGAGCAGCTAGTGTTGTCCATTTCGCAATTATGGTTACTCTCGTGACTGAGTGACTGAGTAATTACTCACTCTCTACTCCAGTTTATGAGTGTGCTCGCAAATACAGAGCCATGTGCACCGATCTCCTGTATTGACCACAGGAAAAACATTTATCAATGTGTACGTTCAATAACCAATGCGTCAATTTCGTCAGTCGGCTGCTACGCTATACCATATGTAATGTTCTGCGACAATGAGACAGATCTTGAGCATTGTAGTGTAGATATTTGAAGCACACACTTCAAGTATGCACATAGAGATCAAAAGGAGAGGCGCGTGTTTATTGCATTGGATGCACTCACCACATACAAGTCTTATTGCAGGTTTTCTATACAAGTATATTAATGTATTCATAAGTGTTTGTTCAAGGTATTGAGTGCTTCTATCGCAGCAGAAGAATAACAGCAACAACATAGAGTAAGAATAAAGACTAACAATGTATGAATATGAACACTGAATTATATGCGCATTCACACTTTCCTCTCGATGATTCCCATTTTCTGACCAAGCGTTCGGAACTTCTTCCTTGCTTCCTCTTGCATTAAATCGAAGCACATGGCGATCAGTGCTAAGCCTATTATCAGATACATCGCGCACAGAACCAACTTCTCCTGGTTGGCCCAAGAATCCACTGACGTCCCTGGAACATAGTCGCCAAAACCGATGGTGGTCAGGGTGATAAAACAGAAGTAGGACCCAATGAGGAAGTCCCACTCGTCTTCCCAAATAGTGAATAGGATTGCTCCGATGATTATGTAACTGGCTAACACCATCAAACTGACGTAAATGGGAACTCGCACTGCTTTATTGTCAGTTGTCTTCATAATCCGCGACAACCCTGACCGCCACTGCACCTTCACTTCGAACTGGTTCTTTGGCCGCTTTGGCTTCGTCGGGGGCGGAGGAGCTTTGCCGGTCAATGACTTGGACACATCACCCCCGTTCTCCGCGTTGGTGCGAGATCGGACAGCCGATGACCGGACGCGGGGTCGCGTCGGCTCCGGACAGAAGATGCAGCACAGCCCGCAGCAGATGTTCTTGTAGATAAATCGGAAAGCAGTCGCCATGAAGCCGCCCAGGTTGGTGATGGTGAGGAGGGTGAGGGGGATGCCTAAGATGGCGTAGACAATGGTCACCACTCGACCCCACAACGTCTTCGGTGCAATGTGACCATAGCCTGAAGGGGAAAGAATATCATTAAAAACTGCCGAAAGCATATACTGGATCGTGGGTTTGCATTATCTGCACATCAGATGGCTTCTAAATTTCTAGTCACAAAAAGAAATATTTTATATTTCTGTGAGCAACTGTATACGCTGTTGATTGATCGAGATAAAATTCAACGAAATCGAACACAGTTTGCAATGTGGTCACAATTATAAGCCACTCACTGTTCCATCTTGGAGTTTCTGATCGTTTTGTGAAGAATCATGGATGTGATGGAAACACAAGAGGTGCACATCTACTAATACTCCTAGATGCCTTTAGCTATTAGTCATTTAACGATAAAAATATATTCGTCAATTTATAAAAGATAACGGGCGAATAATACATTAATCCTAAATGTTGATACAATGCTATAATGCGGAATCTGATAGCAGTCGAGCCATGAAGCCCAATTGTCGATGTCATCGCCTCTCCCCGTGGCCCATATTGACAGTGCTTCCATGTAGAAGTACAAATAAAGGACAGGGTGACAGACGGCCCCGAAATGAGATCGCATTCGATTGACCAACTCCGTCTTGAATGGGACCAATGTGTGATTTATTGAGATCATATCTGGACATCATCTTCCCTGTTAGAAAAAACTGACCATCGATCGTGTTTATCTCAAATTATTGCTATATAGTTCCACTGAATCATCAATGACCGCAATACTAAGTGTTAGTGGGCGAGATGGCAATAAATGAAAGGGGTGCATAATTGTATAAAGGGGAAGCCAGGGAGCCTAAAAGGGAAAGGGCATTACAACGTGTTCCCAATGGACTTCTGACTGATCCCGCTCCTCGCGAGGGTAGAATTATTTCCAATCAAGAATGTTTGCAGAGGCTGATTCTCCAGGTATTGACGGCGAACGATCCAACGTCAGCACTTTCGCTCCATCACCATGCATCATTGCGATCACATATAGCCAGACACTCTGACACTAGCATTATAATGATCCGGTCAGCGTTAATGATGAGCAGCGCACTTCGATCAACAGTCGGCCAGTGACTGCTCAGAAAGCGATTCCCAACCGCTATTAGTCTCATCATGGTCTGCCAAATTGCTCGACAACTGCATCAATCATATAAGCGATGCAGATATTGTAGCGAAAAATTATCTTGTTTTTCAGTTGCATTAGTAACTAATACGTCGGGGTATTGTTCTAAATGGGGTAGCATCACAATATTGGCTCAAATGCGAAGCTATCTTGATGAATGCCGGCATTATAAGCATAGTGCTGTCCAAGGAATTGTTTACATGGGACACGAACGACCTGTCAATCATGTTAGCCCAATGGCTAAGTGGGCCTGACGACCACGGCGACGCACCCGCTTGGAGTCCTGGCTGTTGGCATCCTACGCTTGGTTTCTCCCGAGTTGCCTCTTCCTGGTGTCATATTACATGCAGTAATAATTCAGAGATCTAATGTATCAAATACACGGATAGGCGCAGACATTAGTCTGATAGAGATCACTTGCAGATTGAATGGATGCACCGCGCATACAAAGATTGTTCTGGCAAAACGAAGCACATTCGTCATTCATTCACAGATACATTTCACAATGTATCAGCTATGCACCGAAGCCTTGTCTAAACAACACATATCAAATTGCTGTCTCGCTAGGAACACGGATCAATTTGCGTTTTTTAAACGTATTGATTTGCACAGAAAAGCGTCGTGTTCAATGGTGTCTACATTAGCAGCTTTTGTGGTACATGAGCCATTCTCTGAGAGGCATGCCTCTAATCGGATATGGTCTACAGAAAATGCCCATCATGAATGCTGGCGGTGCGAAACCAAATCGGACTCATTAACAAAGAATGCTGGCTGCCTTCATAGCATTCTGTTCTCAGAAGTCATTGAAATTGTTTTCATCGGTTGTGGCCATGCCTATTCAGTCGGCAGATCGAAGGAGATAATGTAATTATCTTCCCATTTTTTTAGCTATCAGAATTGCATTCAATTCAAGAGGCACGCGATGATTAGTGGCGTAAGTATATAGGGATTTTGGAGAAGTATATGAACACCCATGAGATATCAAAATCAACCTCTCCTTAGTCTCATATTCCCAGGGATGTGCAAAGTCAAACGATAGCTGCTTAGCACCCCCACCAAGGTTACTATATAACCATTGAATGTTTATAAACGAAAGGCAACTATCAGCAAAGATTTCTGTCTGGTATTGATAACAGCCTAACAGGTAATATTCTCCAGATGCTTTGAGTGGAAAGGAGCTAAAACACAGCCGGCAATAATGCACAATAGCATATACATGATCGAAGACTCAATTGGACAAAAACCTTCACCAAAATTGTTTGAACTTCATATTAAGTCCATATACTTATGACTGCAATCCATATCGCTAACTTAAATCAAACTTAAGCCAGCGACATCGACCAAAGTCAGAAGTATATGGACTTATCAGTTATTAGAACAGTCAATATATATCTGACTTACCAATGGTGGTCACCACAGTGATAGAGTAGAGCATAGCCCCTGCGAAAGTCCACTGTAGTTCGGTTTCCTCGTCGTTTCCACCCCATCCATCCCGCTTCGTCGCCTGGTAAACGATCTTCTCGTAACTTAGTAATATCTGCTCTGCTAGTATCGTCCAATTTTCCTTATGAAACACATTCATCTCTTCTGTCATATTCCACAGTTTCTGCACATGTAAATGTCTCTGATTCACGACGGTGTGCTTCTTTGACTTTTCGTGATCTGATTCGAGTTCGACAAAGATGAGGCCTCCAATGATTGTGTATGAGATCAACAGGCAAGATAGGCCGACGGTCGAGAAGAGAAACGCCGTGAACTTCTTGCAGCACGCTGCACACTTCTGCCTCTTACTTCGCACGACGTCCTCTTCAACCGGGAGTTCACTCAGAATAGCGCTGGAGGTTGTCTTTTTCCCTTTGTCAGTCGAGTTGCAGTTCTCCTCAATGGCGACACAACTTTCGTCATTCTTCTCGGTCTCCTTGTCCTTGCAGCACAGACAGCAGCGTTTGCTGAAGCACCCCGTCGCGCAGCAACAGTCACCGTCATCCTGGCAACATGGACTTTTTTTGCAGCATCCACAGCAAGTCGTTTCCAGGTCATCAGGTTGATTATCAAGGCAACTGGAGCCTTCGCGACGATCGTCTTTTTTGCAACAATTATTTCCACCACACGGCATTTCCTGTTTTTGTTGTTATAAGTCGAGGTCGCGGGGTGTGTGTATCTCCGGCTATAGTCTAAATGCATGCTGGTGTCCAGATGCAGCAGATCTGACGAAAAGCAGACGGCTGGGCGGCGACCATGCTCTGTGAACGGCTTGCGCGGGGCCCGATGGCCAGCCTGACATCTTCCGGGTTGCAGCGGCTGTCTCAAAGACTATTGTGTCCGGGTCAGTTGCGGGGCTGCTAGGCTCCCTGTGTCGTTCATTGCACGGTTATCCGTTTTATATATCGCTTGGCGCCATGAGTTGTAAGACGTCGAGTAAGAGTTGCGTTGTTTCTAGATTTCTACCGCTTATGTTGGCCGAATGGGAGCTCATTCAGAGACGCACTATCCGTGAAATCCAAGGTAAATATGAGACAGCTATCAATTACTGTTCTCTCAACTGCGGCCCACGATGGAGCCGCTGCCAGATGAATGCCCACTGTCGAATTGCAGTTGCAAATAATGGTTCGTGGAAGAGCGGACCGCTACTCCGTTTGTTTGAGGTCGCTCTCAGCCGCACAATTAACGTACGACGCAGTGCGGCAAGCGACGCAAAACACAAACCCACTTGCTCAGTGTACTAAGTCTCAGACAAGAGTGAACCCTGAACAAGGAATGCCAAAAAACGTCAGAAAAATTTGTAGCTTGCAGCGAGAGTTGGCTCACTTTTGACATCCCATACTCCCAGGCGTATTAGTGATATCCGACTCCGCGGGAAACTATCCCTCAATCTTATTCTGAAAATGCCAGCGAGGAATCCCCGTCCAGCCAGAAAGTTCCACGCCTCCGCCGTTCACGCTTAGCAGGTGCTTTGAATCGGCGTATAACTCAGATGCAAATAAGCCGGTGAGGCAGCACTCTTACTGAGCGGCGTCCCATGCTGTGCCTCTGACAACTGATGCGACCGACACTAGCGGCTGCAAGCTACGGCGGCTGAGAGACTGGCTTGGCATTTGGGCGCGGATGCACTCCAAAATGGGTTCAGGCACTTTGGCCGGCACTTACTCGGTTCTATCAGCCGTGAGCTGCGCTTGGAGAGCATGTTCGCAGGCGGAGTGATAGTGTGACTGCCTCGTACAACACACACCAACTTCAAAAACGGAACCCGTCAATCTCATAATTCTGCTTCCCGCACGCCAGTTCTGCCGTCTCACAAGTTGAATGGAATGCTGATGATGATTGCTCGCGAAGGGGCGATGAAGGCTTCTCCCGAGGATCGACTTCAAATGAAGCCCTTATCTCCGCAATTTACCCAATTCATCTGCCTATCTTATCTAAATCCCACGTAGAATACACTTCTCATCAGGCGTGCCTCCGCATAGCGATCCGCTTAATTTACATACCACATTATTCGACAGTCAGTGACTACAGCGTGTATACACTATAATAATACAAAAAAAAAATGTAACAGCGTAAACCAGTTCCACCCCGCCTCCTTCCGTCGTTCCCCTTAATGACCCTTATCCTCGGTGGGCTGAAGGTCGTGCCCCCGTTTTCCTCCTGTCGTCCTCCGACCACCAAAACAAAGCCACGGGAGTTCTAAGTGCGTTGGGGGAAAGTCTATTCAAACAAACTTCAATGCACATTTAGCCAAACAAATCAGAGGAGTGTTTTCCCCATTTCTATCTCCCTGTCTGTCATTGGCATTATTGAAAATCGATGAGGCGACAAGAAAATCAGATGGAATCCGCACGGGGAAACGCGAGATGGACGGTGAGCCAGCTATGGTCTGTGCTCAGCAGACCATTAATGAGAGATTCAGTAGCCCCTCCCTCCCCTCCTCATGTTCGCCTTCCGCGCTCCAACAAGAAGAAAAAAGTTCTATACAAACTGCACTATTTCCCACTTCCCTAAGGCGACTTCCTCATTGGCTCGCTCATTTGCCGGAAGTGACGCATTTCTAGGAAACAATCGAAATATGTGACCTCACAGATTACATATCATTCTGAATGCGATCGCATTGTGTAAAGATATCGGAGATCACTAGATAAACGTGAGTGTGGTTAGGGTTGTTGTCTCATTGGACGTTTGCGGGAGAGTAGCATCTGCTGAATTAAACTGATAATTGTTACTCGCAGTACCCTCAATTCCTTTCAAGTTATACCAATGTTGCCACGAGGGAACAACATATGATACAAATCCCGAACATGCTTCATTTTTTTTTTTTTACTCCAGAGCCTCGCAAGAAAAAAACAAAAAGCGATTGTCTATAATCGCTGAGTCATCGAACGGACTCGGCGCCTGCGAACCCACACTGCGGCAATGCATCAAAGTCAACGCTATTCTAAATCGATACTCAGACCTCCTAAATCTCAATTATCAGATGTTGATATCTACTCTCAGCATGCGTTGGCTTTCATCCCCTTATCTCTGCCGATCAGTCCTGCTTATGCATGCTGCTAAACGAGGGACGAAATCGCATGATCGTCGTCCTGTGAATCGCATTATTGAGGTCATCATTGTCGTTACGATAACGATCATTCTACACGAGACATTCAGACGAAAGATTTAACTTATTAGCATACCAGCGCCAACGATTTGTCATTTCAGGAAATCAATGCATCGATACTTCATCTGATGAGAGGGCATAGGCTTTTTGAGTTGTGACAAAGTGCTGTTTTCATGTTTAGGCACTTTTGTGATCCATAGAAATGGTTTTGTTTTGAAGGCAATAATCATAGAGTTGAACCATGGGTGTGGTTCTTTTGGTGCTGGGAGAAATATTATGTTTGAAACTGATAATCAGCCAAAATGGCAAAAACAGTTATTCAAATAACAGGGCATTATCAGATGATAGGCTCGAAGGTTTCATGCAATACCTTCTTTCAACACTGATTTATAACGAGAGCCTTCCACTAGCATTGGGTGGGGTGGGTAGTTCCCACTGTGCAGCGGGAACTTCAGAACCACATTTTTATTTTTATTTCATTTTTACATCCTGTCCAGGGTTTTTTTTTTTCTCTCTCTCTCTCTCTCTTTTCATTTTCTTTCTTTTTTCTTTTTTCTTTCGGGTGGCTGGCGTGCCAGTGGACGGAAGTCCATTACGCCATTCTTCTAAGTTATCTACTCATTGTTTACTATTTTCTTTGCTGTCTGTCTGTCTCTCTGTCCATTGCTTGGAGACTCGAGAAGGCACTGTGTGCTGCGTCTATATTAGTGTTTAGGATAGAGCAGAAACTTACATACTTTTGGTAAGGGTAAAGTATATCGATGAGATTAGGCGGAAACACCGGTTCCGGGTTCTGCTGTGGCATCGTATCAAGACCCAAGGGGGTTGGGCGGAGCCGTAAATCCCAATCACGTTCATGCTTCACATAGTAAATTAGCAATTTCATCCGCCTGTGGGTTGCATAGCCTAGCACTGACTGACCTGCAGACTAAACAGCAACAAGGAACACTCACCGATTACATAACGAGGCTTGGGTGATCTCGTAAACGACCCTTCCACAACAGTTGTCCATGAACAAACATTGTTGATTGCGTAATTCCAGCACTACTGCAATGAAAAACAGAGCACCTGGTGTTACTGAAGAACAGCAGTCGCCACAGCGGGAACTCCTAGCACTGATTTCACCATCAGAAAGTACTATAATTAATCCCAAATATAAATAGGGTTGAAGATGATTCAAATACCTTATTGGCCTATTGTCATCTGAAGAGACCCAAAAAGAGTTCAAAAGAACAGTCCTTTTCTAAATGTCAATTTTACAAGAGGGAAAATTGTTGCACAGCTTTTTCCTTAACCTTTCTCGACAGTTGTCAATTCCCAAAAGAAAAAAATGTTTCGCTGAAACCGACCAATTATTCCGAAAATAATTAACTAGTGGTGTCTCATCCTGCGCCCGTTGATTGTGTGCACGCCAGCAATGCTCACTTAGACGCCTTTATTCTGCACATTTGAGCAGCTGAGAGGGTTAAATGCTGATCCTGCCTATTTGATCGAGTACTTCTGCTTTCCAGATCTCAAAGTCCTAATCTAATTATCTGTCAATTGGAATGAGAAATGCACGTAAGTATAATCTGAAGCCGCCTTAACTGGTTAATCAGCTGTTTGGGTCGCCATGCAGAGAACGTGACTACGTGAGTGAGAGAGTGATCGTCCCCCCCTCCCCCTTATAAATGCCTTCTTCCAAGGATTTATATTCCGTCACAGATCTTCCCAATCACATCGGGATATTATTCTCCGCCGAGATCGGTCGAAATTTGGTCATGGTCCCCTATATTGGATTTATTTCAAAATAGCTCTGCTTGAATTTGAATTTAACTTCATTTTACTTCAACGAATGACCCACGATTGCGGTTCTTTAAGGCTGCAATGGGTATAAGTATAATTTTGGCCGATACCGTCGAGGATATCCCCTCTGATTTGGGCAGTTCAGTGATGTGATCTCTGATAATATCCATTCTATCTCCATCTGTTGCTTGGTGTTCTACAAACCACCTTCATATAGCAAATTGATATACACTGTCATTATACTGAATTCGAAATATGTCAGATTTTTTCCCCAATGATTATGTTTAATAAGCAGCAAACTAAAGGATCGACCGCTAAATATAACCCTAAACATCTCGATTTATTACTCCCAGGTCAATAAACATTCCGTGTTGCAGTTTAAGCAGTTTACTTTGCACAAAGTTCGACTAAGGCTTGGCAAACAAAGTGGGTGCATATTCTTCAGTCAATGAGTTGGTCCATTGATATCAAATAGTCATCTAGTTGTTGACGTCAGTCAAGTGAATAGAGAAAAGGTCTTCTGTCTACAATCATGGATAACATAAGTGGTCCGCGATACACATTCGTATAATGCGAGGAAGTGCATAATCGATTAATCGTTGACATTGTTCTCCAAGAAAATGCATTGTTCTTCTCCTCTGTTCTTGTTCATTTCATCGAATATGTTTGTCAGCTTAAAATTAGCTACATGTACATAAATACTTTTTATCCACAAAAGAAGAATGACAATTCTCCAGACAGACGCAAATTGAGCTCAAATTTAATGGAGGTCTCATTTTCTTTGTGGAGAGAAATGTAAAGAGGAAGAAAAAATGAAACTCGACCATAAATTTCAGCCATTAATGACTAAAATTCAACTAGAAACCCCCAAAGATTCAATTGAATCTCTTGAGAGGTGATCTATTTTGGACACATAGCAGTGAATGGACATAGGACCGCACAAAAGAGACAAGAGGGACTCCATTCAAAAGGAGAAATGTAATGAAATCACCACATGATGGGCATCAGCCTATAACAAATGACCTGAAGATGTATGAGACGCGACTCAGCTCCCCACAGATCGTAGACAGACGTAAGATATTGATGCGTCAAATATTCCCCTTGTTGATAGCCACACTTGGTTCCCTCCCACTGGTTGTTGCAGATCGCTTTTCTCGATCGTTCCCGTAAGTGGCAAGATCGTTTCATGACGAACGAGAAGTGACAAGTATAGTGAGGCGCTGTTTACCTTGCAGCGATTGATTGCAAATACATCATTTTAACCCTAACAAGGCAATGCAATCAAGACAGTTCACCTGAGAGCAGCTCAATAAAAACAAAATGGCGACTATTTATTTAGGTTGTTACTCGGATGAGATCAATGCTCCTTTGTCACCGTCCACTTCGTCGCATTCACTGAAATATTAACGTCTCTCCACAAACTTTGCGCATTTTTTCAAGTGTCGAAGAAAATGTCACCGAATCTTCTAGGCCATGAACGTGATTTAGTTTTCCTGACCCGAGAACCAATAATGAGGCCACCGGAAGATGAAACATTTGACTTCCGGCGTTTTGTCATTGAAGGCCGTTATTTGTCACGTTCTATCAGACACGAAACCCTCTTTTCTTTTGGCCTAAAAGTGGCGATTTTACCCTCCATAAGAGCTCTGCTTGACAGCTCTGAGATGGATCGGTTAATTCAAGAACACTGAAAGCGTCTATGTGATTTTTTATGTTCTTTAGGCTGTCAAAATACTAAGATTGCAGTCATTAACTTTTTATGAGGATATATCCTTTGTGTTCCAGTATAATACATGTATTGGAATAAATGCACCAATCATTGATTGTATTTGCGTCCAACGGGAACTGAGCTCACAGATCCTAAATTGACCAAACCTGAAATAAGCGTAAATCGCTATTGAGATAAGCTATTTTGTATGCGATATGATGACTGCGCCCAGAAGTTAGCTTTTCCACTGGGATTGCTCGCCGTGTTTGGCCTCGGCTGATGTGTCGCCGGCAAAGCTCCATTCTCAATTCACCAACCGCGATGAATGCAAAGAACGGGATTTGGCCCAAGAAATACACGCTGGATTGCCCTAAGAAAGCCGGATGACATTAGATGCAAAGTTTATACGTGTTTGGCATAGATGAAATTTACATTATCCCAAGTTTCTTGTGTGGTTCTATTCGCTCAGTGGTTATATAATAGGTACAGTGTAGCTCAAAATCATAGGATTCATTTAAGAATTTCCATTTTTCGGTGAGCAATTCGCTTTTTTCCTATGCTTTCTGTTCTTTGGTAGACAATCGCGCCAATTTTCATAGATATAGATCAGGTCAAAGGTTAACTCTCGCCAAGGAATCCCTTCTCCTCTTTTGGAGGCTGATACAGGGCATGGAACATCACCACCCCCCCCCCCGGGGTACCAAAGTAATCCGCCATGTCTAACAGATATGGAAATTGATTATGACCACACGATAAAAATAATATGGAACACCACCCAATTCAGTAGGCAGAGAAGTGGAGGATCAACTTCATGGGGATATTTCATGTACAATTTGCTGACCGATGTGTCCCAAAAACAGACTATGGAGGTCAAAGCTCAGACTGATGAATTCCCAACTTGAACTTTTTGGCTCGAATGGAGCGTTATCTCGATCACCAAAGACGCCTATATAATCGGCATTTTCTAAGGCATTGCACGGCTGATGTGCATATGTGAGCCTCATTTGGTCATTGAAATTCGTTTCTGTTGCATGTGTCCGGATGACCACCCCATGCGTCGGAATGGTCAGCCGAAGTCATTTGTTATCCCGGACATGTGATGTCTCGACGGATGAAACCGCCGACTAACTGGGTCGATCGCTGTCTATTAGCAAGGAGCGCCAATCAATCATGCTGGCGCTGTATAATTATCCATTCGGGTTTGCTACTTACAGCACTCTTAATTTGTCCAAGTACGTATATCGCATGACGCGGTATACAATCTGTTGCTAGACCCCCAAAGAAAGTACCCTCTGTGGCGGTCTCACCTGGCGCTCTGAGCAATGATGATGACGAAGATGATGACGACGGTGCTTATGACGAGGTTACAGGCAGTACAGGACCATGTGCGTGATCACTCCGGACCACAGTTTGACCCACATGGGGCATAATGAAACCGTCATGAATCGATTTATGTATTCTAGAGGCTGAAATGTCATAGACACGTTAAGAATTGCCCTTTATGTGCACTGCACACTCAATTTTGCTCGGATTGTAAAAAGTTACCTATTATTAAATTCTGTCGGAAATACGGTACCAACTGCCTCTGACATCTTACGCAATATATAGCCTCCATAGTGTGCTTTTGGGACACAGCGGTCGGCAAATATTATTCATGAAAATGTTTGGTAAAAGTTGTTTTATTTTCACTTTTCATTAAATTCAGAGTTTTAAAAAGTCGTTTTATTTTCCCTCTTCGATAAATCCAAGCATACAATTATAAATTGTGAAACTTAAAAATCTAGAAATACATACTCTCAATTCTAATTTGTATTTGTGAAAGTTGACAAAATGGAAATATATTGGTCAATTTCAATAGTAATATTAAATATAATAGCGTGGACTGCTTTGACCAATCAAAGTGGGTTTCATGGTACGGAACAATCCTGGACATTGTGACTTATACGTCCCTCTTGGCCAATTATTTCAAGAATTTTATGAAAACATTTCAGACTCATTAAATTCCGAGTTTCGAGAAGGAAGAAGTGGTGTCACTGATGATGTGGCTTACGTTGTGCCACAATTAAGACATATGAAATGTATTACCACTTCTATGACACAAAAAAAGCACACTTAGTGCTCGTACTTTCTCCTGGAGTTCAGTTAATTGAATGAAAATATGAACCAAACAGCAACTGAGTTAGACTTGGTTTAATAAAGTCACTTTGGCAACAGTATAATAATAATTATATGCGGAGTTTATTTGTATTTTCAACCTCAATTACGCACCAATTGAACTGCATTCCAAACAACGACGCATCGAAGAATTCTCAGATTATTGTCTCACATTGCAGACTGGATTCAGATTATCTGTTAATGGCTGGAAGTCGATTGCAGCTCAAGTGCCATTCTCGAATATCAAAGTTCTCAGTGCAATCTGTGGATTGGCTACCAGGCAATTGCGGGTGCACGGAGCCACCAACACCCGGCTGCAATATTTGAGCGCAAGGCCAGAAATGGATTGTCCCGCTTTGGAACGAGAGTCGGAGAGGCGGAGGTGTAGAAATATGGAGACTAGTAGCTTCTAATGATAAACAATATATGACATCGACATCGCACCTAAAAATGTCCATCTATTTCGACATCAAATTGAACATCGATCATGAGATGAACAAACAGATAAACACTATACCAGTATTTCAAAAAGAATCGCACAGAGGGGTATATCCTTATACTTATAACTCCGAAAGTCATAATAAATTTAGCAATGAATGCATGTAAAATCTGCAACAAAGAGATAAAGCGAATAGAAAAACGATCTGGATGGCAGTCAGCATAAAAAGGCGCATGTACACAGCAATACTTCACATGCAAATAATTCAGAAGAACGAGAGAAAAAAACCAACATCCACATTAATAATGAAAAAATTTTAGAATTTAATTATCTCTTCAACCACCCGAGAAAAGAGAGATCTCTCACTGAGGGAGGAGGAGACGCCCTGTTCGAACCCATTCACCTGCTGAGGTACGAAAAAGACAACGAAAACAAACATATCTTGAACATCGACGGTTGAGGGGAACTGAAGCCACCTACACGACGCCATGTACACACACTTCATCAAATGTGTATTTGGCATACGCCTCGGATATGGTGTACATTATCGCTGACAATGTGTACACCTGGGGTGTTCATCTGCTTAACTGCCTTAAATTTGTAGTGTCTTCGTATTTACATACAAAAGTTAATACCTGTACGTAATGAATTACAAGCCTACTGCTTATAATGTATTTGTAATTATAATACCGGTATATATTCCGAATAAAAAAAAAGTTCGAAGTGACTTTGTTTACAACAGCTGTTTACGAACCGTCCATGCGTTTGAAATAATACAAACTGATTATGGACAGCGAAAACGAGCAAACAAGACATTTCTTTGGAATGCCCCATTTGCAAAACATTAGATGATGGTACACCAAAAAAGGTATCCTGCACAAATTGCTGTCGGTGATTTCACTTCTCATGCCTAGGAATCCGCACGCAGCATCATATCGATGATTCCTGGCATTGCCCTTGTTGCTGCAATTTCTACGTTTGAATTATGTATAAAATCTTTATTTTATAGATCTATATCTTATCTATATCCCATGTGTATAATTATTTCATACATGGTTTGTGAGTAATTAATTTTCTTCTTTCAATCTATTATTTTAAAATTAATTTCGAAAATAAATTTTCTTTATTATTTTATTAAACATGTGTTCGTCGTAGATATAATAAACATATTCTCTCGCTGCAGAGAAAGGTTGTTTCTTCTTGTTCTTGTGCAACTTCTAGTTGCCGTAATTGGAGCACGACGTCAGTACAAGCAATCCGTATACAGCTGTTGTATAAGGAACGCTTTTCCAAAAAAGTCTACTACATCAAATGCATATACCACAATGTTAACGTTTGAATGATCCTGTCAAAACGACCGTTCGGGGCTATCAAAGCAGCTATTTGTCATTTATATTTTGTCTTAGCATGAGTAAAACTCCACCTGAAATACCCCTAGACTCCCTAGAGTAAGTAACGTAAGGATTCTAGGATATATATTTATCAGATATAAGTCCCCCGAGGTGAAATTTGCCATAATAAAGCATGAGCCGTAGGCGAATAATTTAAGACAAATTTGATACAGGAAAAACCTTAATTAAATCGTAAATCGCAAAAAGAAAAATCTCAATTAAATCGTAAATCGCAAAAAGAAAAAACATGTTCTACATGGCATTAATAATCGTTATTATGCCTGAACAACCCAGAAATACTACCTGAAGAAAAGAGCCCTTGTGCATAAACATAGTGAATCAATCTAGGCCTGCCTTGTCGACATGGAACTGCATAGAAGGGTTGCGGAACCATAGCCCCGTGTGCCTCCGACGTGAGGCGTCATTAAGGTCAGTTCGGTGCAGTAGACGCACAAGCAAATGTTATCGGCGTGTGGTATTTTCGATGTGAGGTTCGGTGGCATCGGGGCGTTCCGTCTGTGTGTGCTTCATGACCAAAGAGCGTTTACAGCATGGACGCTCACCCCCTTAGGGCCTCGTGCTTGAGGGTCCTCTTGTCTATGTTGACAGGAGGGTACGGGGTGCGGGATATGCTGGCAATTTGCAAAAGTGGATTGTATACAAAGGGCGATTCAAAAGTTTATTTACGAGAAATGGGCATTGTTCGACCGTTCATTTAGCGCTGATTATATCTATATAATTTTATGAAATTGAGCAAAATATCACAGAGTAGTTATTGTTGAAGTTGCGATTTATTCGAATACTTTAACCATGCCATCGAATCAAAAACCTATGTTCCTTGCTAATAAACTTTCAATCGCCCTATTATTCGATGTGAATGTAATTTCAGTATCGTAATTGAATATTAAATCTTGGAGCTAGAATCCGACCTAAAATCTCTTATCTTCGCACGAATGTAGTCACATGATCTCACAAAGGTCACCGAATGGCGACAAATAAAAACTGAGATAACAGATCAATGCAATATCAGAATTGGCTTCTGCTTCGTCCAATTCCATCAACAACAGATTTTGATCAGATCTGATCTTCAGATCTTGAATACAGAATAAAAACAAAGACATTGATCAGCGTGTTATATTTAGCTTCCAGCCCATTGTGGGTCTGCACTTCATGTCTAAAGCCGTTAATCGGCTCATATATCAGATAAAAAAGATTCATCAATGCAAGAACATGACGTATGTTTACAAATGCAAGGGTTCCTATCATGAGTATGTCGTCATGTACACTCATCACTTAGCAATAAAATACAAACTTTGCCGTGGGCATCGCAAAAGCACCCTGGGGTGAAATATTAAGGGGCAAACGCAGAAGAAGAATGAACACCTATCTGAGAAGTGGCTGCACGTGGTGTGTGCCTCTTCCGCGAAGGTCGCCTTTCTGGGATTTTAACCACGTTTACAATGTGCCAGCATCCTTGACCCGGGATATATCTAAAATAGGTACAAGGCTACAAGAACAAACTCGGTCACCACATCAAAAATCGCAACTGAACGGAAGGATGAACGAACAAGCACCTGACATTGAAGGAGGTAGTGAGAGACACCTGTTTTGCGGGGAGATCACGGATCAGAGGAGAGTGGGAAGCACTTTTACCTGTCAGATGTTGGCCGCAGGGACTTCCAGGGAATACTTTCACGAAGGTTTTTTTTTTTTTTTTTTTCTATCTGGTTTGCGTCGAGTTTATCCCGAATTCCGGGTCGAACACAATCAGCTCTTTAATCTTCGCTTTCGGTTGCAATTCGCTGAATTGTGTGCAATGGTTTCTATCATTGTTTGAACTTGTGTTCTAAGATTGGAATTCAGGAAACATCGACGACCTTCGTGCAAGCTCGGCGGCCTTCGGCAATCCATGGGATCACAACGAAATCTTCCGAACGTCAGATAAATCTTCTTGTCTGCATGAGTTAATTTATCCCAGGGAAATCTCCTTGCCGTTCGCCATTCGTGTACTACACACACAAACAGAAGATTTATAATTTTTGAGGTTTAATGAGAATAATGGAACATTTTGTCAACTGAACCAGAAAGTACTGTAAACCATTGAATAGAGCTCTAAAGATATGTTTGCTGTGGTCGGCTATAGAATCCACACTCATGACTTGAATGAAATTTTCTCGGAATTTCGTTCGAGTCAGTCAAATTAGAAAATACAAACATGACTCCCAAGTCTGAGATGATCACTCCGGGTGCGCCGCCTAATACACGCTTCAATAATGGCAGCAAAAAAGTCTCCGATCTGCCCGCGGATCCAATCTGGTGGATCAGGCAACATTACCCCTGAGATCCCAGTCATTTCGCGCTCTTCGGTGATGGCGATCAAATTGAGAATTACGCCAGAGGCTAGCTCCCCTCAAAATGCCTGTCAACTCTAAATGACAGTTTCGAAAGATGATGTCCCGCTAGCGATGGGTTTAAATTGTAGGGGAAGAGGCGGCCGGGTACTTCATTGGTAGTGAGGGTAGGGGAGGGGGATTTCCTTTGTTCGTGCAGGAGAACAGCAGCGAAACCTATAACTCAACCAATTAATGGATCATAAAGAACATTTAGCCAGCGTCCCTACGATAAGAAACGAGGTAATGTAATTACATATCCAATGTAAAGCTTCATTAGCCTTTATCATTTCTATGAAAACACGATTAGCTGAGACGAAAATCAGAGCAAAACTTTCTTTCTACGAAGAATCATTGCAGTATATTTTACCAGTTTCGCCCAAAAGGCAAAAATCGAAAGTGTTCCATTTTAGTCCCTTATAAGAACCAAACCGGGATCCTGGGATCATTATCGTCGAACGCCATTCTTGGATCTCTTTTGGGAGATCCAGAATCAATTACACTGCACTGTGTCATGATTACATGCCACGAATACGTCACCTCAAGGGACATGTTCATTGTGTGTCATTCGCTTTTTTTTCGCTATTTCCTGTTTGCTTTGCATCCCTCAATGACGTATGTGCAGCCAGCAGTGGTGTTGGCCAGTCTGCTGGTGCGTGGACACTGGGTGCATAATGTTCATGAGATTCTTTACTTCCTCCCCCGACTTCACACCATTCAGTTCAATGTCGCTCGTTCTCTCTAATTCTCCCTTTGGAGAAGGGAGATTTCGCTTTGCAGAACCCTCTAATCAATCTTACGACTCTCTTGATCTGACAGCACGGCATTTAATGGACCCCGAATCCATTCATGACTGAAATTTCAAGAGAAAAGTGATTACTTCGATGCAAAGAGGCATTGTTCTCCGCTCCAAGTGAATTTGCCTTTCACAGGGTCAATTCGGCGCATATTCTTTCTATCCACCTATAAGAAGCTAAGACTATTGGTGTGCAGTCAAGTGACGCTATGTCTAAATGCCAGGCGTCGTCGGAATTACCTCGACATACAGAACCTTCGAGGTATGGCAAGCACCCACGATTGCTAAATTGAAACCATTGGTTACAGAGTATTCGCATGCATTGGTTAGAAGTTATAGAGAGTCTGTGTGACAATACGTATATGCATGATAGCCATTCAATGCTGCGCTCCATTAATGCTTCTCATTCAGAGTCCATTCGCGGAGCGTTGCTTTGTGCTTCAAGTCCACTGCAAACTGTTGCCTTAAACAGTGATCGCATCCTGTCAATATTTGATCAACTTTGGACGATCCATTAATCAGGGTTTATGCATGGAGAGCACGACGGCTGCCTGTCTGTGGCCAGGGAGGAGGGTTGCAGGTCGCTAGGTTGTTGTTCACATCTGGAAGCTTTGAAGCGTGTACACCAGCTGTGAAATACTTTGAGGTGCCACCAAAATCACCATTAAATGTCATGAAACCCCTTCTTGAACGAAATTAGCTCTATCACCCCAGCCATCGCCCATCGGGCGTGCCTCGGTGGGTACTTTGTACCCAATGTAACAATTGAGTGAAGCATCCATATTTTACCTGTAGGCTTAGGAGAGGTTTGTGATGCTTAGCTACATGAACCCATAGCTTGACACATATAGTCAAATGACACCGTGTAATTCTACCGGTCATTGCAATGTCATATTTTAGTCACATTTGACCAGTATAACTATATGCAACAATTTGCAAATTCTTTGAGATGAAACTATCATTTAGGTTTGAAACAGAAGTCAGAAGTGTCAACAGTAAAATATGGTGCGTAGAAGAGTGCGCATGCACAGTACACCAGGATCGGCATCGGCATAATGTGTGTGCACGATCACCGTTGGTGCTTGAGTGAACTTCTTTTCGATTCAGATCCGATTTCAAATACGCAATCTTCCCGAATGCCGTTATCATAACGTCCTTATATCCACGACATTCGATCAAATACCGTGGAGTGAAACCAGTCAGATTTGTAAATTAACTAGGGGCCACAGTGGAATAATATAGGCGTGTCACTCATGCATATACTTACTACTATATACTGAATCATGAGGGATTATAATTATTGGCGAATTACTAGGAGTCCATTATTGCAACTTGCTGACGCATCATTTGTCAGGATCAGAAACATAACGTCATCTCTTATACGCTATGAGTGTATTGTTTGTTCGAGGATCCTGGAGGCATAATGTTCGTTCTTGGCATTGGGAACTTCCTCTAACGTTGAGCACTTGGAAAGCTTCTTGCCTAAGAACAAAAGTGGGCTTACCTGGGCGTCCTGTCGTAAATGTATTAGGTTTGTTAGCGCCACCAGCCTACGGGTCGCGCAATGAATAAGCGTCGCGTGCCCGCGGTGGACACGACACTCCGTCTAATTGGCCAGCATTGCGATCCAATCCCTGTTCGAGGCAACCTTTTGGACTAGCCAAAATTAAGGAATGACAAACTGATATCAATGCGTAAAGTGACCACTGTTCAACGGATGTTCGAAATGTTAACATTAAACGGTTGTATTTATTGTGAATGACTGAAATCAGAGGCATACTACCCGGTCACCCTGAGGATCAGAGCAAAGTACATTAGGAACACTCATGGGATATCATCAGAGGTCAGTCCTGCAACCCAACTCGAACATGATTGAACCATGCATCGCAAGCCGACCACTAAATAAATAGATAATGAGGACATCTCACTCTTTCCTACACAACAAAATTAAGACCACATTATTATTTGTATAATATTTTGCATGAAAAAAAGTCCAGTGAAATCATCATAATATTGTTCGTGCATGAAACCAAGTTTGTGGGAACACTGTGGATGCCAAAAGAAGAATAAAGACATATCGCATTGCCTTCCAGTCCAATAAAAAGAAGTAAAGCACTTTGTAGCACTTCAGCCGATCTGAGCCAGCTGTAAAAAAAAAAAAAAAAAAAAAAAAGCACACACACACAGGTTTAGTCACCACGAAAAAAAAATAGGCTGCTCGACTAACCAGCCGAAAAAGGCCTCAGCCAGCCACAACTCAATCGGCTGGCTGGCTTCGGGGTCTACAACAGTCGATCAAAGATTTTGCATGTCACCTGAGAGCGAAAGAAAAGGCATGCAACTATGAGGGTGAAGCAACCGATGATCAAATAACGTTCCAATTGATCAAAGGTGTTAAATCTGTTGAATTACAGCGCAAATGGAATACGAAGGGCAATGATCTCAAACTCGATACACTCAAATCGGCATTTTGAAATCTTTTAATCACAAGACGAAGACATGTCGATATTGTGGATCCAGCCATCAGCCGAGAAAATGCCCA
Source organism: Capitella teleta (assembly GCA_000328365.1). Classification (NCBI taxonomy): domain Eukaryota; kingdom Metazoa; phylum Annelida; class Polychaeta; family Capitellidae; genus Capitella; species Capitella teleta. The sequence goes on from KB307554.1 coordinate 74,001, forward strand.
GCTTACGGCAAGAGATGCAGCAAGTGCCAAGCCATGAGCCATGAATTTTTTTGCAAAGGTGTTCGAACAGAAGACTCAACTCAGTCACGCAAGAAACTCAACCGTTATGATGCCAATCCGATTCGATGGTTCTCCGTGGATCTCTTGCATTTTCTTTGTGTGTGACACAGACGGGCCAGCAATCCTGTCATGCGACGCATCTGAGAGATTGGGCATTGTGAGCATTGCAAGGAGCCGCAACATCCCCACCATGTCTGAGAGACCAGATGAGAAGAAACCTATTTCGGACATACAGACCACGCAGTAGTTGTATCATGACAGATTCGTCGGAGTCGGGAACATGCCTGGAGAATACTGCATTAAATTGAAAGAAAATGCCCAGCCAGTGATGGCGCCGCCGGCCACCCAGAAAGTACCCCATCCAACTTAGAGGAGAGATATCCAAGAAAAATTAAAACAAGCTAGGAAAATAACTGATCTACGCAGACTACCTCTCTCGAGTGTATCCAACCGAAGGCCAAGCCATTGATCTAGCGACTATAGTCCACACCATCCAGGTATCCACCCGTCAACTGGAGAAAGTGAGAAGTGCCACATCTGAAGACCAGACCCTGTCAATCTTGAGAGAACAAGTAATCCGTGGATGGCCAGAAAACATTCACGTAACGCCAAAGTCCACACACTGCTACTGGTCAATCAAGAACTTTATGTCCGTTGAAAATGGTGTACTATTCCTGAATTAAAGAATGTTCATCCCGGATTCAATGTAGCCAGGATTCCTGGAAAGGATCCAATGTCGGTCATCTCGAAATAAACAAGTGTCAACTCCGTGCAAAAGACTTTGCCTATTGGTCATCAATGATGGCTGACATAAAGTCAAATATTGATGATTGCATTTTATGTCTGCAGAACTCCCGGCGGAACCAGTATGAGCCATGCAATACAGCACCATGAAGTACCAACACGTTCGTCTGAGATCCTGTGGAGCGACCTGTTCGAGCTCAACGGCGACTCTTTCCTCCTCGTCGTAGACCAGTTCAGCCGGCTTCCATTCGTCCACAAGATGACAAGGACCACGAGCGCCAAAGTGATCCGATTCTTCCAGAACCTGATGGCGGTGAATGGCGTATGCATGAAATTGTATTCTGATAATGGTCCACAATACGCTATAGTACGGACGCATTCGCCAAGGAATGGGAGTTTAAACATGTGACAAGCAGCCCGCGGTACCCTCAATCAAACGGATTTGCTGAACTGATGCTGGGCATTATCAAGGGAATTTTGACGAAGGCTCATAAAGAGATTAGCGATCCAGACACTGCCCTGTTGTGCTACAGAGCGACGCCATCTCCAGGGCAGCCGTCGTTCTCAGTTCGGCCGAAAAATACCTGCAAACCTGCCGCCAAGAACGCCAAAGGTCGATCTTCAAGTGACTCAAGCAGGACAAAGGCTGAAAGCGGGGAAAAATGCGGAAAGTCATGACCGAACAGCTTACCCCGGTATGAAAGTCTTGATTCGAAATGACGAAGACACGGCATGGAACCCAGCCGCGGTCATCGAGCTATGTGACGAACTAAGACCATACATGATACAGACGCTATAAAGAGAAGAAATAATAAGTTCCCGAAAGAGATCACCAGCAAAGCTGCCAGGAAACTGGACTTCCATGTCAACTTCGATGAACAACCAAGTCTCTACACCTGATACTATTGCTTTACGACGATCATCCAGGACAAGACGCCAGTCAGAACGCTATGACCAATAATGAACATTGTTAATTGTTCGGTTTGTCGTTTAAATTTACAATTATTTTGCTATATTAAATATGTTAAAAAAGAAGGGGATGTAACATGAGCAGACCTTGAGTGAAAAGTTCACTGCAATTGATCACTGCAATTGATATAAAAGCCGAAATTAATATAAACATTCCAAACGGCAAACCATGGCGTCAAGTTATCGTTGTTTTTTTTATTATTATTATTAAGATTTATGCTTATCATGCGAATGGAAATTACTGGCATAAGTGGTCATCATAAGATCTAATATATCTTGAATAATTTTGCACGTGTAACTCACTCGATTCATTTGATCTTTGATAAGACAGGTGGCCTCGAAATGCACACCGTGCGTCTCCTCGCCTGTGGGCCTCGCATTTCCCTTTGCTGTTGAGATGTCATCAGTGACTGGATTAAGAAGGCGGATCGGAACACACAGTCCATCTCGCCTCAGGCTCACGGACGACGCAAATGCTCAATGCTTTCATTTGGGTGATTCGTTCGGTGCCAAACATCGAATTCACGCCCAAACCAATGCAGCCATCGGTATAGTCAATGGATAGAGCTAAGTAAAATGTTATAACGTCAAATTATATTAATACTCGCACGTATAGCGAGCGAATTTTATTAATTTTCCAGGACCGGGCTCGAGCGCCAGTCCCGGCTTAACGTACATGGCTGAAAAATGACCGGAGATCGTGGTCAACACTGTCTTCTTACTCCAAAGAGCGACAACCTGAAAATTTACAAGATATAGAGACATAACCATCATGAATATGTTGTGAAAAATTCGTAGTAGAAAGATATGACCGTGTTAACCACAGTTTTCGGGCATTTTTCAGCCAGGTATAGGAGAAACACATGTTGAGCGTGGACTCGTGCTCGAGCCTGGCAGTCTACAATTAGAAAAATTCGCTCTCGAGCTCAGAGACATCACCCCATAGGCTTTTATTCACATGTCCACTCTCATTATTCTTCCTCTATGGCTATATCGTGGGTCGTGGGTTTGATTCCCAGTCCTCCTCAATCACCCCATTCGTTCTGGTGTAACGAATATAATTATATACCATTTTATTTGTAACATGCTTAGTTACAGTTTTTGTCAAAGATAAAATAGCGAGAGATACGGTTCACGGGAAGATTGGCAACGGAGCGTTCTCCGCTTGCGGGTATGCCCGCAATCCCTGTTTCACCCTAAAAAATTACCGCGAGTCAAATTTTACCGTAAAAACAAGATTTACGTTACATTCGAGCGACAATCTTGGTGTCATTTGAACGTTATTTTTACCTCTGATATTTCATACACATAATTAAGATATATAATAATTATTATATCGTACTTTTAGTTGAGTACTATGTATTTACTAAGTTGTCCTTCGTAAATAAATATCGCTTAGATACAGTGGCGTTCTACAGTTAGTTATTGAAGCCAAATTTCCAGGCACCGACCTGAATTTAATAGCATCGAATGTACTATTTTATTTCGTTCTAATGATGAAAATAAGGTTACTGCTTGTTGCATAGCAACCGTTTTGTGTGTGATTTCGTCGTCTCATGCTATAACCTCAAAATCAATGTCCTAATAAGGTCATGTCGATCGTACATCATTTCATATGTTTTTGGTGTCAAGGAATCTATTTTTGAAATCAAATTGACAATTGGAGGCCACATTAAAGGTTAAAATCACATAACCGCGCATTTATAGAAACTTTTATGTTATGGTCTTGTTGGTGTAGAGTTTACATTATTAAAAAACAAACAAAAAACAAAAAAAAACAAAAAAACAAAACATACCATTCATGGTTAATGTATCGGATGCAGAAAACAAAGCTGAATAAGGTATCAAAAGTCTACTCAAATCCGAAAGTGGGCAATTATCTCATATTTTTACTTAAATCAGGTTCTGATTTGCAAAATAACAATACATTAAAAACCGTGCCAACTCAAGATAGTTAAAGGTAAATTTGTATCACAATTATTAATGCACTATGTCGCGATACTTTTTCACACTCAGCAGCTCTGTTTTCAGATATCCAGTTCAACCCTTATATTATAGTCTGCATGTGCGCTTCCATCTCTCGAAAAGCGCAGTGCACGGAGGTCTATTTTTCATAAACAAAGAAATGATAGTGCGTATAAATAAATGTTTATTTCATTGTGTGAATTAAACATTTATATACAGGGGGATTCAAAAGTATATTAACAAGTAATGGCGATTGTTCAACCTTGCGTAATGTGCTACAAAATGCTCTTTTCTCTAAAACCGTGCTACGTACCCCAATATAATTATCATTTATAGTTGCAATAGCCTCTTATAAGATAAATTAGGCCTTTTACCGGGTTACTTGATGACAATTATTCCAGAAATGCAGCATTAACGACGCCGCCTCAAAGTCTTTCAGCTCGGAGCATCAGAGGCCGCGAACAAATATGAGTACACAAAGGCGCAATTCAAATCAAAACATAATCTTTAAAATTAAGTAGCATACATATTATCATACTATTCTAGAAGTTTAGAACACGATAAAAAAAAGCAACACCATGAAAGTGTTATAAACGCTAGGGTCTTCTCGTTTCAATGATAAATTATCTCCTTTTCATGACCATGGAAGTCTTCGATGCAAATTTCGGTGAATATTGTTTTATGTGATCAGTCGACAATAACAAGATTTGACCCAGACAAATATTCACTGAGTGCATGTAATTATAATCAAACGCTATAGTGGAAGAAAAAAAGAAAAGATATACAATTACATTAGATATACCATTCAAAAAGGATGAGGACTCATTCCGTTTATTTCGGTTCAGAGAGGCAGAGGCTGCAACCAAACAGGCGGCATGATGGCGAAACCACCAAATCTGCAACCTCAAAATAAACCCTTTCTGTGATAGTCAATATATTAGTTTTTAGTGAATATCCACAAATCCTTTCATGAGAAGAAAATAAGCCACGGGAGTTATATTTTATAACATTTGTGTCATTTCTACGATGTTGATGACATTATGTGAACTCCCTTCTGCATGCTAATAGGAGCTTATTTTGGTGTAAACCTATGCTTTGTTTATGTGAGCAATCTCACATTGCATGCTAATGTGACCAATACATGTATGTATGTATTATGTAGTGATATTTATTATAATATAAACCATACTTTGCCATGGTATTTTACTGTTTTGTTCACTATGGAATGATCCGGACTGACGGGACTCTCACACAAAATATTTAGCATGCATGTCCCGTAATTAATTGCTGCAACGCTTGTCCTATAGATGTTTGTGTTAAGACGAAAATGTAAAGAATATTTGTTTATTTTATTAACTTAACTTATCTGTGATACTAACAAAACATCCACACATCTCTCCTTCAGAGTAATAGTGAGTACAAATAATTGAATCAAATTGAATATCATGTAAAGGCTAAATGATGATAAGCCATGGGGGGCATCTCGTGAGCTCGCCAAAAATTCCTTCCGTGATGATGCTTTGTTAATGTAAACAAAAATTTGCGCAAAATTTTGTGAATGCTCAATGAGCCATGAGAGGTCCAAACGAATAGCCAACATGGTCTAAACACAGATGGGCATCTGCTCGAGTTTCTGTCGGCAGTTATATGCATATCACCGCCAGAGTTCAGCATTATTATCAAGTGTCGAGAGATATTTTATGTTTTAATTTACATTCTTAGCTTTCTACTAGTACTGACACCAGAAGTGGGGCATGAAAATGTATAAAGTCAACGATGGCATACGTCCACGTTGAGACAAAAGGTACAATCAAATAGACATGTTCTCATGATTCTGGAGCCAAATGGCCGAACTTGACTTAGTCTCGATCGGCTATTTGGCTCAAGAATCACTCGAACAATCTGAGTGTAACCATCGACTTCCCATGTTTTATCCGTTAATTTAGCGGAAATCGAGCTAGGTTATTACTTTGGGAGTTTTAGTCGTCCAGATCTTGGGTCGATTATCAACGCGATTTTCTAGTAGCATCGTCTCTGTAGGATGTTTAGGAGTCATCTGATTGCAACTTCTCGTTGTTTTACCAACACAGGTAACCCGATAACTATGAATGAGTGTCCACAATATGCCACACTGTGTAATTCTCTGTCACTTCTTTCCATTCAGCCAATTCTGATGACGCGTCCATCGGGACATCTTTCCTTCTTTCCTTCTCCTGAGTTCATGGTACATACCAGATACGTGGCAGCGCCGTCTTGCTGATTTCAATCCTAGCAATATAGCCAACGAAGCAACGTTAATTCAGATGACCTCCAAGTAGGAAGCCCCCCTGGTGTTAACACCATTTATACGCGTTATTCTGGGCCCGCATGATTCGCATTTCTGGTCGTCGATTCGCAGCTGCCCTGTGAGAGACAATAATATTATTTATATGAGTGGACAGGATATGTAGAAATCAGATGACACATTTCATCAACCATAACATCGTAGCGCGTAATTTGAAACACGGGCAGTAATGAACAGTTTCTGGTTTTCGCGTAAATGAGGCATGTGCACAATGTCATCGCATGACCTTGACTAAACACATATAGAAAATTGCTTCATTTAGCATACCAACAACAACATATCATAAAGTAGATCAAGCCACAAGAGGTGCCAGGCAGGTGCTATGGGAATGGATCATTGTCTACCTGTGTGGCTTACGTGTTGTGAGCTGTTTGCTCTCAAGATATCTCATGAGAAGTCAATGACATTCGATGCCACCTGCACCCAGGTTGTTGCACCACACAAAGACACCGAATTACCTCGAGTAGCGCACCTTCAGAACAGAACGAATCCGGGCAACCACCAACTACTGATGCTTTAGAAGGGTCTTGATACTGATTATTAGATACACCTGTACATGTATATAGCACATTGTGATTATTTATTTCTCATTCGTGATGTGCATTACACTTAATATAATTGTCATTTTGTATTTACTTCGCCAAATAGATATAAAATAAAATAAAATTATATCAAATCAACGGGGTGAAACACGAGATGATCGTCTTGGGCATGCATGCAGTCATGAATCACATACTGGTATTGATTGACATGGAAAGTTGACAGAATGGGTGAGGTCAATGAGATCTCAAACTCACCAGCTGCTCCGAGGCTTCTGCGTTGATGACATTGAATACAGAGATTCCTGAAGTTTGCTGCCAAAATAACGAGTCGGCATTGACATTATGTTTCCCAATTAGCGCATAGAAACGACAGCTATTACCTGACCTGCTTGTGCCCTTTCAATCATTGCCGTCTCCTTGGGACAATAAACCCGTTCATCAAGCTATTATAATCATATATAATGTGTGTATGCGTTCAAAGTCATTGATGAACAAGCTAAGAGAGAAAAAAAAACGTGGCATCGATTATTACATTAGTGAATTATAGGTCATATACCTCTTCTTCGTGTTCTGAAGTTTACATATCAAAATTCGATACCTTAATTTTGCATTGTTTCCTTATTATTACATGCTATCCTTGTGGCAGAGGGGTGGCTTTTTTGGGCCCCTAATGTTCAGAAACCTTTCCATAATTTGAGGAGGTCTTCTCCGCTGTAGCCTGTGCTGCCTATTTATTATATCGGTTCACCTGTTCTCCTTCCGGAAACCTACAGCAGTGTCGTCTCAATGGGTGCATCACCGTCACAGAATTAAATTGATTATTTATTCTAATTCTGTGACAGCCGTTGCCCTTGGAAGATATATTGTTCCCTCGATAAACATCATCATCCTTGTTTACTTTGCTTTGTACTTCGCTGCATGACCTTGCTTTGATAACTCAAGCTGTGTGCGCTCTTAATGAGTAATCAAAGTGAACGAGGGCATCTTAACGTGACTTCCCTGCCATGGCCCCGCCACTTCACAGTCCTTATCCCATAACGTCGTTGGACTAATACTGATTGGTCTCAAGTCTCCATGAAACACCCATGAAACACCCATGAAACACCCATGAAAACGTGAAAACTATTCTCTGGGGAATAATTATTCGGCAATACTTAAAAATGAAGGCATGGCTGCCATGCTTACCTCTCTGTTTTCAAGTTTGTTATTTTCTGACTTCTTCATTTAGCGCTTTGTGCAAATGATAAAAATCGAAAATAAACTTTTGCTCAAGTCATCTATAAATACATAAAGCAATATGTTCAACCTATAGCAGTAAGCGATTTATTTGGATACCCTAAAATAAGAAATAAAAATGCGTCTTGCACCGCACACTAGAGATATCCATATTCATGTAATTTCTTACGGCCAGATCACATGGAATTGTGAAGATTTTCCTCGATAAAGGTTTTGATAAAAGTATGATTCAGACTTAATTAATAACAAGTAAAGTGAAGCACGCTTCAGGTACATCTCTATAATAATAGTTGAATGCAATCACTTCCTCTTCTGCTATAATTAGCACCCCTCCCCTCAAAAAAAAAAAAAAAAAAAAAAAAAATGTTTCACTTGATTGTTGTGATGTTCTTCAGCTGGTGAATAACTGCATGGGCAAGCCGTGTCGCCACGGATTTCTGCTTGTTATTTACTTGTCTTGGGTGGCTGGTTTTTATTTGGCTCACCATATCCGCACTCTACCTAGCTACCCTGCAGTGATTAACCTCCATTCATTCCATTGGAGCACCTATGCATTTAATTTGTGGTCGATATCTTTGGAGTGGCCTATATGTTGTCAATTAAATCGATGTCAGGCGACAATGATGTTATTTACGTTAGTATTATTATTAAATTATTAATAAAGTGTGCAGAACGTCATTAATTTCATCTAAATTTTTTATTCGACCATACATGAATCCACGATACCTAACTCATGATGTAGAGATCAATAATTATATCAATTGAAAGCAAAACAATTGATTTCACGCAGTTAAACATAAAATTCAAGTCCTTTTGATCTTGGATTGCTTGCCATTTGCGATATCGATAAATAACTGATAAACTTGCATGTGTGCGAAGCAGGCCCTTGCGTATTCAACGGACAGTACTTTCAATCGTAGAATAATAATAATAATAATAATAATAATAATAATAATAATAATAATAATAATAATAATAATAATAATAATAATAATAATAATAATAATAATAATAATAATAATAATAATAATAATAATAATAATAATAATAATAATAATAATAATAATAATAATAATAAATTTATAGAGCGCTAATATACATAATGTTTCAAGCGCTTAAAAGCAGTACATAATGTATTGTATGCAGGGCACATGCCTTGCGTGAGTTGCGTCGCGGTGAAATGCGCCATAATTAATTATTATCAAGATGGAGCGTGCTTTACGGGAGGCCGGTTTGAAGTACAATTTAGGGATTGGACTTAATCAGTTGAAAGAGGACCAGTTGAGTGCGTTTCGGCGTATTCATTTCACATTCAGTTGTACTCATATAATCATAAATAGTACTAGTACTTGGAATTTTAACAAGACGGTCGATAGGCAGGAACTGAATAGTGAAATATATGTAAACAAATCGAGCAGACAGTGAAAAACGTACTAATAATCAGCGAGACGTTTGCACAACATTTCTCAGTTTTTCAGCACATATGAGAAGGGAGTGGGGCTGATGCTTTCATAGAACTGCGATTTTAGACTCCAGGCTTCGACAGAACGCCTTTCTCAGAATTTATTTTGTGTATAGTCTGTGCGTACACCGAATGGTGAAATGAGGTCATAGTCCAGTCACCATCATTTTAATGTTTTTAAGTTTTGCACCATGATGTCATGCACCATGGTCCGGTTTTTATCATTTCACTTGATCGTTTTTAATTCACATGACATTACTATTTTCACTTCCCTGTCAATTTTATTTATTCTCATTGTAATTATTTTGTTTTACCAAATTTACTTTTTTGATGTGAATAATTTTGTGGGCCATGCCTTCTATCATCAATGGCATGAATTTTAATAAATATATACATAAAAATTAAACATTAAAGGTTTGATCTGGACAAAATTGAAACAGAATTTTTCTTTCGTATACCCGATGCAGAATTGGAAGATGCATAACATAATCCGCTAATGGGGTAGAAAAAAAGGGTTTAGTGTGTTTCTTAAAGATATCATTTATGAGATGGAAGAATCTATAATTACCACTGTTATTGTGCCTATAATTTTGAACAGGTATTACTCTCAAGGAATGATCCAGTATAGCATGTAGTTTTCAACTTTTTTTTAATCCTAGAGGAAAAACTAGTTCTGAGACATCGATTTCGAAACTCTGATCTCACATCTTTATACATATTGTCAAAGTTTCTATAGATAGCAGCTTGTAACTGACAACAGATTGTAGCCCACGCAATTTACAATACGTACATATTAAATATATTGATTATATAGTTAACCATACTGGAACAAAATCCAAATTACTTACCCTACCCCCTTAATACTGACTTCGGCTAAATAAATTGTAATTGTCATATTTCTATAATTAAAGAGATAGATGCAATAAAATGTACCAAATAGTACATAATGTCATTTTACATTTGGTCACTTCTCCAAAGAGTTGAAAGGGATCTCTGGGAACTAGTTTTTCTCTTATAATTCAGCAATTAATTTGATCAAACATATTATTTTAACTACAAAATTCAAGGCCAATACATACATTGTGTACAAGCAGCAGATGCAAGAATAATATGCTTTTAAATTTGCCAAAAGCCACAATTTTAACAATATCGATCAATTTACCTGAAGGGCAAAAAAACTTGATTACAAGTTTCTCTTTTTACGACGCGGATTCTAGCTGATTTTTAATGTGATATTCAGTTGTTTGGTTTGTAAAAAGAACATCAAAAATATTAATTATGTAGCAAATATGTCCGGGTCAAACCCTAAAAGAACTGGATGAATGGGGGTAAACCCGATAACAACATTATAAATTACATATTGCCATTTTCATGAAATTACCCAGCACCCTAAGATTCCAATTCGGTCATATGGACTAGCTATATTAGAATCTTACAATTATGTCCCTTGGAATTGCAACACTCTCACACCCCCCCTCCCCACCCCACCATAAAAAAAAAATAATGAAAAAAAAAATAATGAAAACTTTTTCAAGTTTTATTGAGTTTCGTGTGTAATTTGCATTTGCTTGTGTAGGCAGTAATCATTATGGACATTTGCCGTTAATCATAATATATAAATCATCGTTCACCCAAGAAAGGGAGTTTTAGAGACCCCTTGCGTCAATGCCTTTCGCTTGGCTTTCGTTGTCTGCCATTTCGTCTGCCGTTGAATGAAGCTCCGTCCGATTTGAGTAATTTCCTCTTCTTTTCTTTTGACAGATCGATGGCAGAGAAGGTCGGTGCTCAGGGTTTTTAATTGATCGCCCAATTAGCCGTACTGCGTTCTAACGAGTGACTTTGGCTCACGAATGAAATACTGCGCCGTCAGCAGATTTCCCTCGGTGCAATAAGTTTGCAAATTAGCAGAACCCAAACATGCATGGCCATTGTTTGTTTATGTTTGGTATTCTTATATATCTTAAACCAAACCAATGCACTAAAACTTCAAGTCAGAGTGAATCTAGAACAGCGCAAATGTGTCCACTTTGTGTGTCCAGGCACAGAACGGATTATGATCGGATAATTCAATTGCAGTCATCAAGTCGTAATACCATAATAAATATATCATGTGGAAAACGAAAAAAAAAGCCTTGCTGTATGACTTCCGTTCCAAATAAATGCGGAATCCCAATGTTTCGGTACTTTTTTATGTGCATTTATTCATTGCGAGAGTTGAACATAAACTGGAAACAATTTTCAACCTTTGCAACAGACCTTACTTCCATGTCATTGCGTTGAGAGCGAGCGTTTGCTCACTGTCAAACAGCAACGATATATTAGAGCCAGGCAGCCTAACTGAGAAGCGCACCCTCTGACCCTTATTAAGTTAATTAGGATCAAAGTCAGATCCCACTGTCGTCCATTTTGACATCACGTGACGTCATGTGCGTGTGAGTTTTCAACGTGCATAATTTGTCAGATTTTCCCGTGCTCCAATCAGGCGTCTTGGCGACGAATGTGATGGATAATTTATAGAGGGGCTCATTATGATACCTACCTCTTGCGCTGGTCCCTCCTCCCCTTGTGTGGGAGGCCGATCCTTCCCTCCCCCACTCCCTCTCTCCCTCTCAATGAACCCGCTGCCTTTAAATACACTCACTTTTGGGCTTCAACGACTAACAGCAAGTCGCAGGATCCAAACAGCGAAATCACTCCAAGATCGCCACAAGCTTTCCCAAGTAAGTTGCGCTTTCGTGAAATGTCTTCAGATCTCGTGCTGTTGTTACTTGCAGAACAATACCAGGTGCTTTAATTGTAGAACAATATCGGGTATTTCATGATATGAAATTCGAAGCTAAGATTCCAGCAGTAAAAGTCGCAGTAATATTATGACACTTCGTATAAATTACGAGAATATGATGATAAACATAATTAAAGGTTCAATTCACTCGTAACCGTAAATGTTATTTTATCTTTGGTTGTAACAAAATAATACACCCACGGAATGCAATAACTCGAAATGAGCATGCAGGCATCATAACCTTAAAGAGGACCTCTGTTCATTTCGGAACCTTGTTTATCATTTCTATTGGCTAATTTCGTGTGAACAGAGAGACAAATATTGTTATAAATAGATTATATAACAATACACTTCTAGATCAGTTAGAAAAAGATGTTCCTACCGATGAACAATAGCTTGATATACGAGAAGACTCAGAAGAGTACGAGATTCATGCTAAAGGTTTTATGCGTGCATAGGAACTGCGGAAAAAAAAAACTGCCCATGCCATTATGATTAACAATAGGAAATCTGATTCTATAAATATGACATCACGATCCTATCAGATCGAACGCTAGAAGATTATAAAATAATTATACATACCTCTCAAATTTAAGCACACATAAAATATGTTACTGGGACAGCAGCAGGTGAGATGTCATTCGTAACTCCTACTATTCGCTGTTATATCAAAACAAGCATGTTTGACGAAGGCGCTGCTCGTATAGTTATAACCATGGTTCAATTCCCCTGCACATTGCGTCAGCCTCCGAAGGAAACTTTGTTTCCTACTTCTGCCTCAATGCCGCTCATTGTCGTTGATGCCATGCAAGTGATTGTCATCCTGCAACACTCTCGTTGTGTGCTATTTAAAACAACACGAGTTTGTTGTTGCGAAGTTTGCCTCACACGCGATCTCTCTGTTTTGTGAGATGCCTTGTGAGCATAATAAACTCGCAAGCGCCTTCGCGTTTCCATTCTTGGTGTCAATGTCAGCATGCGCATGACTGATACTTGCATCATGAGTTCATATGACACATAAGGCGCCTGCGTGACGCCAAATCGGGGTCGGCGGCTACTAAGAAAGGAAGTAGATACATAGAATTGATAAAAGTGTTTTTCTATATATTTTATTTCATTTTTTTGTCGCCGTCGAGACAAGTGAATTTCAGAACACATGACTGGCATCAGTGGTCAAGTGTTAGGATGAAGGGAATGTGCCATCCTATAGGGTAGACACCGAAGGGGAATAGCTCCTGCATGCACCTGCATCCCAAGTCGGAACTTGGTCGTGACTCGTGAAGCAGCTGGATTCCGCACAATCTCTCCTGCAGGGGGCTTTAAATCTGCGCTGAGACTGGATCACCCCTCATCACACTGCAGCTCCTCCGCCGGAAGCACCAGATCAATTGGATGATTCGCGGCAACACAAGATGCAAGTTATAAGCGGCCGGGATGTCTCGCGCCATTACTGTCTTTTCGAGATGCATTCTGCGGGCTCATTTGGGACTTTTTAAAGTTTTATTTTCGTAACTAAAATATATAAATGTTATTTATTCAAAATATAAATCATCGTGTCCTAATGTGTTTCGGATTTGTTTCCTATTTTTCAATTCAAATGACAGGGGAGTGATGACCTTGCTTTTTGGTTGCAGCAGTCGTCAGCATGAATCACATGATGGTCGTCCTCGTCGCCTGCAGTGTTCTCGCGTTCCAGTTACACTCAGCGGAAGCGCAAGGTTTCAGTTTCAGTCTGCCTGGCAAATGGGGAGGTGCAGGGAAGCGATCTGGCGGAGTCCCCTGGCTGAAGGACGGGCTCGGCGAGTGCGGCACATACGACCCTTCTCTGGTCGTTGAACTTTACAAGATTATCCAGGTAAGCGGAGAATTCTTGTTCTGATCTGAGTGTAAATACATTGAGAAAACACATAAAGCCTAGACTCAAGAGATATGTGACTCGTGTGTTGGGGGTAAAGACCAATGAGGCCTGTGGATTACATGTAGATCCTTGACGACGGCTATCACCACACGCAGGAAAACTTACATTTAGTTTGACCTAAATATCGGAGGTTGATGAAACCGTGCTCAAGTATTTGGGGTGAAAAGGAGGGGAGCAACATGTCGCTCGCGGGAGATGAGTAGGGGATGCACCTCTCAGGTGTGAAAGTCATCGTGTGGTTTATAGGTCATGGCCCGCTTTATGGTGGGCAGAATTACTCAATTTGTGGTCAGCGTGGGAAGGAGGAAGTGGAAGAAGGGCACTGACTCTTGTTAATTAGATTGATGTTTCGAATCACCCGGGACACCAATTGCCTCACAAGAATGATTGGAAAATGATATTTTATTGATAATACTGTTGATGAATGTGTGCGTTGATCGCATGCATGGCAATTCCTAAGACACGGTGCCCGGTACAGGACATGCAGACAGAATATGTCGTTCCGTCCAGTTGTCTATGGAGTGCGAATGAAATCATCTTCATTTCCTATTTTCTTTTGTTGTATTTTCCTTGTGGTGCACAGAATACTTACTATACGTGTATATAGGCCTATATGTAAGTATTAACTAGACATCGTGAGCGCACGAGTTCATATTCAGCTAGTGGGAATGTAATGGGTATACTTTTACTTCCGTAGATCGCGTGGTTGTTTTGGGTTTTTATTTTATTTTCCAAGTTGGTCTAATAAGCCAAAAACACTAATATACATACAATGCATAAATACAATGATTAATATACCTTTCTGGATGTCAAGAAGAGCTTTAATTCAATAACCCAAGTTCGGTATATGGGGAATGCCCATGCAATGACTTAAGAGAGGCTTGCATAGGGGATCGAACAGTTCCATGGAAAAAATCAAAACTTCAGGGTTGAAAGTGCATGCATTTGATGCTCCACCCCTGAGCCAACTATAGGTAACCAAAGATATTTGCTGATTGCCGTTTCGTTTTCGTTTCTAGGCAGAGGCGTTCCGTTTGAACGAATGTTTGATGAAGGCCCAGCGAGAAGGCAACTGACGCCATAACCCGACGCCATCTTCTTCGTAGGATATAAATAAAAACAATATACACGTAATCGCGATCGGTGTTTCGTCGTCATATTGCTGCAGCATGACCCCACGATAACCCCACGACGACCCCACATGATGGTCACATGGTCCCATGACGTCACTCTGATTGCACATCACATTCCTTCATTGATAATATTAAAGGGAGGGAGAACTGGTTGAAAATGGACTTTGAGTCGTTATTTGATGCACCAAAGATGATTCTTATGCCTGGCCCACACAAGGAATATCATCGCTAACGATTTCGCGGGAGATATAATGCTAATTAGGCGTGACGTCAGTCGCTGTGATGAAACACCGAGTTCCCTATCTTTTACAATGGGCCTCGTCATATCACCGTGTCCTGCGACTAAACCCCTTGATATTTTTTTATTTTCTTTTCGGAAATAGATAGAATAAGCATTACGAGGGGAACGGAACCAATCAGCCATCAGCCAAACCAAGCCATCAGCTGACGTTTGCCTCCTATACTTCGCAATGGAAGCCATTCTCCCATAGGCGCAATGCTAACCCCGATATTCGGAATGCATTATTTCCTTACGCTTGCATCCAGGCATGGTGTTTTTGGCACGGAATGCTATCAATTGGTGCTATGAGTCAATAGAACATCACTTAAAATTTAGTTCCCCATCCCTTTAATAAAAATGATGAAAATAGTCTCATGAAATATCCTCCTTTAATTGCGCCGTATTAAGGACATCAAATCGAATTTCAAAAATTCCCTGACGCATATACGAATGGACTATATACTGTGAATGATGCACAGCAGAGATCAGTCAGAGATGGTTAACATTCATTACTTTGTGACAATTAATTATTTATCATAATTTGGTGAAAGTACGAGAATTGAGTAGATGAGGAAGGTTGCCTTGCATCTGTTGGTTCTGACATTGGACGCACGCAGTATTATTGTCCTGGCGTCATGAACTTCATGAAGCGCTCGTGGGGGTCATGGTTCTGGTTTTGGAAGTGCGCCAATGCACCGAGCGGTGTGATTTACATCTTACTTGTAGACACATAAGACAGCAGCCCCATCCCCTCCTGGGAGGGTGATCTCAAGAGCCCTTCAATATACATGTACAGTAAAACCTAGCTGTGTCGAACATCCGTCCCTCGAATGTCTCTTTGTGTCGAAGTTGTTTTTCGAAATCCCAACGCCAACGATGTTCGTATACTTTACTATTAGCATCAACATCCGTCCCTCGAACGTCTCATTCTCGAATTTATCCCTGTGTCGAAGTGCTCTCTGTGTCCCCGAGACATATTTTCGATCTGTAGCTCGAATTCGAAAAATTCTATAAGCATATTTCTTAGTTTGGCTACTTCAAAGAGAGTTAAAAACGGTTTACAAATCATCAAAACATCCCCGCCCCCACAAAACAGTCGGCAGCCTTTACCTCTCCTCTGTTTAATCCGCGACCAAAGCGAGGCTGACTCCAAAGATCAAGACCGTGGATCTCAAGTAAGGAATTGTTTTTCGTCTGCTTGTGATGATCTTTAATGAATTGCCGACAAAAGGCAGTGCGCATTTGAAGCTAGAGTTGATTAAATAAATCCAGCCTTAGATCTATAATGAACTTTATGACAGCTTTAATATCAAAGCACGCAACAATAATATCAAAGATGTTTGTTTAGAGTGTTTGTGCTCCGCGAGAAACAGTATAATCTAGCGACCATCAGTCTTCAGCTTCATAGGTTCATCAGCATCGCTATGGCTACAAAACGCAAGCTCGACGTGAAGACACTTGAAAGTTTGAAAGCTACAACCATAAAGGAAATATTATATAATATATACATGTACATAATATTGTTATTCTTCCTCTATGCTACAACCTACCGTGATTTTTTTTTTTTTTTTTTTTTTTTCCAAGACTTTGATATTATTTTCACATTTTGACATTACTTTTTTATTTATATTTGTTAATTAAAAATTTCAATCATAAAATCATAGCCTGTCATACTTTATAAGTGCATAACGCATATCGTCAATCATAACGTCAGAACACGATTTGAAATCATAACGGTCATATCATAACGGCCTCGATCTGTTCATCGAAGTATATGTATCCTTAAGTCGAAATATTTGAGCTTACTCCACGAACTTCGACACATCGAGGTTTTACTGTAGCACACACCCCCCAAAAAAAAAAAAATAATAATAAAATAAAAATAAATAAATGAATAAAAAATGAAAAAATGCACATGCAACTCTAGCAATAGAGTATATC
>KB307554.1:106201-124839 GCA_000328365.1 Capitella teleta
GGACTTCGACCGACTGCTGGAGCCAGAGATGTCTGCTCCTCCCGCGTACTACGCGGACTGCTTAGAGGAGTGGATGCAGGATGGCTTCAGGACGATCTCTCCAGTTCCTGGCAGCATCGAAAAGGAGAAGGCGCCTTCAGCGAAGGAGGCCATCAGGAAGAAATGTTCCGCGCCGTACAGCATCAAGAAAATCTCCGCTGAGAGCATCAGGAAGATATCTTGCGTGCGAGTGAAGGCGGCCCGCCAGCGACAGACGCCACCGCAGCGCAGTTCATTTCAATGCAAAAGGATCCCCATGAATGAGGTCAGAGTTGCATAATTTACATTTTATTGATTACAGGCTGCTTTTTGTATGCTTATATAATTTCCAATCTGTCTAAGGTCTTTAACGGAATTCCACACAGACGCTCCAGGTGTTGAACTTATCCTTATCAAAAATTATGTATTGTAGATTATAAATCTTTCCTTTCAAACGATTGCGTGGCTTCTGCGCTAAATGATTAGATGACGTGCACAGCCGTTGTGTTATACTTATCGACGTATGAGTTCCATTCAATTTTCAGTCCAACAAAGTCAGCAGACAAAACAATATTGTGAATCGGAATCTGCTGTCAGATTCTGAGGCTATTATGTACATAATAATTATATTAGATTTCGGATTCTACATCACTGTCAATAGAACTATTTAGTGAAATTTAGTCAAAAGTTGTAATGCCAGGGAAAGGATACAAGTAATGTAGGAATGACTTTGTGAATTATCTTTCTACTTTTTCATGCTCATGTCTCCAGTACTGCGCTTCCTGTGTTAACCCTCAGTGTCCAATCACACTTTCGTATTCTCACAGCCTTAATTAAAATGATATTTCTCCGTTTCCAGATAGTGGACGTACCTGGAGCTAAGATCTACCGCAGGAAGGATAAGATGATCATCATGATTGTGACTCCCAAAAAGTAAAGAATTGTTGACCTGTATTATTGAAACTGGTTGTCTGATTTTAATATTCGTTTTATTATGATATTTAGGAAAACAAGGTATAATTTTTTTTTCTCTCTCTGTCATATTTGTTTTATTTTGATCTCAAATCAAACGTGGATTTGTTTGTTTTTGTTGATGGTTGTTCATCATGGATTTTTATTTCTCTTTCTTTCTGATCTCAGTTCAGTTACACTTTTTGTTTATATGTATATGCTAGTAGTTTAATTTCTATGTGTACCATGCTGTTTATATATATATATTATTTTTTATTTGTTGTACATTAAAACGTTTTCAAAAGATAGAACTCTTTTATCTTCAATCTCAATTCAAATAGTCATGTACTCAGGGCCTTCGAACAGCTAAATATTCAATTTACTGGTCATTATTTCTTGCTGTCAAAATCTGCCAATCAAAATGGCATCCGTGCCTCAATTATCTGACTTCAATTTTAGGAGCAAATTCTTGACATAATTCACTCACTATGTTTCATTATGTTACATGGATATATAAACAGTCGAACCTCGATATAATGACAGCATTCGTCACAGCCAATTTTGTGTCGTTATGCACGGCCGTTGGCTCTCCAAAGCAGGAGTCCCCCCCAAAAAAACCTCAAAATGTGAACGTTGTGGACTCAGAACGTTATGAATGCACAAACACATTTTTATTTCAAAGGATCTCTTTATTTTGAAATGTAGGCCTATCTTTTATTTCTGATTTCTTCATTTTGAATTTTTTTACTTTGAACAATTGAGAAAAATAATCTGAAAGGGATGATTGCTTCTTCATTTGTCTTCTCCTATAGTCAATTTCACTTATCAAATCACATAGAGGAGGCTCAAGAGCATCAAAATACTTTGCCCCAAGTGGTGTGCTTTTTCCACAGAAAAAAAATAAAATTTGCAATGCGTTCATTGCTTCACTGTCCTGAAGTCTTTGAACTTTTCTTTAATCTCATGTCACAGCGTGTGTCAGTTAAGCTCACATCAAAGCAGCACATTTTTAATTGATTGTCTAACATGCACTGCCCAGATCTTCAATCGTGCGAGTTTTAAATTGACTCCATATGCTGATTAGAGATCACGTCTTTAACGATTTAACACACGCATGTCATGCAGCACTCGCCATGATTGGCTGTAAGCTCGGAGCAAGGAACATTACTTGAAATCATTCAAGCAGTCAGAGTTAACGAGGCAGAATAATGAGGTGCTTAACATGGATATAGATTCGTCACATGCTAAATGTGGCTGTTATGCACGACGTTGTTATTGCAATTGATGGTATATCGAGGTTCGACTGTATTACAGTTAATGTATAGATGTTAAACAATATTTGCCCATATTCTATTGAAATGGTTTATTTTACTGGAAAAGAAAAACTGGTGTTAGAAACAATCCTCAGTTGATGTTGGAGCAGAGAGAGAACAAAGTTTTCCTGTCGATTTCCACACAGCAATACAAAACAAAAGCGGTACATTACATTCAATTTAAATTCAACAGTTCAACGCATTCTTTTGAGGACAACGGCTTTCTGAGGCTCAAACACATGGAAGACAACCATGAGGACCCCTCCCACGACCATCATTACGCCGCAGAACGAAATGATGGTCATTCGTGCAATGTACATTGAGTCAAACACAGTGTATTGTTCCTCGGCAGACAACTCTCCTCGAGGGAAGAACCAGAGAGTGACCGTCAGGATGACGGCCAGAAGCACGAAGCCGATGCCTGCATTGGCGATGGCTCCTTGTGCCCTTGAGAACGCCAAGCAGAAGAAGAAGCACAGCGCCCAAATGAACGCCAGCAGGAACAGTCCGATCCCAATCCCGGCCACTGTCGCCATAATGAGATATCAGGAATACATTCTCCGCTGAAATTTAATAAAATGAGTTAAGAGTTAAAAGGAAATGACTAAAGTTACAGACCTGTAAACCCAAGTTACAGACCTCAAAATTAAGCATTTTCTATGCTTTTTTAGTGAAACAAGGTGAGTCATTATGTTTGATTATTCTTCATATGCATCCATTACCAAGTTAAGACTGCATGCATGTGTATGTTGATAGTATGTTCGACTTAATAAGGAATTTCCAACATCAGGTCTGTAAGTTTAACATTATGTCTAAGGATTACGGGTCTAACTTTATAACTTTTCTATGCTTTTTTAGTGATACAAGGTTAGTCATTTTGTTTGATATTATTCATATGCATCCATTACCAACTTAAGACTGCATGCATGTGTATGTTGATAGTCTGTTTGACTTAATAAGCCTAAGGAATTTCCAACATCAGGTCTCTAAGTTTAACATTTATGTCTAAAGATTACAGGTCGATCTGTAACTTTATAACTTGCCAGAGTAAAAACCATAAAGGAATATCTGAATATGTGGTAAAAATGCTTGGAAGGACCCACAATACTATCAGACCCCCTCCCCCGACAATGAAGAGTCATGAGAATAACAGGACAGACAGACCAAGTCAACAGTGCCATGTAGGCCCAGTCAGTGCCAGTGGCGTCTCTAGCAACCAATAAATTAAATACGAACCTACATTTGATATTACTAGTGCTTCCTAAAAAGAAAAACAAAACAAAACACTCCAGACAATAGAAAAAAGTACTCACAACAGAAGCTTGGTATTTTATGGTCTTAAATATTACAAGTAAATAAAATTCAGTGAAATAACGGTGGGAAACGAGCCCGAACAAGGCTAACCGAGAGAGGCCATTTTAGTGTGTTGTTAAAAGAAATGAAGCCATTGCTACTTATAATAAAAACTATCGCCATGCTACCGTTATGAAAATTAGTTTGCCTCGATTAAAACAGTTGAATTTATAGCATTGGTGCCCAAATAATTATTCTTATCTACTCGTTGGAATAGATATAGTATTTATAGGAATAAATCCACTAGCATTTCGAAATAAAACGCCGGAAATGACCCATCAACGCCCTTGACATTCAAACGTAAACAAAAACACAACTTCTGCGTGAAGGCTCCTTGGTTTTATAAACAGACGACTAGAATTCCCAAAATCATGCACTGATTCTTGAATGATTTGGAGATTATGCGATGGATGAAATCTTGAATGACGATTTCTTCAAATGCACTCCGTCTGAGGTTTATTTCCCTGATCAATTTGGGTGAGCGCCGAAGCAAATCCGACGTTAAGGTTTGACATCGAGCTGTCAAACGTGAAAACGATTACACATTCCCTGACAAATGAGTTCAAGTTCAACAATATGAAAGAAAAAACGGTTAAATGATATTTATTTGTGTTAAAATGATGTTGTTGACATTTAAAATGAACATATTCTGTTGGGTTGTTATTAATCATCGAAATACATCTACCACTTTGACTTTCAGCCATTAATTACTCTCATATAGTGATATAGCAGCCTACCAGGCCCATTGATATTCTGTAAATATCTGGTAAAACTGGTCTTTTTGCGTGCATCTTATTTTCACAATATTTCGTGCTTACAACAAATTTCGAAACTTACATGCCACAGTGTTGAACAATACATTAATCAATTTATTTCATTTATATATCGCATTTTGTACATTTAACATATTTAATGAAATGCATTTAACAACAGAGAAAAAAAGAAGAAAAAAAAAAAAAAAAGGTAAATTGTGGAAACATTAATATAAAGAAGGTATCAACATTGAGATGCATGTTAAAAATGGTGTGTTTTTTAATTTAGGTTTGAAAACATTCAGTGAATTAATGGCAGCTCATTTCGCAAAACATTCCACATTTTAGGAGCTCTCACAGAGAAAGATCCAGCACCATATGTTTGAAGTCTAAAATTTGACACAAAGTAAATTTTATTGACTAGATCTCAAAGCTTGTGCGGGATGGTATTCACAAAGTAAAATATCGTCAATTATCCATGCAAATATTACGCACTATGGCAAACGCCCACTTGTACCATGTGGTTCAAGATTTGACGTTATGGCAAGAATGACTCAATAACTAACAAAAGGAATGAACAAGGAGGTGCTTTTTTTCACACGGAATACATATATGTGCTTATTGTTAGGCAAGAAAAGAATTGTAAAAGCTTCATAAACGTCTTGAAAACACTCAAAAATACTGACTTATGACCACTGCAAATAGGGTAGGGTTAGGGAAATACATATAGGGTACATGAAGCTTGAAAAACAAAGTCCATTGAGTTACCATTTTCTTTACATAACCTTTTTAGAGACATACCCAGTACCAGGTAAAATTTTGAATGTCATAATGAATATCCTATGACCTAAGTATCTTGAAAGACAATGTTTTTTTGCATATAACACATCCTTGAGATTTGAAAATACTGGTAGTCATGAAATATGGAAGTCCAAACACAGTATTTTTGTCATTATATTCACATCGATGTGATGTATACTAATTTTTCTTGTATAACAATTCAACGTGTATACCAGGAGCTATCCAAAGTAATTTTAATCTTTCAAAATCCGTATTATACATGTCAGTAGTTATTGAAAATTTCTCATGTTACCATCATGCCATTGAGTAAACTTAGACTGAGTATACAAGAAACCATAATATTTGTTTGCCCAAGTGATGGTCTCTTGATCCAGGATCACTATATGAATCAAAATAGATCGCTTAGATCGAATTAAACAAAATGGCTCACTCAATAAGGGATACACTACCTTAAGCACAGGTGATAATGCCGGTATGTTGCTGTGTCGGTCAGTCTGCCTCACAACTCTTGCTGCAGAGGACTGATGGCAAAGTTGGGCAGACCTGCGAGTAAACTTTTGCAATAGTTCAAGTGAATCACAACACACGGTCCTTTGTTGATTTCAGAGCGGCTCCTTCTGTGATTTTTAGGAATTTTTGTCTTTTGAAAAAAAAAATCCTATGTTGCTATTTTTTTTTTTTTTTTTTTTATTAAATGGATTTGATTTAGTGCTTTCTTGCTTATGTTGTGTATTGCCTCATTGTAAGATTTTCGTTCATGATGAAGTCAAGATTTCTCACTGCACTCCACACATACATCACACGATTTGAGAGGCTCTGGTCCATATCGTTTAAGCGAATGGATGGAGAGGGGAAGATGAGGTTATCAAAACACGAACTAGGCTGGCCACACTGTGGCCACAGCGTTTTTCACTGGGCACCAATATTGCGACCTCTGAAATCAAGAATGGAGATGAGTCGAATCAACAGAGCGTCCATTGCAGATTAGCTGACCTTCTGGCCACAGACAATGCTGAACAGTTGAAAGCTGCACTGCGTGAACTTTCGCTTGACCTTTCCAAACTGATCATCATATCTGGAAAACAGAAGCGACTGATATTACACGACGCAGCACACAAAGGTAAATGCGTGTCTGTTAACCAATTGATCCAATTATCACCTCCAAGCAGGCGCCTGCAAAGTGCTCTCTCTGCTCGCCAAGTGTGGTTTGGACGTCAACCAAGGTAATCCCTTCCACAAGCAGCATGCCAAGCCGTTGTGGTACGCCATCAAGTCAGGACACCGCGGAGCAGTGCGCCTCTTGCTGGAACTGGAGGCGGACATCAAATCTTTGGACGACTGTAAGAGTCCGGCTGTGATGGTCGCCACAAAATGCTATCAGCCACAGGTTCTTCTGCAGCTCTTAGGATTAGGATTGGACTCACAGGCTGAAGGTTTGCTGCTGTTAACTGCCATCACTGATGCTTAGAAATGTTGCTGTGTAGACATGCATGGGGTATTCCCCTTATGGCAGGCTGCGATCCTTGGCCACGACGACATCTTCAAAATTCTCCTTGCAAAGGGCGCAGATGTGAATCAAATGATGGTGTTCCGCAGCCCTGAATCTCCAGGGTTGATTCAGCACTCGTCCTGTTTTGAGCACACAACCGTCACGTGGCAGGGTAACAGCTCTTATTCATGCTAATTCTGACTCCGCAATTCATTTTTCCTTCCTCAGGTGGCAGCGTGCTGCACGCACTCAACTCCCCAGAAAAGTTAGAGATGGTTCAAACCGCCATTCGTTACGGTGTGAATTTGAACGAAGGGGAGTCATCATCCTCTGGCAAAACTCCTTTGCATGCCGCGATATCCAAGAATAATTTTGAGTTTGTTGATATACTGCTGGACGCAGGGTGTGATGTCAACAAGTCTCGGCCTTTGATGGTCGCGCTGGCAAATAATCACTACAAGCTGGCTGCTCGCCTAATTTGCATGGGGGCAGAGGTGAACTTTACACAAATAAACTTCACGATTCTGGGCCTTGAACCACACACTCCTCTTACGAAAGCCTGCAGCTCAGGGGAAGAAAGCCTCGTCAACCTGCTCTTGGAGTCTGGCGCAAATCCAAATTTGGAGCCTGATGAAAATGAGCATGACTGGGCCCCCATCCACTACGCCCTACACTACCCATGGCGCATGCGCTATCACAACACAGGCGTAGTTAAATCTCTCATCAAACACGGAGCTGATGTCTTTCAAGATCTTCACAACAGGAACAGTCAAGAAATTCCAATATTCCTCGCATCATATTTAGGCAATCAGAAGGCCATTGCGCTTCTTATATATGAAGGATGTGATATCCAACTTCGGGATTTCCTCAAGTTCCACATTGAAAGTCCTCTTGAGGTTGCCATCAAGTGTCACCAAGAACCCACAGCACGAGTTCTGTTGGACGTCATGACGTTCTTTGATCAAGAGCACTGGTTGTGGTCGTACCTAAAGCATATCCGGAGCCAATCTGACAACCATTCGCAGGAACACTCACAATTCGATCACACTCTTCCAGAGGGAGAACTCGAACTGTCCAACGTAGAATTCTCAGATTTCAAACCTTTGGAAGATGGTAATTTCTCCAATTATGTCCAAATCAACGTGACTCAGCCTAGGAGTTTGAAGCAAATCAGCAGACACAATATTCGCATTCATCTCAAATCAAAAATTCTGAATGAGAGTTTCAGTAAGATTATTGGCAGTCCTCGTATGGCTGAGTTAATTGATCTGCTTCCTTTGCCGAAGCCGCTGAAAATGTATGCACGATATGAAAGCCTTTTGGAGGAGTTCGACCTCTGATGGAGAGTTAAGTGGTGTGGCCAAGTGAGGAAGTTTCATCATGGAGTCACTCACTCAAAAATGCATATATAAAGTGATTCAATTCAAAGGCGATTCGCCCTGCGCTAAAAGCTCCATATTAATGAAACTGAAAATTGTAAAATTGATGCAACTATTATCAGAGCAAAAAAAGTTGAAATTTCCCTAGTGTGAAATTGCATTAGAATTTAATCCCTTTCAAGAAAGGCACTTTGAGAGAGGCGGCTCCAGCCTGACTTGCTCAAAAATATATGAAATAGTTCGATGGGAGATTTGGAGCAGAGTTAATACTTCCTTTCTCCACTTGTTGCATTGATCGTGAATAGTGTGAATACATGTAGATGTTGAAGTATGTACAACTGCATATTGTGTGAGATAGTTTAAAGTGAATGCTTTGTTGATACATGTTGTTCCTGGTTGTTTTGGTCATTTGCAATGTTTAACTATGTGCCTCAATTTCATGGATGCTTGTCTTTTTTTCTTTTCTGTGCAATTTAGTCTCTATGACATTTTTCTTCGTGTTTGTTGGTTTATTTTGTTTTGGAGATGAGTGAAAAATACACCTTTACAATCAATTGATCATTTTCACATTTTTCTGGTGAGTTCTGTACTTCAATCTGGAATGAGTTTTTCCTCTTGCACTGACCAGCTACCTGTGTGTAAGAGAACAGATTCTACTTCAACTGTGGAATAACCATCCTCAATAACCATCTTTTGTTGGTTGAGATTAATTCTCCGGTTGTGAATAAGCTGTGAATCATCCCCTCAACATTTTCCTTTGTTCTGCATTCTGCTCAAGTGTGAAAAAAATAATAAAAATATGGCAATGACTGCTCTGTTGTGTTTGCTATAATGCTATTTAACAACATGG
Organism: Capitella teleta; assembly: GCA_000328365.1. Classification (NCBI taxonomy): domain Eukaryota; kingdom Metazoa; phylum Annelida; class Polychaeta; family Capitellidae; genus Capitella; species Capitella teleta. The sequence continues at coordinate 115,108 of KB307554.1, forward strand.
CTAGAACAAATCTATTTTGATGAAAAATTGAAATATATTTTGCAGAGTTATTTCTAAGATTGACATGCTTGAACAAGAGAATGCAGCAATCTGAGCTGCCCAAAACGGACATGTGAACAGAACTTCTGCCTTTGACTGAGGGAGTGCCACGCATCAGTTGATCTTGAAACCTCTTCATCTTTTAATGAGTGTGAATAATCTTCAATCTTCTCTTCAGCGATACTGAAATAAAAAATCATAAGAAACTCTCTTTCCTTGCAAAGATACAAACCATTTGAGAATTTGTTTCCAATCTTCCGGCAATTGTGGAATGTTTTCTGGAAATAGAGGCATGGTTGATGAGAAGTGAAAGATTGTAAGTCAAGGACAAACCAAACGTGAACTGAGGATAACTGTCGCTCTCCATTGGGTCTTCATCCCATCCGTCATCTGTCTTTTTTGATAAGAGCGCAAATTCTTCACTCGGTAAATGAAGCACCTGAAATCAGAATATCAACTTTAAATTTTCAATCCTGTCATAAGCATATCATCCAGTGGAATTATCAATGACGTGTAGTAACTCATTAGCTATTCAATTTTTGATAGCAGAATATTTTTATTTTTTGTTTGTCACAAAAGTAATTTTTTTTTTTTACTGAAGATTCAGTCCTTGTCATGAGAAATTGTAAACAAATATTAAAAAGCTCACCTAAAAATGCTTAGGCGAGTACTTTTTTCGATGAGTCAAATCTGGTGCGATGCACCAAGGGGGGTGGCGGAGGGGTGTCCCCTCATGTTTGGGGGTTTGGGGGGCCTATCCCAAAAAAATTTCAACTTTCAAAGTTTGAAGACCGACTTTTAAAGGTTTTATAAGAAGTATTTTACTAATAATAATGCTTTTTTTTATATAATAAATAATTTATACTTGGTATTCAATGTTGTACAGTACAATACTCTTTAGCCATATCCATAAATACAAAAAGGCAATCATATGAATAACTAATATAAACTCGAGCAAAGGATTGTCAGCATTTTGAAGCCCCTTGAATTGAAAGTTCGGAGCTGAACAGCTTTTCCTTTGGAAGGAGCGACCATTTTTTAGGTTCATCCCACTGCTGTAGAGAGTCATTACGTGCTTATTTTCTCTCCCTCTCCACTCTCCTTTGATGCATGCCTTCCTAGACCAGCTCCGAGTCTCCGAGTTTCAATTGTACTCGCCTCTCCACTCAATTAATCTCCACTCGCAACTCCCAAAAACGAGCTACCAATTAAATTGCAGTTTGGAGTTTGAGTTTACCTTAGCATAGAGGTTGAGTTTCAAAGTTAACTGAACCAGTCTATTCGTTTTCACGCGAGCAATTGCTCTCCGCTTGCCATTGCTCGCGCAAAATTGATTCACGCGAGCATAAAGTTGCTCGGCTAAGATATTTTCTTGTTTGCGTTCGCGAGAGGTCGCATGTTGAGTCTCCTCCGAGTGTTGCCGAAGATTGCTGAAGTCCTTATTAAGGGACTTCGTTTTTCCCGCGTTTGTCTTCGAAGGCGGTCGGCCTCAAATCAAGATTACCGATCGCCTTATATGGAAGCTAATGTTTTATGCATGAGAGGCCAAGTCCGATCGCAGAGAGGGAAAATAAATTATGCGAACTCGAAGTGACATAGCAATGGTTTCAGTTTCGCTTTGCGACGGCGCTAAAAGTTAATGCAGCAAGCATTAGAGATTGTAAAACTAAAAGAAGTTGAGGTATTGGAAGTGGCACCAAGAAGCATGCTCTTTCATGTCTCGTATGGCACATACAGTGGCTCTGGAGTAAGAGAAATTGACCAATCCTAAATCTGAATCTGGTCATCAACCTGATCAGGCAAATGTAAACACCTTCATATCCATAAAATCCTTTTTAAAAATCGGTGTGATTTGAATTTACATTTCATTCATGACTGATTTGAGATATAAAGCAAAGAAAAGTAGCAAACATAAAAAGGGCCTAACTGGTAACTTAGTAATAGTTACTTAATTTTGATTAATTGTGTTTAGCTGAGCAAATTGCTCGCCTATAGCATTTTAGGAGAGCTAAAAATTGCTCACCTGGCCATTTTAAATCGTAAAGACTGCTGAACGGTAGAGTTAACCATTCTATTGTCCGTCTTTTGAAAATTCCCGCTATAACTACACTATAAGGCTTCATCAAAGACTTGGCGCCATCTGTAAAGCTTAATTTGCATTTCTCATGGTGATTGCCTTCAATTATTTTGACCTTCTCCACTCGCCTCATTCGTTGTGGACACAGGTGGCCATTGAGCATGACTACTAATAGAGTGATGCTACATCGACGCTTTGCTAATTGGATAAAAGTGCGTTATGGCAGCAGTTGCAAACGACATAACATATGGTCTAGATAATAAATCCAACAAGAATTTTTGTTTTTCACATACTCGCGACCACAAAGTGCGCGCTATCAGCAGCTGGGCTTTTTAACAGCATGTAGGCGCGCATAATATCTCGGCGGGTTTTAGGCGCGGGCGAGTAAATACGCACCTCAAAAGACAGGGACTGAAGACTACTTGAAGAATTATTTATAATTAATCAACACTGACCTTCAGAATAAGAGCCAGGACCTGGTCATTCAGAATACCTTGCATTTCGACAATCAGAGATTCGCCCAGTTCCTCTGCATGGCCCTACATAAAAGTAAAAATATCATGAAACAACTTATTATTCATTCGGATTATTCAAAATACTCGGATTTGCAGATATTGCCAGCGTTTCTCTAATTCTTCTTGGTTTTCAGGCGATTTCTGGATAACTGCTTGCAACAATTTCTCAACCGGAATTTCCGCCTTGAAGTAAATATAAATATTCAGTGAATAACTCAAAATTCCTCCAGCATAGAGTTCTCTGTGAAATCCGGATTGAGACACACTGTCAAGCTGATCACCCTTACTCAAATAAAATTCAACCTTGTATGTACTCACAATATCATATTCATTGCAGCCAATATCTTCAGCAAAACCATACATATGAAGCAGGTTCATATTTGCTAACTCTCCGTACGTGTTGAATATCTCTTCACCCTGAATCACAAGTTTTCGCAACGCCATTCATCATGACGACCGACCTCTGAACCTCACCTTCTGAATATCCTGTGTGGCCACCATTTTGAGGGAGGAGGATCCCTTTGGGAAATCTAGGCGAGCAGAGTTCTTGGCGACATGGTTCAAGATGTCTGCCATGGGGACCATCATGGGCTGAGGCATGAGGTCATGCTCATCTCCACTGAGGTCATCCGAGTCATCCAGATCAGGAGACGGAGGAGGTTCTGTGAAGCTGTAAGCCATCACAAAAGCAACCATCTTCTTGTAGAACTTGAGACACTTGCATTCGTCACTGAGGCAGCAATATTTATGAAATCGTCAAATGAAATAAAACTAAAATACCTGAACACATTAGAGTGCTTTTGAATAAAAGGCAGAACGAGGTCGTTGAACTCCTTTGAGATGTTGAGCAGATCGCTTTCAACCAACGAGGGAATACCCGTGCCTTTCAGCTCCCGCTTCACTTCATCACTGATTAAAAACATCATTCAGAAGACGAAAGCAGAGCAGCTGAGGCTGACCTAGACCAGAACATCGGCAGATCCAGTTGATCAAAATCAGGGACCAGGTCGAAGTAGGGTTTCCATCTGGAGGAGGGCGACGTGTATTCATACATAAGGGTAATCAGCAGAGGCACCCAGCGACTCGCTTCTTGGAGACTGTCAGCTTCTGAGAGTAGAGCGAACATCATTATTACAGAAATGAAGCCACTAACAAGCAATTAACCTTTGACCTGATAGCAGTACCTTCATTTAACAGCACGCCAATTGTGGAGTTTTGTGGAGTTAAGAGCAGAGAACGTGGAATCTCAAATATCGTGTCTCCCTGTGAGATATCACTTGTGGCCACCATTCCATATTGCGCACACACTCCAACATCCGTCACACAAACCTGAGGAGCAAAAAAAAAACGTGAAAGGAACGTGAAGGAAATGTGAAGGGAATGTTTCACTTGGTGGCATGAAAGAAAATGAAAAGAGGAGAGTCACCAGTATTAGTGGGCAATTTGTTATCATCAAAAGAACAGTGCCACCTGAAATTCTCAACTTCTTTCTCCAAGTAAACATTCAAGTCGAAGACATATAATAAGTTAATAACTCGTATATTCATTTTCATACTTCGGCAATGATTTATTTAAAATTTTTTTTTTTAAATCAAGGTATTAAGGTATCTAGGAGTAGTACAGTATTAATGTATTTCACGCATGTGTGCATTAACTGCAAAACTTGGTCATTGCATGGACTGTAAAAAGTGCTGGGCAGCTAGCGCGGAAGATGGTGTATTCGATGGCAAGAATTTTCTATGCCATGGGCTGCAACAGCCGGCAAACGATGATGCCATAAGAAAATGGGAAGAAGGACCTGCCATGCTGAAGATGTGGACCAAGATCATGACCGCCTCAATGCGCCATAAGGTCTCGACTGCCTATGCTGCTTTGGACATGTCACCAGCTGATCAAAGTAATGTCATCGACCACATGGGCCATGAAGCATCAGTAAATCAGGACAACTATCAGTGCCCAGTTGCTAAACATGAAGTAAATGTGATGGGGAAGCTGCTGAGCACTATATCAGGTGATGGTGAGCTCATAGATCATGGAACTGCACTATAATATTATTTAATTTGAATCAATTTCTATATTCAATTTAGCTGAGAATCCGACGGAGGAGTATCGACAAGGTAACTCATCTGATCAACAAGTAGTGATAGGGAAAACAAAATCGCAGAGCTCAGCCCTCATCACAGGGGTACCTCAAGAATCCGTCCCAGGTCCTCTCTTGTTCGCTCTCTACGTCCTTCCACTCAAGCAGATAGTCGAGAAATACGCTGACGACACGCAGCTTTACACCCAACTGAACATCGCAGATCAATCAAATGACACTCCCGACGCAGATGTCATGAAAATGGAATGCTGCATTAAAGAAATACGCGAATGGATGAGACTAAACAGACTGAAGCTAAATGACAAGAAAACGGAACTCCTCATAATAGCCACAAAGCACAACCTGAAGAAACTGAGCAACATCACAATGAGTAAATGACTATTGGAGATGACGTCATCAGATCATCCTCATCGTTCCCAATGTCATCCGATATGAAGGCCAGCAAAGTACCGGTATAAAGTTATAAACCATAATGGTACACGCCTGTGGAATGCGTTGCCCCTGAATATTAGCTCCAAGCAAAGCAAAGAGACTTTTAAGAATATGTTAAAACGTGTTTATTCACAAGTACATTCGTATAGCATTTCAGCTATTTTATATGTAATAGGTGTGGTGTGGTTTTTAGCCCAGGAGGACGAGGCTCCTGCCATAGGTTTTCTTACCATGTTTACAGCACCTGATCACAAAGATAGACATGTAGCAGGCAAACGAATTGTTCTTTACAATTGCATTTTTTATCTGAATGAATGAATTATTGTCAATGTTCACTTTCTGTACCATCACATAACAATGTTGAAAGTGTAAATGTGCCGTACATAATTATATTATTATAGTGCTTTGGAACTATCATTGTATTTAGCACTTTAATATAATAAAATTTATTTATTTATTTATTTAAATGCCAGTGCACTGAGTTCAATTTTGTGTTTATTGAAAAGTTTGTATTCAGACATACATGAATAAATCGCAGATGAGTCACAGAATCGAGAGGTGTATTTCATCTAAGAAAAGCCTTGAGAGTGGGTCTCACAGGCCAATATCAGTTCCACGAAAATTTAATAGCACATGTAATTATGAATATATAAACTTTGCCTATGCATGTAAACCATTCGGCAGAGCGTGCACGGAATTGCTTCCATCTCCTAAAAAGCAATCGGCAATACTGAGGCATCAAACACTTCAGATGGAATCAGCGACGCTGAGGGGTCAGAAAGTTCGGGAGTTGAGCATTTGGAAGAGATGGTCGAGCTTGAAATGAGGACTGATTGGGATGCTTACAAAATGTCAGCTGGGTTGACATGGGTGAGAAGATTGTACTGGAAGGGCTCAGGTGACAAGGTCAGAGATCTTCTTGAGAAAACAGATCTCAAAACTGACAATCATTGGAAAACTGCCATTGATGGACCACATGTACCTTAGGGTGACATCCAGACTGCTCATGCTTCCCAGGTGGATTACCTCCTGATGACGGCAGCCAAGATGAGGATGTCAGGCATGAGCCTGAATGACTGCCACACCTTCATTGCTTCGATTGTATTCTTCAGCTTTGGAAGGGACATTGGTAGAGATGCTAAGAAATCATGGTGGAGGAGTCATGCTGTCAGTGCAATCAAGCACAGGATCAGCGATGTACTCCACGAGAGGTTTAAGCTCTCTGCAAGAGAACCCTTCGTTTGACTCATCCATAAGATTCACCAGGGCGGCATCCACCATGTTTCCAACATTATCGGCAATGTCAATTCTTAACGTGAAAGATCAGACCCTCAGGAGTGTAGGAGCTACTCCACTACCCCAGGGGAGCTAACCTGATCCTATCATTTCGCTGTAGACTAGTCACTAGTGTGTCAGCTAGTCACTAGCCAACTAGGTCACAGATGTCCGCTAGTTTAGTAATACTAATTTGCTATTACCCAGTCTCGAAGCAATATCACACGACCCATCTCATATATCACACCAGACTAAAAAGTGATGGCTATCAGTATTAGATATGAGATGCCCAGCCTCTGGCTAAATAATCTGGCCAAATAATTTTAGCTATCCAGTGTTGGCCAATGCTTGTCTCGCAGGCGCTTGTCTCGCAGATTGAACTCCTTGCTCTCATCAGGGAAACCCTGTGGCATCGACAGGGATTCCCATTTTTTTCCACAGAGTTTTGGCGCAAAGTTTGGCATTTTCGAGTCAGCGTCGATGGCGACCAGTGAAGCGCTCTTTTTGTAAGCACGTTTCACCAATTTATACAACAGTAACAAGTAACACTTCAACCACTTTCTACAACAGTACTACGACTACATAATCGAATCCGATGGAGCAGAATAAAAAACTAGTGATTATATTCTAGATTATTATCCTTCTATCATCATCGATTATCATTCATAATTCAACAATTGTTTGAATTCTTTATTAGTTTTATTTCCTTTTATTGATTGAGGAAGAATCAGGCCTCCATTTCTGAGGTTGTTGCCAGAAGATTACTATTTACTTATTACATTAGTTTTAATAATTATTACTCATTTAATATACTTAATATTATTTTTATTTTCAATAGAGTGTGATACCTGCATAGACGAATAAAATAAGGATAATTCAGATAAGCTAGCTAGATTATAATTAAAATACTTTTCAATTTATACTTGCGATTAAATTGTTACCACAATGACCCTGACCTTCATGAAACCTTGCTCAAGAATATTACTTCGTATGATGAAATTATATGCTTTAAATATTCTTTGGTGATTTCAATGTAACTGTTATATCAAGAATTTAATATACAGTATCATACACCTTATACAATATCCAAATTGTAAATGTTGTTGCTTAAAGTCAAGGGCATGAGGTATCTGTACATAATTTATAATTAGAGAACCCCCAAAACCCATGTAATGCATTAGCGTAGTAGCATATACCATTAGGAATGAAGCAGGCGGTAAAAAGGATCTCACAAACGATCACATGAAGCCAATTAAAGATATTTATTGTTTGAAAAAATCTGTGATGGTTGTCTGCTTAGCGGCATTATTCAATATGCTTGTGATAAGCCGTTTTATCAAGCCCAATCTGTGAAGTTCATCTTTATTTTATTGCTTTGCTGCCTCCGACTCCTCGAATCTCCTGAAATATAGCATTAATGCGCGCACGTGCTGCTTCGCTTCCCCGCCAAGACTTCCTTCGCTAACTCAGATCTCGCTTCTCCACTAGATTGATCTCCATTCACAACTTCGTCATCTCGTTCTTTCAGCTCCTGAACATCGCTTAACCCAGCGACCAATTAAATTAAAGACTTAACAGAATTTTTGCCTGCGATTTTAACGCTTAACAAGTTAATTAAACAACGCGAATCGCCTTTAAACAAACGGGGAGGCGCCAGTTGTTGTTAAACTGACCCGACTTCAAAGAAATTGCCGACAATTAGTGTGTCGTGGCTGATGTTTGTTTTCGACACACTATTTGGGGGGCGGATTACATGTGTTATTTACAATGGTAAAGTGTAGATTCGTTCCCTAGAATCGTGGTCGGAGGCGGATTAACGAAAAGGGCACATTACATGACACAATTAACATTACAAATGATTCGTTCCTGAAATTTTATGGCGGATTACGAAAAGGGCGGATTACATGACGGCGGATAAACGAGGTCTGACTGTACATGTTAAACATTTAACCATTTTTACTTTTGTGCAATGTACGTTCCAAATAGAGGTATCGATATCCGCTCGTTTACTTGTAATTTCCGCGAACAGCAAATCGTGGCCTTCACAACAATAGCTGGCCTGGTAGCTCCAAGGCGACTCCCGGGAAATGCACGCATTCATCGCTCCGAGAAATGAGTTCAAGAGTCGCACGCTTGTAATGCAATTTCCCCAATTTTGAAAAGTATATTTAACCAATTTATTGAATTTGTTATGGACTTATTTACAATAGGAAGCTCAGGTATAGATCGATATCGGATGCAATGCTCGCTCGCAATTGGAAAAAAAAAATATCTATATCGCTCCCCACTCAAAAGTATCGAGTGATATTGATATCGGCAATATCAGGCCCATCCCAAGTTCCAGAGTTTTGGTAATTGACTAGTTTTAACTTTTAAGGGGGGGAAACAGTACATCTGTTGCGTTTCTCCATTATAATTATACGTGGTTGACACGCTGCATTTGCAAGCAGAATTCAGCTAATGGTACTAACGGGTGAACTCTCATCACTGATGAAGACTTCATGTTTAAACTCGTGTGAAATGCTGATGTTGATGTGAATGGTTATGAGAATGCACATATCACACGAGAAGTGGTGGCAAATCCGTGTGCAAATAACAATTGATAATTCTCCAGGGAGTGCATTACTGCCTATATTTTAAGTTTATATATTAAAACTTCATGCATGCATACAGCATTAATACAGTCATTTGCATAAATTTAAGACCACCTTGTCAATAGTGCCAGAATCAAAGCTTTTGCTCTGCTGATTCTATATGTTCGATTGTTGCCGTGGTAACTATGCACATTTGTATTCTAAGCCTTTCACTTCCTGTTTCACACTGATTTGGTCAGATTTTCAATTGTTTTCACTCCAAAGGAAGCTGTTTATACCCCCCTGAAATGGGCCGAAAAGCATCACTAACGCCAACTAAAAAAGCTCAAATAGTTGCGCTGAATGACTTGGGATACTCAGAACGCAAAATAGCAATGAAACTGACCTGTAGCAAGACTGCAGTCCACACAGCTTTGGCGAATCATCGAGTTAGAGGCAGCTACACAGACCAGAAGAGAACAGGAAGACCCCGAAAAACGACCCCCCAAGATGATCGAGTCATCAGGCGAGCTGTTGTGAAGTCTCCATCCTCTTCCCTGACAAAATTAAGATCAATCTTGCTCGACAGAGGTGTCAGATTGGATAAATCCACCATCTCAAGAAGGTGCAGCAAAGATTTTGGGCTTAAGTCAAGAATCCCAGCGAGAAAACCACGTCTCACCCCTCTAATGCGACAGAAGCGAATTGCCTTTGCCAAGA
>KB307554.1:124889-185843 GCA_000328365.1 Capitella teleta
ACCACCTAAAGTGACATGAACGGAGAAAGATACAAGAATATGCTCAGAGATGGCCTGAAGAAGCAAATGAAAGAGAAGAAGTGTTCGATCTTCATGCAAGATGGTGCTCCTTGCCACAGATGCAAGCTTGTCAAGACATACCTCCAGAGTGCCAAGATCAAGCTCCTTGATTGGCCAGGGAACAGTCCAGACCTCAACCCCATCGAGAATTTGTGGAGCTACATGAAGGACAAAGTTGCTGAGAAACGCCCATCCAATGCTCAAGACTTGAGGAGTGTAATAGAGAAGATTTGGCGAGATAACATCACCCCTGACTATTGTGATGCCTTGATCAGAAGCATGCCTCGTAGAATCCAATCCGTTCTATCAAGCAAAGGTGGACACACCAAGTACTGAAATGGATAATTCACAAATGTTTATATTGTTCTATTGTCATTATAATTAAAGTTTCTTAAGAAGTATATTATTTTCCTGTTTCCTTCTTTTTTTAATCATGAAAATCGACTCACAGACTCCATATAATAACTAAAAACGCATTCTGACAAAGTGGTCTTAAATTTATGCAAATGACTGTATAAATATTTAATGCACACAAACGCACAACATAACAGGCTACGGTAGAGCATGCAGGATGAAGACCCTTGGGATTTACTTATAAGACCACAGGGGGAATCCCGGTCCCGGGCTTCAGTTCTGGCCTGGGGCCCGTATCACCCGAATGGGTTGTGTGGAGCCGTAAAATCCAATGTTGTGGAAACCTGGATATGAAATGACAGTCAGGCTACATGCATGCCATTACTTAATAAGCATGTATTTCAGAACCCGTTTCACAGATGCCTAATGAATCAACTTCCTTGCTACCGGTACTTGAAATGTTAATGTTGCAATCAGCAGAGCAGCCCAAACAGCTTGGTAAGCAGTTCTATGCATCGTTTTCAATATATTATGGTTCTTTTCGTTTTCTTCTTCTCTATTCTTTATTTCTCCTAGAAGCGCTAGTGGCAATACTGATTGAGCTAAAGGAGAGAATCATCCACCTGCAAGGTGGGGTGGACCGCCTTGAAGTCCCCACAAGGAGAAACCACAGAAGCAGTCACCTCCCTCTTCGAAATCCTGCAATTCGACAAGGAGGGGGAGTTTGACAACTTCTGCAGTGGACTTACAGAAGAGCGCAAAAGGAAACAGGTGTTGAGTGGGGTCATTGATTGAGACAGAATAATGCCTGTTGTGTTCTTATAGGTTACATACTGGGCCATAAGGTATAGTCAACAAAACATCGACGAGGTTGTGAGAAAGATATTAGCCTCCCTGGTCACCGACAATGCGATCGCCAAGTACAACCACATAGCCTCCACAGGAGCGGTGGATCTCCAATGCTGGAGCTCGCTCAACTCGAGCTGCGAAGATTGCCGGCCAAAGACTTACCATTTTAATTGATTTGATTGAATAATAATTATTGAATGCAATTTAAACTGTTCTCTGGACGTCTTTCTTTCATTAATGAAAGCACAGCAATATGACATAATTAATATTCAGTTAATGCACATGTAATTAAATAACAGATTATGCAAATGATATGTAAATTAGCCAATGTCAAAGTTGACTAACACTATTAGTGTTGTTGTGGCTATCCCATGGATAATCTGGTAACCAACGGTGACCCATCAGTGAACTAACACGATGGCTGCGTGTGAGTCTTGTGATAGCCATCCCGTGAGACATCCGGTTGACCCATCAGCGAGCTAAAACTCTGAGCTATGATGATGGCTATATTCGCGCTTCAATTTTAGTCAAGCGTGAGCCATGAGGCTGACATCAGTGATAGCTATCTCTGATATCAAATTCGAGACTGGATAATCTATTACCTTAGCTGACCTACAACAGCGAGACCCAGGAATCCCGCTGTACGGTAAACGCATTTAAGCCCAGTTTGCGAATCAAGATTTCTAGAATTCTACGCTTGTAATGAGATTTAGGAAGGTACCAGGGGCTGCAGAGTAATGTAAGGTAGAGCCTGGTACCAAATAATAATTACGTCCGAAACCAGTACCATAAACCTACTTAAAATGGATCTGCAATGAAAAAAGTGACATAACTGATAACAGGTTTCTCCCCACTTTTCGATTGTTGTGTCACATGACCTGCTCTCTATGTGTTATAAATAAACCAGAGCACTGCGCCTGCGTAGTGCAATGTAAACATACACGCATGTGCACACAATTTTCCCGTGCTAAGCAGTTCAACATCATTGATGATTGAACATGCGGCCTATCTTTCCTTCAAATCCTTGAAGTTGTGCACGTGATTTATACCAAGTTTTCACAAAGGAATACGAATAAATTATTATTACGCAATATTTTGTGCATCACCAATCAGTATATGAACAATCTTATTTATTTTCATTTGAAAGTCGTGAGAGAAGTTTGAGCGGGAAAGTGAAGCATGTGCGCTTGTTTACAGCGCAGTGCGCAAGATACAGACCTCGCCCGAGATTCTGTGCTATCCACACAACTACACACTACAGACATGACAAGTGACATACGTCAATTATTACCGCAAAAAAATACCCACTCTGTCGCTCAGAAGCAGTTGTTCGTTCCTGCACCACTCCAAAAAAGTTTCTGATTTGTTATCGAGTCGAGATTTCTTGCACGATGGAGCATTTTCAAATTCAGCGTTTCTTTTCGTGGGCGCCGCCATCTTTTATTTGCTTTGAAACTATGACCGTTTGTTAGAAGTTATGTGCATATTCAAATGAGGGGAAATCCCGTTTTAGCGCAAACCCGAGGGCGCCGTTTTACCTTACCTTATCTTAGGATACCTTACTAATCGAAGGATTGTTCATCCTCTGTGATCACATCTCTTCTTTCTCTTCTTTTTATTTTCATTGTTCATGTGTGGTGGTGGTGGTTGGGGCTTCCCAATCACAGCCCACGGGGTGTTATGACAGTCACCATGCAGTGCCGCGATCCCATTATTCTGTTTTTAAAATTGTCTCGAGATGAGGCAACTACTAGTGTGACATTTTCTGGAATAAAATTCCAGCTAGATATTATTTTGTGCGAGAACGTCTTATGCCAAAAGCGTGGTTTTGAGTATGTGATTGTCCCCTGGTTGGGGCTAGTGCCTTTCCACTTCACGTATTCAGAGCAGTTCTTCCTTGGCTAGCCCAAAAGACTGCCTACTACAGGGACAGGATCGTGATGCTGGCCAATTAGACGGAGGATATGTTTCCTGCCCACGCAGGGCACGTGAGACACACGCAATATTATACTAGTATACCGGTGATTATCAGGAATAGCAACCCAATATTTCTGAAAAATCGATTCTGATTTTTATTACGCGTGACCTGAAAACGTATAAAACCAAAGAACGTGGAGACCAAGAAGTATAGCATATGATATTATAACATCCTCTCTCCCCAAAATTGTTATCAAAATGCGACCACCGTGTCTCCACATCATTTATTAAAATAATAACCTGAATATATTATTGGCGTAAGAACCACACGCGGAATCTAGTAATCTGGCGCACAAACAGTTCATAGTGGCACACATAGTGGCACAACACAAACATTGACATATGTTATGATATGTTGAAATCTCCAAGAACCGTTTTCTGCATTGTAGATAATGGGATGTCATGAATTAATAAGATTGATTATTTGAAATTGTGAATAAAAATCAACTTCTTTATACGTTTATTACATCATATTTACATGACGTCTATTCTCACCAACCGTAAAGCTTAGGCTACTGCTGGTACGTGTATTATGTAATTGGCCCGCAAGATATGAGGGGAGCTAGGCAAGGACAACATGCAGCATCCATGGAAGGCATGCCAGTGCGCCATCAATCTTGAAAGGCAAAGCAATCAGCAGCAACGTGGAGCTTGAAAGACAAATACGTGCATTTCTAAATTTTCATTGAACAGCTGGGGTATGCATATATTATATTTTAATACAAAAGCAAATTAGTATGCATAATTATAAATAGATAAATGAATAAATGATCAAAATACTGTGTTGAACTTGCGTATTTCACTAATATTTTCAGATCTTAACGATGTGGGATATGCTAAAACTTTATCTTTCAATATGCTTAAGAATTAATAATGACATTCAATGATTTTCTTGATAATTATGTGCACACTCTATATATAGGATTTCGGATCGTCAACGTTTATGGTGAAGCGACAACTCCACCATAATACGTTCTTTCGAGTGGATATACTTCGCAATGCGCGTGGATTTTTATATTGGCGGATTCGTAAAACTGTTGATTCTCATTTTGTGTGATATCCCCTCCGCCCGTTGTGGGTGTGGGCCAGAGGGAGTGCTTTTCCCCTTCATTGTTCATAACAGTGATCTGCTCAACTCAGAGGCGCGGACATGAATGACCTAAAAAGATCAAGCGTTTCAAGCGCAACAAACGACTCCCCCATGCCTCCTATTGTAAATAATGTGCTGGGGTTCGCTATGGCCTCGGTGCAAATGCATGCACCGAATCAAGTTGTTAAAAAGATCCTCTGTCAGTTTTCTGGCGAAACTATCACGGATACCAAGGATATTCTGTGGGAACACGCTATTACTCATAATTATGAATGTATTATTGGTAAGAAGAACAATCGCCGCGACAGCAATCTCCGCAGTGAAATGGAAGCACATGTTGATGATAGTGTGCAAGCTCTTCTACGCATTAGTAAGAGAGATGTTAAACCAGTTATAGCAGTCGATGCTTGTGAGATTCCATCTCTGCCCTCCCTTATGGGAGAAGATGGGGACATGAGGATGAGAGTGTCCTATTTGGAGGACACCTGTAGAGAACTTGGGCGAACGGTCCAGCAGCTATCCGATGTGATTCAACATCGTTTACATCGCCCTGAACCTACGTATTGTTCACAACCATCTTCTGTTGAACCGCCGTTTTCACATTCGTTGACGCTGCCGAAAACGATTTCTACTGATTCTACTCATGATCCACTGCCCGATGGCGAAAGCTACAAACGAAATATGTCTGCACGCCACAACGAGCATGCTCCCTCTACTTGTGTACCACACAGAAGTCAGTCATCGTACCCAGTGCAGCACCTACTGATTGTGATGGCTTCACGGTACCAAATCATGTCTTAAATAAGCGCCGAAAGCAAGCAAGGCGTAACAGAAAGATCATCACCGGATCGAATACAGGTGATCAAACATTAAAAGGTGCTGCTCAAGATGCCAACCGCGATCTCTTCGTCTACCATGTTGACAAGAGCGCTAATTCAGAAGACCTGGAACATCTAATGACGTCACAGAACTGTGAAATGCGCAAAGTCAGTGTTACCTCGAATGATGAAGCACGATTCAAATCTTTCAAACTGACTATCCCCGCTTCCTGCTTAAAACGAGTATTTAGTGAGGAATTTCCATGGCCGCTGAACGTCAGAGTTCGTCGCTTTATCTCCCGTCGTCCACAGGATCACGTCCGTCGATCACAGCAGCAAGATCAACAACATATATAACAAGTATTATATTGTACTTCATAGTTCTATGCGCACTCAAGTGACTACCTATAAAATTATTGCTACCTTTTTTTCTTTCTCTCTCTCTCTTTCTCTATGAATTTAAAAATGTGTTCATACAACTCGCATGGCCTCGGAGCTGGTCGCTTTTCTTACATGAAAACATTGTTGTCAAAATATGAGTTTCTGTTAATTCAAGAGCATTGGCTTAGCACGAAATATCTGCACCTCTTTGAACTTGAAATTGACAAGTGTTGCTCTCATTCGATTTCTGGAATGCCTGACGAAAGTATTATGATCGGTCGACCGTACGGTGGCTGTTCAATTGTCTGGAGAGAGGGTCTCCAATGCAAAGTAACACCTGTCACCTCTAATTGTAGGCGATTATGTGCAGTTAATGTTCAGAGTAATGATTATCAGTTCATTCTTATTTGTGTTTACATGCCAATTGATGGGGCTTCCATTGACGATTATAATGATGTTCTGAATGAAATCGGCAATTTGATGTCTTCTGTGGAACATGATAATGTAATTATTGGAGGTGATTTCAATACGGATCTTGTTCGATATAACTCTTTGAATACAATTTCTCTTGTCGATTTCTGTTCCTCGCAATATCTTGTGAACTGTTTGAATATTGACGGTGTAGCAATTGATCACACATTTAAGAGTAAGGTAACTGGGTCAACTTCATGTATTGATCATTTCCTGGTGACAGAAAACTTATTATCATCATTTGTCTCTGCCGGTGTGTCACATGACATTGATAATTTCTCAGATCACGATCCTTTATATTTGTGTACTTTTCTCAGTGCTAATGTTACTCCTAATGAACAAGTTAATAATGTGCACACTCGAATTGCGTGGCATTCAGCCAGTAGTATTCAGATTGCAAGGTATAAAACCACGCTGAATGAAATGTTGGCTGACGTTAACTTACCCAGTTGTACCGCTGATTGTATTGATGTATTTTGTACTGATCATCAACAAAGTATTTACAAGTTTCATGATGATATAATTGAATGTTGTACTAGTTCTGCCTTGTCATCAATTGGTAGGCCCACTGCTGTTCAGGGATCTGGGGCAAGGCCTGGTTGGTCACGCTATGTAAAACCGTTCGAGTTGAAGCGCTTAAATGGCATCGCGCATGGAAAGAGAGAGGCAAACCTGACCATGGTCCATTATATGATATGCGGAAAATGACTAGAGCACGCTATCACAATGTTGTACGTTTTATAAAGAAGCAAGAGCAAATACTGCGCGATACTTCACTTGCTAATTCTATGAGTGATCTTGACTACAATCATTTCTGGCGTGAGGTGAATCGGATCAAAGACTCTCGAAAACCAGTTGCTTCAACAGTCGATCATTTTAATACACGTGCTGAGATATGCAAAGTCTTTACTGACAAATATAGTGCGCTTTATAATAGCGTCACTTTTGAGTCGTCAGACATGATCAGATACCTCGATAATTTAAATCGTGATTTACTTTATGATTCAACGGCCTCGTATTTGTATTTTTCCACCGCTGATGTTAAAAAGGCTGTGAGTGGTTTAAAAACAAGCAAATCTGACGGTCAAAACCAGCAATCTGACCACCTGATTAATGGCACACCCCTCTTATTCAGAAAATTAGCCCAACTCTTTACTGCGATGATCAACCATGGCTTTGCTCCTGATTCTTTCTTGTTGGAAACTTTACCACCTATTGTGAAGAACGGTAGAAAGTCTATTAATAGCAGTTCTAATTACCGTGGTATTACCCTTAGTAGCATTTTAGGTAAAATTCTCGATAGAATTATCATGAACAGATTCAGTGGTTCGCTGTACAGTAATGACTTTCAATTTGGTCTTAAGCAATCTCATTCGACAGTGCAATGAACTCTCGTTATTGATGAAGTGTCAAAATATTATACTTCTAATGGAGGTGAAATATATATTATGTTATTGGACGCTTCCCAAGCTTTCGATGGGGTTAACTAGGAATTTCTATATCAGAGAATTAGCTTAATTAAGTGGCAGATATAAAGTTTAATGGGATGTGATCAACGGTTGGCCATATCGGAATAGCTAACAAGAAGGTTAGCGTAATACAACTGTTTCGGTCCCGCGGTAACAGGGACACATAGGAATACATGCATGTGTACGAGATTGTGAATTGTCACCAATACTTGAATAATTAGACTGATCTCTCTCACTGAGTTTTGTTTCTCATTTTTATAGAATTTTCCTCTTTTTTTTTTTTTTTTTTTTTTTTTTGGGGGGGGGTTTCTTCTTTCCTTTTTTTTTTTACAAATATTTTTAACTATGTCACTATTGTTATTGTTGCAAAAATGTATGTTAATGTTAATGGCATGAATAAAATAATTGTTGTTATTAAATAAGTGCTTTCTTGTTTGTTCTTTTAGTTAGGTATTGAGTCATTATCATAACGTCATATCCTAACTACATTCTACAAATGGGCGCGTACAAAAACGCGTAATATTTTCATGGATATTTGATGATCTAATAATCTGGGTTCAAATTAGAAATTAAATTGGACCATTAAATTTAACATCTTTGTTGGTCACCCAACGTGAAAAATAAGGGATAGGCTACTTTTATCCCCTTACCAGCCGACCAGAAATATTAGATCACAAGACAGTTTCCTTTTATCTGTTCCTTTTACTAGGTCCCATGCATTGTACTCCTCAAGTTTCACTATTGTTGCCCCTCGTTTATGGAACCAACTACCCTTTAAACTTCGATCCGCCCAATCTTTGTCTGTTTTTAAATCTCAGCTTAAAACCTATCTTTTTACAAAGTGTTATGTTTAACCCGCTGAATTTCGTTTTATCTTGTTCCCTTTCAAATGTTTTTACTCCTTCACACTTTACCTCTAACACGAGCGTTTTAGAGCACTATTGTTGTGGATTTTACGCTATACAAAAATAAATTTTATTTATTATTATTATTACGTCACTTAGTTGTAGGAGTATTTTTCGTGGCATAATGCGGTTAATTCACTGATTTTACGCACTCAGTCACTTGGAAGTCGATATTATTTTGCGGACGTAATTATCATAGCTGGTTTCGTGATTCATGCGCAAATAGCCTCCCTCAGCTCCGTTTCGAAAGAGCTCCTAAATAATCGTTCGGCCAGCTCCGATATGAGCGGAATTTAATTATTCTGCTTCTATTAGTATACAGAGTGGGCCAAAGGTACTATAATATGTACTCCATGATAAAACCAAAACTTTTTATTTGGCTAATAATTACCAATTATTCTCCAAAATAAACCACCTGTTATGTTTTGACTAACTTATTCTGCGCCCATTTATGCAAAGATATCAGATAAAAATTCAATTTTGAATGAAGATGGAACATTTAAATGCGAGTGGCATGTGATCGCAAAAAGAACTGAATCAACTGAGCCCCTGAACGAGCATTAATGAATGTCATCTGTTGTATGGCGCTTAAAAATATATATCTGCTTTGTTTTGATTTTAAGAAGTAAACATTAATGCCAAAAGTGGAAAGATCGCGGAATGTTGAGTGCACTCTATTGATTGAGATAAATTGGCACCACCGTCGATGGAATTGGAATATAAATGATAGGAATGGCAGTATGAAATGTTAAACTACCCATACCAAGTATTTATTTCTTTTATGTTTGCACGGTTTTTACATTGCGACCTGATTGGTAACACTTTCTCGAAAAAGCGTATCACCATTGGAAAACATTGAGATCTTTAACATGGAGTAGATAGACAACTTTTGGCTCACTCTGTGCAATTGAATACAAATTATTTAATAACCATCATGGTGTTATATATAACCATCATTTCATCAATCGTAGTTGACGAATATGGACTACCATATCGATGAAACGTACCGAAGTGATTTTCATCAAACGTTATGATTTGTTATTATTATACATGTATTTGAGCTCGTATTTCAGTCAAATTTTTTGCACAGATTCACAAACGCGTAAGGCCCGGCAGTCCAACAGGACCATATTTACGCGAAGAAATTCTGTCAATGATCCATATAACGGTCATAACCGTAAACAAACTTTAAAAGGATAATAATTTGACAAGGTCGTTCGTTTCTATCCCACTGAGTGTAACGACGCAGTAGTAATCATAACGCATTATGCTCGTTATGATTTTCAAACTTAGGTGTTCGTGATGCATGTATGTACTAGTGTATATTCTCAACAATTTCCTTTGCCGAAAATGCCATTTTCACGGGTCTCACATTTGACCCCAAAAAAGTCATTATCACCGTATCACTACATATACATACGTGCATCAAGGTTCATCATTATTATAAAAAAATTTCTTGACGTATACGAATAAATACAATTCCGTTCAGGGGGATTTGCTGGGTGAGTAGAATAACAAGAGCTGATTTTCATATCCGCATCACTGAGAAGGGCCCTTCTGGGTCTGTGTATCGAAGGATCTCGCTTCGATGCATCTTTCACGGCCTTTTTTGTATTCAGGATATCGAGTCGAAACCCTTTGAAAGGTGAAGTATGCCAGACACCAATCACAAACATACACGTGTTCGAGTTTCTCGATATTGGCGCTGAGTGGTGGACTGGTAGGGAACCTTGATGCTTTCATTAGATTTCTTCCTCTCATGATCAATGTGCATGTTACAATTCTGGGCTTGGTATTATAAGCAAGAATCCACAGCGAGCATTGCTCATCATTCGAGTCACCAGAAGTGCGGGACTTCACTGAGACTCCAGAGTTTGCGCTGACATTCGAGGAATATCCTCTAAATGCCGTGAGCAGATAATTGAATATCTCAACCATGAATTCAAACGATTACACCATTGAATATCATAACGTTGTTTTCAGGCATGGTGTCCACATTGCTTAATTGGTTCATTTGCTGACCATTATCACATTCTGATTGGTTTCAACATGCAGTAGGCTATTGCGTCGCTCCACAAGATGTAACCGACGATCATCCTGAATCACCAGAGAATGGCGCAACAGGAAACGCACGATGCAGTATTACATTGGTAAAGAAATCACCTTGTGATGTAAGTGAATCCTGTTCCACGTTTCCATGGTCACGGGAAAAAATAATCCTCACAGAAAACACATAACGCACATTGAAAGAGACAACCATCGCTTTAAATTTATTCGTTTCTATAATTCTAAAAAATAGAAACAGAAAGAAAAACAATGTATACTTCAATACATGTCACAAAAGAAGAAGTTCTCGTTGAGATATTAGGGAAGCATTCTTTCAGTCAACGAGTGATAAAAAGAGTTAAAAGTGGCACGAATTCAGTCTCATCATCATCATATTCATCATTTGAACAGGGGAGAGGATTTAAGAAAAAAAATGTTTAAAAGAAAAAAAAAAGAAAGAAAATCCGCCCATTTTATGATTCAGTATAACCACAGAAACACCCTCCGTATCCGCTGCACTCAAAACACAGTAGCAAGATGAGGTCAGTTTTCAGTTCTTTGTGAGAGAATAGAGGGAGAATAATGGAGGAAAAAAAAAAAAAAAACAATTCCCTAACAGAACAAGAAAAATAATTCGAGCAGTGCAAATGAGAATAAAAAAAAATTAATAACTTAAAATCCATAACACAAGAAAATAAAATCCTGAAGATCATCAGTCGCGCATAAGATGAGAGAGATTTAGGAAGAATGAGTCATTATATATACACACTGTTCAACAATCGCTTGCACTCAATAAAAAATAATTCCACATACATACTCAGTCATGTACACACTACAGAAGAATGGTGGGCGCTTGGTATAATAAAGAGAGAGGGTTGCATATGCATGATACAGCAGAAAAGAGGACTTTTGTAGCGATGAGAGAATAAACGTGGTTTCATATCACAAATGAAATAATAATTTAAATGTGCTTGAGTATTGGTTTGAAGAAGAAGGGAAAGGAGAATCGCTGGGTGTTGCCGTTAGTTTGGTGTCCGATGCATAGATGATTGAAACACAGCGGACCGACGACACACACTCCCTCGTAGCAGCAGCATTAAGCACCTTAGGATTCACACACACACACACGGGAAGAAAAGGAGAGCAGGAGGTGGGAAAAGGAGGAGGAGGAGGAACACTCAAATGGAATAGATGAATGAGCTCCGTCCACAGTTTTACAGTCGCATTGCACAACGTCGTCATGGTCACTGATGAGGAGGCCTCATCACCTCGACTGCAACTGCTCAGCATCATGTCCATTCGCCGAGCTGAGCTGCTGAGATGAAGAGGAATCCTTCTCCGATTGCTGCTGACTGTTGCTATGCAAGGGACTCGTTTTCGCTGCTGCTGCTGTTTTGATGACTGGCGAGTTGCAGTGACTGCTGCCAGCGCTGCCACACCCGCCGCCACCTCCACCCAACGAGGACGAGATCAAGGGAGGAGGCGCCCCGACCGTGCAGGCAGGCGAGTTGCTTTTGCTGTTGTGCATGTGCAGGGGACTGTGTGTGGCAGGCGGACCACGCGTCGCCGCGTACAAGTCAGCCGGCCGCAGTGGAGGGGGCAGCAGCTTACTGCCCTCGGAGTCCTTTTCCACTGCAGCTGCAGCCGCCGCTGTCGCCCGTTCATGGTGCTCAGCTGCCAGGAGTCGGTTGTGCTGCTGTTGCCGCAGCAGCATTTCCTGTTGTTCCCGTAGCCGCTCGTGCTCAGCGCTGACCCCGAAGCGACGCAACAAGTGCTCCTTCTCGCGCTCCATCTCCCTCTGCAGTTCCATGCGGTGCTGGCTGAGTTCCAGGTGCTGCCACATCGGCGGAGGGGGCGGAGGGGGCGCCGCGTGCTGCGAGTGGTGCAGACCGGCGGCGGCCAGAGCGGCGGCCGTCGACGTTGCCGGGTGAGGGTAGAGCGAGCTGAGCAGCCGCTGCTGCTGTTCGTGCAGCATCGGGTTGGAGAAGAGGCCGGCGAATCCAGGGTGCAGCATGCCGCCCGCCTTGCTGTTGGCCATCATCAGATCAGCGTTGACCTTAGCGGGGCCGAAGTCAGGGGGGCGGGGCCTCTCTTTGGGCTCAATCACCATGACGTCATCTTTGCGTTCCTCCTTGACGCGTACCTCATGAGGAGGGGGCAGCGATGGATGTTTGGATGAAACCGGGAACAACATCGACTCAGCAGAGGGAGCAGAGGGGGCCTTGTGCTCGGTCGGCCCGGACGACGACGCCGGCCCGTTGCGCACGATGGGGGACCGGGACCGAGACCTCGATGCATGCCGCATGTCCTTCGTGTCCCGCGACCGCTGATCGATGGAGAGAGATCGGCACTCGGCAGCCGGAGAGCCACGAGACGGAATGCGCTCACGGCTGAAAACATGTGCGGTTAGCCAAGGTGAAGAAGAACAAGCGCTGCTACACTCACTGTTGTCGCTCCTTCATTTCTCGGTCCCGGGCGAAATCCTTCACATCCCGGTCCCGGGACCCTTCGCGTTTATCTCTGCTCAGGGGACCGGAGTTGCAGCTATTGGGACGAGCAGATCCGGATCTCTCCCTCTCCTTGTCCCTTTCGCGCTCAGCCTCGGATTTTGGCCAAGCAGGAGGTGTAGGGAAGGAGGGCGGGGTGCGGCGCAAGCGGTTCCACTCCTGGGGAGGCGTCAGGCCAGGAATGGCGGACAGTTCGCTCGGCCTGCCGAAGGGACCGTTGCCGACGGAGGCTGCAATTCACGTGTAAAAGACGCGTTCAGCCCACACAATCACTACTCACCCAAACCACCGAACGCGTTGCTTCCCAGGCCAGTTAGGTTGCCGTAAGGAGCGGGTCTCGGGAAGGGCGGGATGCCTGTGGAAGAGCAACAGTTGAAGACGGCGAACTCGAATCGTCACTTCAGTCTAGCGGTTAAAGTGTCTTGCTTTCTGATGCACTCGGGAAAATGCACAAAACAGACAAAACAGAGGACGAAGCGGAAAAGAAGGAAGAGCAGATAGAGGATGAGAACGGAGAAAGAAGGGATGAGAAAGAGAAGGAGGAGGAGGAAGAGAAGGAAGACAGCGCTGTGCACCGTTTAGCTTGGACACTCACCGCGGGGCTTACCTAGGGCCCCAGGCGTCAGGAACGGGTAATGCCCTGCCGCATCGTATGGGTTGCGGCCATGCACGCCTGCAATAACAAACATTGGTGAGCAATATATTCCAAGTGCACGTGCACTCACCAAGGAGAGCGGATGACGAGATGAGATCAGCGGTAGAAGCGGCCGAGGACGCTCCTGGGCGGTGCAGGGGGTTCGACGACGGGGGGAAGAGGTGACTAGGAGGGCGCAGGGGATCCGCCGATGACTTGGGGCCGTCGTTGGAGCTGCTGTTGGAGGAGCTGCGTGACTCAGCCTGCTGCTTCTGCTGGTGGAGGTGGATCTCCCACGCGATGCGCACATGAGCAGCACACCATTTGCCAGGCTTCTGCAAGAAAGATTAAGACATGAGGCGGCTGCTGGTGCCGAATCGGAACCCCCCCTTCCCAGGCGGGCCGCTTGGACATCCGGTCTGATGGGTCCGCGGGGGGCTGTCCGTATGCAAGCAGGCGATTGCAAGCAGTGGACACGACGATCGCCAGATGTATAAAACATGAGAGTAGCGACGATTGTGGCCGCATGCGAGCCAGCCAATCAACGTGCGCACCCTTCTGTTGACGAATATAGATTCGAAATTTTCCCCTCGATTACCCCGGGCGCTAAATGCACGGCGAGATGTCCGTCTCCATGGCAACTGGCAAAGGAGCAGGCATCTTCAGGGCGGTGTGACAGGGCGTGATCCCCCCCCCCCACCCGGCGAGATGAGCGCATAAGCCACGCAGCGGGACGCCGCTGCATAAAGCAGTCGCATCGATCGCCCCTCTTGCTCCTCCAGAACGGACACCTGCACAACCAGCACGAGCATAGATTAAGCGATCAGCATTAGCGCCGGCCTTGCGTCGCTCGTAGCTTTCAATTAGCGCAGTCGTAATGACGACCGGTGCGGCGTTTTATGATGTCCGCTGGCCGCCGGTCGCGATCACCGCGTGAGGCAGCCAGCCCATTAGACCTGCTTCATGGCTCCTATCCATCACCCGCTCAGCTGCAGCAGCTGCAACAGCTGCAACAGCCGTAGCACACACCATCTTTTCTGTGTTGAGCGAATCGGGTGTGATGCGGGGCTTCTATTCTGTCGCGCGAACGGCCGCAGCAGACGCAGAGCCATAAAAATCCAATCTCGACAGCAAATTTGATTAGATGCGGCTATAATCAACTGATTTACGCCCGCCAATCATCCGCCGCATCGCCAGAGCCGCATTTCCGCGTAATCTCGTTCGCAACGTGATGATTGCCTCGGCCAGTTTTATCTGCTTCCGGCGGCGCTACTGCCCGCTCAGCGGAGGAGGAGGAGGAGCGCCTCCCCCTCGCCCTCGCTGCTGCTCCCTCCAGCGAGGGAGTTATTCACAGTCAGCTGAACAGCGTCGGCCATTCACGCAATATCAGCGGCGAGCAAAGGATGAATGCCACTGAGTTACGGCGCGTTTTATCGGGCGAATAAAAAGCGCGCCTGCATCGATGCCTGCTTCGTGCGTCTTTACGACGCTTCGTGTCGCCCTCTAATTCCTTTTATCTCATTTCGGGGAAGAAAGAAAGACGGAGAGATATGACTTACTTTCAGGCCAGCGCTCACTGACGGCGGAGGGGGAGGCACTCCCGACGCGGCTGCAGCTGCAGCGGCTGCAGCTGCGGTCTTCTGCCGATCCAGAGACATCAAGAGCTGTGTATGGTGCATGCTGGTAGGGACGGTGGCCTGCTGCGAGCGAAACATGCAAAGTGAACATTCAACAACTGAACACTGCTGCGAAGACACACCTTGGGCTGGAAGGCGCCTTGCAGGCCGGATCCGAGCGGGGTGGGCGGCAGTCCGCCCGGGTGCATGAGCGGCCCCAGACCCGGGTATCCAGCGGTCAGGCCCTGCATCTGCAACAGATACACAGGGTCAGAGAAGGCGGGGAGCAAGGAGGGCATGTGGAGATCAAGGGATTCGATTACATAACAAGAGCCAGAGGCTAAGACTAATCCACGATAATTGAGCTGCCCGTCTGGCCAATTAGCCACAGAGTAGCAGCAACGCCTGCACTGCGAAGGTGTCGTCGATCAAAGAGGTAATGAGCACGACGTGCGAGCGACGAATGGCTCATCAACACCCGCAGAAGCACCGCGAACACGAAAGAATATACGAAGGCGAGGAAGCAGCCTAATCCACTCACAGCGGCGGCACCGGCCATGTTGAGAGCGTTGACGGGAGGCAGGCGCAAAGACGTCTGGCGAAACATATCCAATTGCAGCATCTCGGATGCTTGGCCGATGGCTCCCGTGGGAAACGGACGACCAACACCCTCTCCCACTCCGCTACTGCTGCTGCCACAAAGCGTATCCCAAAATGAACGAGTAATGTTTCGCTTGTTTGCCGCGTGAGCGCCTCGCTTCTTCTGCTGCTGCTGCTGCTGCCGCGACTGCCTCTCAAATGGACGCGGCGCCTAATAAGCGAGCAGCCGCGGCCGCTGCTGCTGCTGCCGCCGAAGAGGGAAGAGCGGGGAGGGGAAGCGGGAGGAGGAGGAGGCAGCGGTGTCGCTCAGCCATTCAGCGCGGCACTGAGCTCTATTATCGGTCGGCTGCTCTCATCCAATTTCTGTAATGCGCTGCTTTTTATGCGCTTCAGCAAACAATGCGTCGCTGGCACCCGCGATGCGCTGCTGCTGCCGCCGCCGCCGAGATGGATGCAGAGTTATATCAGGCGTGCAACCTGCCGCCGCCGCCAAGCAACAAAATGGAGGCAAACAATCAGTGCTGCTTGGAGCGGAGTAGAAGAGCCAGCAATGTTGCCAGATCAGTGAATGCGGGGGATCAACGGATCAGTGGGCATGCCGCGATTATTCAATAATGACACCACTATTATAATGACAACCATTTGGGGCCCTTGGTGGCTGGCACAGCGCCAACAGTGGTTCCCTTGGCAACGGGACTCTCAGGAATGTGTCATTGTGCGAAGGGGAGGGGCAGGCGTCACCGCTCGCGGTGATTAGATTCAATTAAGGCAGGCGACCCCCATCAGCAGCAGCAGCAGCAAGGCAGTAGGAGGCACCTGAGCGGCTAGGTGCTCGAGCGGAACAATGCCCAGTGCTTCATGTCAGTCAAACGCCGGCACAAAGACAAGGTGGAGAGGGATCACGGGGAGGAATAGGACGAGGGTGGATGAAGAGAGGAGCATCCGCAGATCCACTCGAGAGGAGGTGCTCGACGCGCGGCACTTGCGCTGCAGTGCTCGGCGTTAAAAGCATCTCAAGCACGCTCGCAAGACGGCCTCTCGAGGAGCGTCGCATCGACGTCCACGCGGCGAACCAACACAAAAGGAAGTCATGACGAGCACCCGAAAAGAAAAGCAGGCAACGAGCAGCATTTGTTGGCGCGCTGCTTCAACTCACGCGGCAAAAACATAACAGGGAAACGCCTCAAGGCCCAGACGTTTTACGTCGGCGAACTGAGATGGCGTCAAAGAGGGCGGCAACAGTGAGCAGACACTCGCTAATGATGACACAAGGGTCCGTATGACGTCACTGAGAAGACCAGCAGTGAGGCAGCGGTGATGATGATTCCAGGTTTATGCAAATTAAATCATGTCAGGCTGCGAGGTAAACGAGCCGGACAGCCAGGCACATATGAACCATACACACACGAATTATGCAGATGTACATTTACACAGATGATGTTTGTTTTAAGGGTAATTAAAACACAGATGAGAAGCAAAGAGGGGGGTGGGGGGTCACCTTGGCTCTTTCGCGTTCCAGCTCCGCTAGACTGTGTGCGCCGCCGAGGAGGTTGGGGCCGGCTGGAGAAGGATGCGGAGGAAGCGAAGGAGGAGGCTTCTAAGGGAGAAAGCAGGTTGCAGAGGAAGACAAGCAGAGACATAGCGTATAGCATCAGATGCAGCACACTTACCAAGTGAGGAGGAGGAGGCGGCGGAGCGGGAGGCCCGTTCGGAGGAGGCAGGGGTCCGTAGTGCTGGTGCATGTGTTGGTGGTTATGCAAGTGGTTGTGTTGATGCATTTCCGCCCGCAGGGAAAACGCAGCGGCGGCGGCGGCGGCCGACGGCGGACTCACGCCCGGTGCCATGCCTCGGTCCTGCAGGAAGCGCGCGTTCAGCTCCAGGTGAGCTCTGTTCAGGATGTCAGGATCTGCAAATCAGGTGAAAACGACGTCAGCAACCGAGCGACGGGGGGTGGGGACAAATCGGATGCATGATCATTCAGATGCTGCGACAGAAGCCGCTGAAGAGCCGATGCCGCGGTGATAGATCGAATGGGTGCGCACCGATGAATTAGATTACGCCGCCTGCACCGCATGGCTTATACACAGCGCTGCATGCAGATATGGATGCTTGCAGTGATTCATAATGGAATTGTGGCCACATTATTCGCGCACAAAGGCGACGGGCGCTGGGAGCCAGGTCGGGATGACGCGGCCGCAGCGCTGCTAAGAATGCTGCATGGCCTCACTCGATTATCCAATCAGCAAAATGAAGCCAAATCGCTGGCTGCTGCTGCTGCAAGAGCGGCGGTGCCAGCAGATATAATTAAGGCGACAACGGTGCAGAGCAGTGGAAATTAGGCAAAAACACAAGTGCCGCCGCAGCGGAGGCAACCTGCTTCGAGGAAACCGCGAAGACTTCGCTCGCGTGAAGAAGAATTAAAGGAGAAGAAGACGATCTGGATTCCGCGAAAGGCGCCGCTCTTTTACGGCCATCAATAATACGCATGTGCTGGTTTTTCTGCCGCCGCATCATGCAGCAGAGACTGAATGATTGTTCACCTGAAGAAGCGCATAGAGGCATGAGAGCCGGCCGCTGTCAATTACGCGGTGCGGTCATCCATCAGGACACCGCCAGCACACGGCATCCATCAAAGCAGACAAACGAAAGACACTTACTTGCACCGAAGCCTCCTCCACCTCCACCCCCTCCTGCTTCGGGAGCATGCGCGGCGGCGTACGGCGTCGTTGCAGGACCCCCGTGGAGAGGGGTGGAGGGCAGCGCCGAGTGAGAGTGCGGTGGAGCCAATTGTGGGGCGAACATGTTCTGTTGCGACGGATGGTGTTGCTGGAGCAGAGGGTGCTGCAGGGATAGCGCACCAAACGACGCCTGGTGGTGCAGGCCACTCAGCGGATGAAGAGCAGCACTGGGCTGATGCTGCTGCTGCTGCTGCTGCTGGCTGAGGTGGTGCTGCTGGCCTGCATGCGGGGGCGCGCCGCTGATGCTGCTGCTGCAAAAGAAGACGAACAGTCAGAATGCAATTTCCTTGAGTATCAATCTCAGTGGAGCCGCTCAATGCCGCTTGATCCTCGGCGGCGGCGCCTGCTCCTTGGCCGGCCCAAGCCCCCCTGGCGGCTCCATTCGGAGACAAATCCCCGCGCTGAGTCCGTCGAGACCCGCCTTCATGATCGGACGCGGGCCCCGGAGAGAGATCCAGCTGTCTAACTTTGAGTGATGTTATCCCTCCCAAATGCCCCTGTTTGCTCCTGCCAGCCAACTTGAGATGAGATGGGGGATCTCCTCAAAGCCAGCCCTCGAGGGAGGAAAAAGCCGCGTGCCATCGGGCTCTAATACCCGTTCTCAGCTCAGCCAATCTGGCGCTCAATCCCTTATCCATTAACTGCACTTGCCCAGCAAATACCACCTTAATTTCTTAGTGATTGGGGTGCAGCAGCCGGCACCGCGATTCATCTCCCCCTCCCCCCATCCTAATCAGGCTCCCGGAGGCCCTCACATGTTCGCGTAGAGGAGCTACGTCGCTGCGGCGGTCATCAGGCGTATTTGCACGGAATGTGATTCCCGGGGGACGGGCGTCCGCGCGTCTTCAGCTCAACTCAATTCCGCCGGCTCATCTCGCCATAAAAGAGGCATCCGATCGGTTCTTTGTGTGCTCGGCCACGGGGGAAATCAGCCGCATGCCAGAATCAATTTCGTCAAATGCCGAAATTTGAGCGCCATCTGATGATGGCCCCGAACGCGGACAACATCTCATTTCCTCCCAGAACTGCCCCACCCCCGAGCGGTCGCACGAAGGCGTGCGGGGTACTCGAGAGACCCATGAAGTACTTGGCGCCGACGGCCGATCGCAGCAGCAGCAGCGGGAGGCGCGCAGTGTCTCTTCAGGCGGCCTTTCATCGCTCGGAATACTCAGCCATCTCAATTTGCCGCCCCCTTCCACAATGCGATCTCGCTTCCTTTCGGGGGCCGGAAGCGGGCATCAGACGCTGGGGGCCGGATCCTTTACGGCGACACGAAGCGGACGATAAATGAATTACGGACGCCATCGGGAAGAAGGAGGAGCAGGAGGAGGGAAAGGGGGCAGTGTGTGGGAAATAACAGGAGAAAAAGATCACGCCGCCAAAAGGAAGAGGGGGGGGGGGGGGTAGAAAAAAGTCATTTCTTAATGGAAAAGGGTCGGCGAAGGCAACGGCGACTGACGGCGGGAAGAACGGTCAGAAGTGCGTTATGACTGCAGCAGGCGATGAATTATACAGCACTTGGCATTCTGCAGCGGCAGCCGCCAAATGGCACCACAGCGACCGCAGCTCGCCTGTCTGCTTTAATTCCTATTACGAACAATCTCAGAGGAGCAGAGCAATCATGGAGTACGGCGGAGAGGGCCTCCGAGGCCAACATTGATCCCCGGACGGAGCACCTTAATCCGCCGCACATCTCACCGATGCCCTGCTGCTGCTGCCAATAGGAAGACGCAGCGGCCTCAACCTCAGCAGCTATTGATGCTGCAGGAGATGCTTCAAAAAGAACATGGGTGTTTATCCATGCCGCTTGAGATAATAGATAATCCGCGGCTTCTTTGCGCCAGACAATCTCGCTCATTGCTTATGTATTCTCAGTTAATCTCCCTGCCTCGGGCGGGGGTTATGGGGGAAAAAAAGAGGGAGAGAAAGGAAGGGGAGATTATCAAAGATATTGCTATCGGCATAAAGCTATTGAGTGTATACATCAGTCAGCGCGCAACACCAGTCGATGGCAACATGATAAAGATGCACGGCGCAAGTAATGGCGATGAGGGAGCTCACCTGTTAGTCCACGGGTGCGGCAGCAGAGGTGTGCGGGATGGCTCGTCACGGAGACCACTCAGTCCTGGGATCGGTCTGGAAGGTTCGCGGACGAGGCCTCCGGGGAAAGCGGACGACGGGCGCGGGCCGCCGCTCGGACTACTGGCGGAGGAGCTGCGGTGGCCGGAGGTGGCAGGGGAGTGGTTGCCCCGGGAGAGCGACGAGCGGGGTGAGGGTTTGATGGCAGTGGCGCAGGTCGTCGATGTGCTCGAGAGAGTGGTGGCGGTGGTGGACAGCACGCACGTCGTGTTGGTGCTGCTGCTGTTCGGGTGCAAGGCGCCGGTCGACGAAGACGACGAAGGCCGACGAGGAGGAGGAGGGGGCGCTTGCTGCTGCTGCTGCTGCTGCTGGGCTGCCAGGTGGTGGTGCGGGTGGAAGAGGTGGCCCGGGGGTCGGGCGGCCAGTTGCTGCAAGGGTGTCAGCGCCGATACGTGCCCGGGGGCCGAGGGCGGCACATCTGTGGAAAGGAGAACTGTTATGAAGGAAGAACGACTGATGCAATACACAGACAACCGAAGCACGACGCTGCTGCGCTCATTGCGTAATCACCATTTGCATTTCGCGCGCGCGGTCACTGTGCGTCAAAAGTCGTTGAAATATTCAGCAACAGATTTACGCATCGAAAAGCAACGATTCAACACGAGAAACAATTATGATAATTAACCAATTGAATAAAGTGATAAAGTAGCCGACAACAGCTGCAGTTAGCTCATTGCATGCACTGTGTCATCACACTCTGTATCCAGATCAGTCTCCGCCCAACAGCAATGATCACAGCTGCATTCGACCTTTGACCCGGCAGCAAAACACGCAGCGCACAAAGGAAGCAGCAGCAGCAGACACAGTGAAAGAGTTTTTATCAACCGTCTTCGGTGTTTTCGCTGCCTGCGTCCTTCGGGCCTGGATGCGGATTTTAATGTCCTGGTTAGCATTTAGCGGTTAAGTCAAAGCGATGGTAATTGTGAACAGTGAGGGGGGTGCAGCAGCATCGATTGGGCGAGGGTTTAATCGCAGCCAGCAATCCCCTCGGCCTCGTTAAGTCTCTAATCGCCGGCGGACACATGGGGTGGCGACCTGCCTGAGCGCCAGCGACGATCAATGAAGCGTGAAGAGAGCGCCATTGACCCGTGAACAGGGGTCAAATGCAGACGCATGAGGAGTGGCTGGTGCGGCACCTGCCTGCATGCATCTCGGCCCCAATTGGACTCTTGATTTAAATCATGCATCGATTGCTATAATATTATGGTGTTTATCCAGGCTCAGGGGTCTGGTGCAAATGACTTGATAATTAGCTCTCTCAACACTGCTCAATTAATTCGAACTCGGGTTGCGGCAAAATTAAAGAAAAAAAAGAAGAAGAAAAAAAAAAAAAAGACAAACTTACGATTTTTGGTTTTGTTGGCAAACAGCGAATCCGCAGAATCAGAGGTCTGAAACGGAGAAGAATAATTAGAGCACAATAAGAGAGCGAATGTTGTGAAAGGGAAGCGGACGGGGGTGGGGCGAGCACTTGCTCTGGCAACGGTAGCGAACCGATGGGAAAAAAGCCGCTCGAAATATCGCTAATTAAAATGCCTAATTAGCCAGAGACATGAAGAGCGCTCGTCTGGCCAGGGGCAGGACACGCGAGGCTTGCAAGCGGAGTAGTGTTGCGATATGCACCTGCTAATGAACGCCGCGTACAACGTATAGCAACAGAGGCCAGAGGGCGTGCGTGCCTCCGCCAACAGATGGTCACTGACAGCATTGCGTCATAATCTAGTGTCACGCCATAGAGCAATTGGCCGCGTCGTCGTCATGTCATGCCAGCAGTCGTCGCCGACAAACGACGCACAAATCAGCGAGCGCAGTTAGCAATCGAGCGCATGAAGAAGCGGGTTGGCGGCACATCGCCTGCGAGGCTGCGTGCACGTAACGATTGCAGATGCGACAACGTGGGATGAGGATGAGGATGAGGAGGAGGAGGAGGAGGTCTAAAACAGCAGCACATGCACGAGTGATCAAAAACTGCACAGGCGGCGGAGGGAAAAACTCACAAGCATAGAGCTCGGTCTGCGTACTACACACGAATCCAGGAAAAATACGCTCATTACGACAGCCACGCTGCCGGGCCTCCTCCTGCTCCTCCTGCTCCTCCTCTGTCATGCACAAAGAGTTGCGTCTGCATGCTGCACTGGAAGCGTTTTACGAGGCGTGTTCTGCGTGTATTATAATGTAGGTCAGGTTGCCAACAATCAGGGCGCTCGGGTCAGGGTGAGAAGATCGGTGTCAGTGACCTCTGACCCTATCAGGGTGCATGGTGAGAGGGAGCAGCACCTGAGGTCGATCGCGGGTCAATTCACACCGACGCACTCCCAAGATGCATGGGGCAAATCAATGCACCAACAGAGGGTCAACGGAGCGGCAGCACTCAGCCGTCGAGCAAACAGGGCTTTGATGCGGCAGCAGCAGCAGCATGCAGCCAGGGACCGCATCTGCCTCTGCATCATGTCCACTGTTGACTCACTCTTCATTCTTCATGGCCGAATGCAGTTGGTGATTTCAGACTCAAGTGCTGTTGAAGAAGCACTCGCTTCACAGCCTTGTAGCACGCCCTCCTCTTGCTCTTCTCAGCTGCAACGCATACAAGGCCCTCCTGCTCCTCCTTCACAAACAGCAGCTGGCTATCATAACGTCACATAGACACAATGCTTGACCAGCATCTGACCCACACGCTCGTCCACACAGACGCGGAGAACAAGAGCCGGCGTTCATGCAGACGGGGCTCTTGAGCGATAGCAACGCTGATGGTCGGTTTATCGCGCGCAAAAGCACCGTTCAAGTGCGGCAGCCATCGCCATGTTATGATTGACATAAGTGGCTAAGTGTCTGCGATGCCAATGAACAGCTTCGGCAGCAGCAAAAGCAGCAGCAGCAATTTGCTCTTATCATCAACTCACTCGCATCTCTGCTGCCGTTATACTGCCGCCGCACTTCAGAAACAGCGCATGACTTTTTGGCTCTCAACGACGGCAGAAGCCATTGCAAAACAATTGACGGAGAAGAGGCATGGCAGTTGGACTGATACAGATGGAATGCAGCATCCCAAGCACCCCCTGACCCCTGTACGGCCTCCCGACCCAGGCAGTCCACGAACGAACAAAGCGAGAAGGAATAACTGCATGGCTCATGAGCGGTAGCAGTTCAAATACACAGCTGTCAAAAGGTGACTGCATGCAATGCAACTCCAGTGGATCATCACTCGCCTGATCCCTTGCATAAACAACAGGCGCCGATGAAGAATCAGCGATTGCTCGCTAGCATCGTATACATACACATATGTCAGCAGTCAGTATTTCAGCATGGCAGCTATGAGTTATGCCTCCGACATATGAGAAACACGGCAAGGGCTGAAACCTCTGATCAAGAAGAAAGAAGGGATAGAAAGCGATGATGGATCGAGGGGTTCTGCATCGAGGCTGCTGTATGGATGCTCAAGTGTACGGCACTAGGGAAGCCACCTGCTTCGGATCAGGCTGACAAATACTGTAAAGCACAGTTACAACTGCATAGCCAGAATAGTACTCTAAACACGACGCCCCTTGCACCAGCCAGAAGGTCCATCAGCGCACCTGATAACCGTTGACCAACAGCACCTATGTGCAGCGGTCGCAGCCAACTGTTCACATGCAGCGCATGCATGGTAGCAGCTCTGTTTGTTTGTCTTATCAGCGGAGGAGCAGCAGGGGCCGCTAAGCAGGCTGCAAATTGCCCGTAATTAGAGGCCAACTAACTGATTGGCAGGCAGGCCAATGAGTTTATCTTGCTGCCGCTGGGGCTCGTCTCGCTCGCCTAATGCCCGACAGCTGAGTGCGATCAGGTTGTGCGCAAGCAAGTCAATCAAACGTAGAGGAGAAGAAGAAGCGGAGAGGAGAAGAACAGGAAGCAATGATGAAAATATGACGAGAGCGGACCGCATTCATTTATCACAGGCTTCGCCTTAACAAAAAATACAGACACATGAGCCGAGATACAACTCCGGAGATTGGGGGAAAAAGCACCCGTAAAAAAAATCGCCCTAGAGGCAACAAGTGGGGAATAGCACAAATAGAAATAGTTCCACTCGTCTTGGCAACAGTGCGCATGCGGCTGATACGCGAGCAGAAACTTGTTTGTTCAATCTTCTATCACATTTCTCAGCTCTTTTTTCTTCTTCTTCTTCTTCTTCCGCGGAGAAAAACGAGGCAAGCGAGCAGGTCAGGCGAACCTCCCGTCGAACAAGCGCACAAAGTGAAAACGAGGCTGAATCAACAGGCGGCCATCATATACGCGGGCCAAGGTGATAAGCAAGATTCGCTGCACTAGGCTTATCGCACGGCATGCAGCAGCAGAAGGTACTACATGATTGCAAAGGAAGAGACATCTCTGAGTATATGTACGCAATACAAGAGGCAGCACCAGCAGCAGTAGAGGGAGCATGCCTTCTCACGAGTGCGGCCTCAAGGGTGCTCGACGTCCAAACGGGCCAGAAGTGGCGATAATCGCAGGCACTTGCGGCAGCCACAGCAGCCTCCTACTCCTCCTCTCCATCCTGCTCCTCCTCGCCCAATGCTGTCTCCATGCATCCTCCGCCGAAGCAGCGGCACTCGATGTGCAATTTCACACTGGAAAAGTGGGAAAGGCTGAAGAAGAAGTGAAGCGGCCGACAATGAGGAGGATAGGGAGGCACCGCTGCAACACCTCATCTAATCATTCCTGGCTGCACATCTGCGAGGGGAGTTACCATGGTATCCGATTCAGAAAGCCAACGGGAGGCTGCATTAGATGAAAAGGGGCAGGGGGGGGGGGGAAGTGAGAGAAGGAGAGGGACCCGAGGCATGCCATCTCAACTGAAATCCATTTTCAATGCAGCCGACAAGAAAGCCCAGAGTGACGGCGCATTTATTTCGGCAGCAGAGGCCACGGGAGGGGGGAAGGGAGGGGGGAGGGAGGGAGGAGGCTGTTCAGGACTAATCATTATTTTGATGAGATGGGATAGAATGAGGCTCTAAAGGCCGTTATTAGATCTCATCAGGCCCACGGCGATCGACTCCGATTACAGCAGCAACGGCGATGAGGACAGGCTTTTGCCGGGGCACTGACCGCAAACACTGCAAGCGGATCGGATGGGAGGGTGAGAGGGGGCAGCGACCGTGCACATGCTGCTGCTGGATGCGGCGTCGCTCAAGAATTAGCCCCGAGCGCATTAAAGCCAAATTAGGAGCGAACATTCGAGGCGAGCGTTCATCAAAGGAGCCGCCGCGAGCCGCGTGTCTTCCGGGCTCTGTCTCTCGTGCAATTTGGGCAAACAGCCCAGAGAGAGAAATCATTGCGCCGCCGCCGCCCCTGCTGCTGCTGCTGCCGCTGCCACATCATCCGTCGGCGGAGAATCACAGCGAGCAGCAGCACAGCAGGCTTCAAAGCAGGAATGCAATCTGGAGCTGGTAAGCTAATGAGAAAAGGTTAGGCCGGGCGCTGATGGATGCCATGTGCGCCGCTTGTTGATGCGGGGCTCGATGAATTAGTCAGACACAACGCTTCCTCCTCCTCATCATCATCATCATCGGATGCAGCAGCGGCGGCGGCGGCTGGCGTTAATCAAGGCCAAGCGATAATGCCCCGCACCCCCAGTATATATATACAACCCCGGTATTATTATGAGCTTCAGCCAAAGGCAGCAGCCACTTGCTTGATTACATCGACGCAACGAGCAATTAAGCGCCATGCAGACAGCCAGGTGTTGTTGAATCAAGCAGCAAGATGCAGTACATCAATCCGCCGTGTTTATTATGCCGCGTCATCAGAGATCGTTTTCGCCGCTCAATTGCCTTGATTGCAGCGCATGCAGCCTGCTCCCCTGTCTGTTGCAACGGACGACGCAGCGTGTGCAGCCATATCTTGACCACATCCCCTGCCGGACCGCCTTAGACCAGCGTAATGACTGGCTTTCTTCGCCGCAGCCCATCCTCTGAGCGGGCTTCTTTATGGGCCCGAGGGACGCGTAGCTTGGCATTTGGCGATCTTATCGCCGACTGAATGGTCGGCCGGGGGACGTGGATCGGGGGATCAAGGCGATGAGAGCGCTTCGTGGGCCCCCGGGGGGCCGTCAGACGGACGGCTGACGACCGAGAGAGCATGTGCGAGGAATGGGATGAGGATGCCGGCGAGCAGGCAGTGATCGATGGCTGCATGCCGCGTGTATGCGGAGAAGAAGGGGGATCTGCGATGATCAGGAGGAGGAATGCGCTGGCCTTTGATCATCCATCAGGCCGCCTCCTCCCCAAACGAGCTGCAGGTGACACTGATCAAGCCGCCAGCTGCCGACAGCCGGCTGACCCGGCGCCTGACCCCTGTGATATCGGAGATAACCGCCGCGATACGCTGCGGGATAATTCCAATCGCATAAATAAACAGCCAGCGGCCGACGATTCAGAGTTGCATCGCATCGGCAACACGAGAGATTAGGCATTCCGTGCGCATATTTGCCCCTCAATGGGCCACAATATATTACACGCACCTTCATCGCCCTTCAACAGACGGAGCTCATTCGCATGTATGGCCAGTATAACAAGTTGATTTTCCACACCGTCATAAACCAGGGCGCCGGCCGAGATGCCGATGATTGCCGATGATTGCCGATGAGCGGGCGCAGGGATCCAAGCACGGGAGCCCGCCGCGTCGATTGACGGGCAGCGCCCACGACGCAAGGGCCGCCACGCTTTGAACCAACAGCTCTCAGCGCCCATACAAAATCAAGGACGCCGTTACGTCACATACTTCGAGACCAACACTCGAGCGAGGATTTATTTTTGCAAAATGTTTACGAGTACTTCCTTTGAGCGGATGATTGCTGGGCTACGGAGTAATCAGTTGCTTGGAATCGAATAACAGCCAAGGGGGTCGGATGCCTCAACAGCACATACACCATAGTAACCGCACATCTAGCGAGACAGACCATCGCTTAGCAACTACTAAAGAAAGACGAAATGCAATAATACGAAGAGCACTGTATCTGCGTGCATGGTCGCCACGGGGGATACAACATTGCAGAAGTAATCAGAGCGATGGCTTAGCATACGCAGGGGCTGGGCTGGGGTGGCAAGGGGGGGGGGGGATCCACGAGCAATATTGGGATGCTGCAGCGAGTGATCCACAGCGGGACACGACCTCATATGCCAAGACAACACCCGACAGATCGACAGAAAGCGGTCATAATACGCGCTCGTTGTGAGGGCGGATTTGGAGCTTTAAAGCCGTGCATGCTGGTGAACGATGCACGGATCATTGGCCCTCGTTGCACGACGACTTCTAAGGGCAATCAGCCACAATCCCAAGAACTAATACCACCAAGAGCTCCTCAAACAATCGCAGGCAGAAATCCATTAACTGCCGCCCGTGGCTCAATAGCTTCAGCGGATTTATTGACATTTATAAAAGAGGGCTTCTAATCCACTCGACGGCCACCGCACTTTCGCATGACGCTAACGCTGCTACTGTGAAGCTTGATTAGCGACTCAAATCCGTCAATGCGACACCTCATGTTTTGTTGGTATAAAAGGGGGAGGGGGTGGCAGGAGGGTGCTCGTTACCCCTCTTCCGTGGCCTAATCGCTCGGCATGCAGGAGTGAACAGGATGGAGAGGGGGCGGGTGTACAGATGATATGTTTGCGTTGTCGTTCAGTCGATACAAATGATAGCGTCGAGGGTTGTTCATGTCTCGACAGCTGGCCAGGAGAGGCCGCCGCCGCTGCTGCTGCTGCTTCGTCAGGGACAAGGGGAATGGGCTGCATGCAGCGTCAGGGGCTTCTGTCGGGTTCAGCACAGACACGCCGCGGTCGTGAGTGGTGCTTGCAGCGGGGAGACTAGGCCAGCAAGGGCCCTTCAGTGTGGGCTGGAGAGGCCCATCGGCAGACCGTAGATTCACAGGTCCTTGAGCGGCGCGGAGAGGTGCTTGACTCCTCTCGAGGCAAGGCTAGCGCCCTCCATCGCAGCGTGACCATTCAGTTTGATGCATAATTACGATGGCCGATCATTCCATCTCGATATAATAAGCACGCACGGACTGCTCAGTAACGGCTGTCGACGGGGGCTGACCGCATTGTGAACCCGACCACGATTTGCATCGTAATAGAGGCTCGGTGGCATTATGCCCCACAACAGCATACAAAGCGAATGCGATGCTTTCAATTAAGATCATGCCCGCCAAAGGCTAAAGGTGATCTGCATGCTCACACAAAGCGCCCGCTCGGCCATGACCATCACTCGGTTACCATGGCAACGGCAGCTCATCAGGCATGCGCACATCACTCCCCCGGGATGATTGCCAAAGCATCACATGGGGAGAAACAGGCGAAGTGAGCCGTCGCCTAAATACCTTATACGCCAAACAGGTCAGGTCCCTGGAGGGCGCTAACCGCCAATTGGCAGCAACATCAGCGTCAGTGCCGCGAGCTGACATCGACGCCAGCGGCATTCACGGCCAGCGTTGTTGAGAGTTTGATGAAGCGAGCAGCGAACATCCCTCAGAGCCGACACACACCTCCGGGAGCCATCGGTCTCATTTGCACAGGGCCCCGAGAGGCCCGACAACCGACAGACCCCTGGACCCCGGGCGGCCTGAAATATTCATGACAACGCCTCGCGGTTTGTCTTTCGTAATAGACCAGAAAAAAAAAAAGAGAGAGAGCCGAAATGGAAGGGGGAGGGGTAGAGGGGGTCGATGGCATACGCGGCAGCAGAGGAGATGCACTCACAACTCAGATGACAGCAGAAGCAGCACTCCATTCACTCACAGTGGCGTAAAACACAATCTCACACACAGAGCAGTCAGAGCAAAATCCGTTGAGAGCGAAGAATCCTTGAGAGGAATGAGTTCAAGCACATCATCCAAAATGGCGCCTACGATGGCAGCGGGGCAACTCTCCTCGTGCGCCGAAATATCGACCTGCAGCGGAGAGAGAGAGAGAGAACAGCCACGGCAGCTGAATGAGAAGCGGGCGGCCAGGTTGACGGCTTATGTGCTGAGGCAGCGGCATAACACAACGGCTGCTGCTGCTGCTGCTTTGGCGGCTGCTGATGCTGGGGTCCCGAGCAGATCAAACTGCGCATGCAGGACGACGACGCATATGTCGTCGGTGCCATTCGGAATGCATGCCGTGATCTATGACCCAGAACAAGGCCGCGAAATGGACCCAACAATCGATCGGAGGCTGAGGGGGGGACAGGGTGATGGACGAGCGGTGCATGCTGGGCAGCAATCGGCTAATCGAGGTGTGAATGCAAGCGCACGGAGGCTCGGAGTCATTGGACGCCTGCACGCAAGGTGCGAATATACTGCCCAATACAATGTACGCTGACGTTAATCGATCACGTACAACGGTAAACAATAGAACGTGATCGGACGATTGACTGCGTGGCGCAGTCGATTGTCCGGTGGCCGCACGACACAAACAGCGTAATGCACCGGCACCAACCTTACATAATGGAGAGCTATTATTGCGTCTGACAGGCGTAATTCGGCGTCCAAATTTCATCAATTACCAGCAGCACGGCATCCAACGCGACTGCTCCCAAAGGCCGACGACGACTGAGCAGCCAAGCACATCAGTGATAACGGGCGCAAATTAACAATCGTTAGCTGCGCACAATGGCCTCGCTCCACTGGGGCCACATGCTAAATGCATTAGGCCCATGCAGCAGCCGCGCTCCCTGGGGACGCTGACGCCGGCCAACGGTCAGTAAGAGGCCTCGAGGGGCATCATAACGCATCGCTAACACGAGCTCAGCGTCCACCGTGGCTGCGGCTGCACCATGCAGATGCAGACACGCTGCTGTAATTGCATGGCGACGTAATCGCACGCAATCGACTTGCTCCAAATGCCTGACACTTGTTGTAATGCTGCTGTTGCTGCTGCTGGTGTCGTAATGTGGCCGCATCATTTGTAGACTATATACGTGTATAATAAGAGAGAGACACCGAGAGCAGTCGACGTGTCGATGCCGCCCATTGTGCAGGTTTAATGATATCACTCCGATCACATTACGAGTACATACAGACAAACTCACTTGTACACCGGCGAATCATTGATCCCTGTCCTATGTTAAGTGACAACTTTCATTGAAAATACATGTACCAATGTACAACCGTAGAATAAGTAATCTGGAATTCTGGAATTATGCAGCAGACGCCTTCCGACTGAGCATCGTTTGGTCGAAATATCACATCCCACAAAGCAGCTCATCTCGACGCGCTCGTCGATTAAATCGATTATAGTTTATAGTATGCACGCAGCAGTGATATAAATGAAAGAGAGGCCAATTAAGGGTAATCAGGGAGGCCGTTAGAAGATATTGGCTGAAAAGTCATCGTCGCTGCAAATAACAAGAGGGTTTAATGAGTGCACCCCACGATGGGGCTTGCGAAATTCAAAATACCAGGAGGGGGCACTGGGGAGGAGGCATCTGCACGGCCAATAAAGCACGCGAGCAAGACGAAGGGGGAGGGCGGATAAGCGACCGTCTTCCGCTTCATTTCGCGCGGCAATAAGCGGCAAACTGCGCGGCTGTGACGGAGCAGGAAGCGGGCTAGAGGGCCATGAGGGGCATCGAGCGCCTCCTTAAGACCCCGATTAAGGGCACAGGCGGCGATCGTAAATCGACGCGTGATGTCTGCGGCTGAGCGGCCTTAAATCGCCTCAATGGCCGGCGCAGTGCCCATCGGACCGCGCAGCAGACAACGCCGCCTCCTCCTCCCGTTGACGTCACTGTCGACGGATGCATGGCACCAGAAGACAGCTTTGCCAATTCTGTTCCAGGAAAACCAACAAACGAAAATGGCGGGTGCAACAAGCGCATTAGCAGTTGAAAGGCGGGATCGGTTTCGGTGTATTATGGCCATTAGGGTGGGGGGTGAGGGGGGGGGGCGGCATTCAGAGCGCGTATTGCGCCAGATCGATGCAGCCTCATCCGCTCGCATGGGTGGCGCGATCGTCGCCTGTGATTTGCCACCGCCGCCGCCCATGCAATCAAGCGTAATGAGTCAGGCGTAACAGCGGATCAGATCTCAGCGACAGACACTGCAATCGGCCTCCATTGTCAGCCGCCGCACTTTGCAGCCGATTGGCAGCAAATTGAAAAGCGCAATGACGACGACGGCTGAACGGCGAGCAAACAGCGCAGCATCAAAGACGCCCGCAGAAGCAACGAGGCACGCGGCCAACATCGATTCCGCTAATGGTGCAAGAAGCAACACAAATAGACATGCAACCCCCCCCCCCCTGCATTCACCGTATACGCACGCCCGTTTCCTGTTAGTTTTCCAGTTGACATTCAATAAATACATTAGCATTGCGTTGTATGCGTGACCGTTGTAGTCGATGCGGATAGCTTTCATCTCATAAGTTCCTAATGCAAAAAAGCAGAGAGGGACGAACAGGAGGAGGAGGAGGAGGAGGAGGATGCCAGTAATACGCTTGACAGGGCAAAGGCAGCAGCGACAACGCCGTTGTCATGGTAATGAGCCGCTTTTTGTGCTGCCGCGCGGCAAAACGCGGGGCGTGCATGCACCGGGATCAAATAGTATTCATCATTCATTACCGTCATGAAGCAGCAATGAAAATCACAACAAAGCCCCCGGCGTACACCGGGTTTTGCATTTCCCCTCCGACTGACAGGAGAACGTAAAAAAAAAAACACAACACACGCAGACCCAGAAAAAAAATATATATTAGGGCGCGATTTTTCACTAGCGCCGTAATACGCTTAGAGCAGAGCGCGGGGGGGAAAAACACATGCAAGCATGAGTTTTCTGCTCCCGCTGCGATGAGTAATTTGCTTGACTTGCGGGATCGCACACCCAGCCTGCATTGGCCCCCACCCACGGACGAGGAAGCTCTGAGCGCATGCGTATACAGCGGCCCCGGGGCACGTAGGTCAGCGCGCATGCTGTTCAGCGTTAGTTACAAGCAGAGCTAACAGAACATAAACACTGGATCAGCAGTCGAGGCAACCACGATAAATACACACAGCGTATCAAAAGAAAACATCCAATAACAGCAGCAGCAGCAGAGGCAACGTGGAGAAATTGGCAGAAGCATCGCTGAGAAGTGAGAATGCGCTCATCTCCAATTACAGGAGGAAAAAAAAACAAAAAACAAAACAGTTGACAAGAAGCAAGCCAAGGGAGAAGGGGGAATGGGACAAGAAAAGCCGCAGTCGAGTGTGCATGTCGATGGCAGGCAGCTTAATGTGTGATCATTAGTAACGCCTACAAATCGGCAAAATACAAAAAGCCCCAAACACAGTCATCACACGCGGTGGCGGCTGCAGCAGCATATTGCAGTCGGAATTCAATTCGCAGAGATAATCCCAGATCGAGGTCCGATGCAGAGCGCAATCTCTGGTCGGATCAGCGGGCTGCAATATCTGGGTGACGCGTTGCCGCCCAGGAAGCCTGAATGCCGAGAAGAAGAAGCGGCCGCCACCGCCGCGGAAAGATGATTGGTTTGCGCCGGAATCGAGCGTGGCAGGCGCATGTCAAAGGTTGGCCACATATTATTTGATCATGGCAGGCCATAAGCCTGGTTTATTGAGCCGGCTGCAGCTCCGCCGCTGGCCCATAACTCTCGCCCGTAACGGCGCTTACAGCGGCGTTTAGTATCTCAATCCAATCTATATTACTGGCAGGATAACACTGGTCTCTATTCCCCGCTGGGGAGGATGGGGTCGCAGAGCCAGCCCTAAAAAGGGAAGCGGAATGCTGAGATAAGGCCCGAAGGCAACTTTAAGGCGGAATAAGGGGAGCGGCGTCCCGGGGGAGCGAGCGGCCATCAGCCATTCCAAACACGGCCCGAGGCAGTCCTGCCGCTCGGCCATAATTGTGCAATCTAGGCGTCGAATCCCCGAGGGACGCCGGCACTGGCCAAATGGAATTTGTGTCAAGATGACAGCCGCCTCGTCTGCTGTTGTACAATGGCGTCAGATTGCGCTTCGATTCACATACACTAACAGTAATTTATCCAAGTCAATAACTTCAATTAGGTCACGTCTCTCATCGAGAATATAGTGAACCGTGACGGACATGATTATTCATAGCACGTAAGAAGCTTTCACGTGATGAGCAGCGCTCTCGTCAATTAGCCGTTGAAGCCTCATTACCGCATCGCCATCCATCACCAAACACCGCAACAGCCTTTGTTATAGATCAACATCGCCACAACAGCCAGCGGCAACTGAGTGATTTCCAAAACCGGCACCAGCGGGCAGCACCGCATTAGCTGATGCCGCAGCCGAGGCGATTCTCGCTCCCGCCCCGTGCGAAAAAAAAAAAAAAAAAAAAAAAAAAAAAAAGGGGGGGGGGTAGAAAAAAAGAGAAGAAGCGAGAAGAAAGCGGAGAAAACAATCGGCTTAACCTGCGCTGAAAGGGGCCAAGCAAACAGCACCTGAAATTCACACCTGATTCGATCGATGCTCGATCAATCAACAAATACGCGACGCTAGCAGATAACGGGACCCGCACGCGAGGAGTGCGAGTCCGGTGGCCTAACCCCATCACACCCCCCCGCCCCCACTCGCATCCCACAGGGAGAGAAACGTGCTCGGAAAGTTGCGCTAAAAGGGAGCTTCACTGCCCATTCATCAATTAAGGCGCAGAATGAATGTGATTGTCAATTTCGCCCTATTGCCATGCTACGCGGCAAAGCGACGCCGTCGATGGCATGGATCATCCCACCCGCACGCACGCACGCAGATATTGAAGACGGGCGTGCGTTGTGTGCGTGCGGCGGGAGTAGCATTGATTTCTGGCTCGTATCACAAACGGATTGAGAGGCGGCCTGCCACCC
Source organism: Capitella teleta (assembly GCA_000328365.1). Lineage (NCBI taxonomy): Eukaryota > Metazoa > Annelida > Polychaeta > Capitellidae > Capitella > Capitella teleta. Next base: position 159,364 of record KB307554.1, read on the forward strand.
ACGTCGAGATGAACAACGTGATTGGCGCCACTGAGATCAGGTGACGAGTGCCGCACCGTCAATCGACAGACCCACAAAGCGTTTGAGGCACATTAAAAAGGGCAGCGCAGCCTCATTAGGCGGGCAATTATGCAACAGCAGGTGACGACGAGACTCTTGGACGACGGCGCAGCAAGGCCATGGCTAATTGGCCACGAGCAACAGCGCCACAATGGGACAACGGGCGACCGACAAAGCGCACAAAAACACAAGTTCAGGAAAAGCCCCGCAATTGGCAGTAATGACCCGAAAGGCACGTTTATAATGCATGGGATAGGAATAATGAATCAGAGAGTAAATTAATATAATCAAGAGGATAAAAATTCTATAAAAAAAGCAACAACAAAAACACTTTGAAACATGAGGTGAAGAAGTGGCTTTCAAGAGAAGAAAAAGGAAGCGAGATTTTTTTTTCCTCAGCTGTAATTTTTTTTTTTCTCTTGAGGCTGTGAGAAAGAAAAGTGACGAAAAATACGGAAAAATGCACTTGATGGCTCATAAAGCTCTGGCATACATCGCGAGCATATTGAAAGAAAACACACTCCGGAGATCACTTTACAACTGCTTACAAATAAGTTAGCGATTTCTCAGAGCTCTGATCAGATAACGCGAAATGCATAGCAATTACTCCCAACGCCAAAGCACCGAAAACAATTACTATAATAGGGCGCAATATTGCAGTGCATATAATAGCGTATATATCGCTAATCGCACGCTTTCCTGAGAACGGAGGAAGGGGAGGATGGGATCAGAAGGCAAAACGCCCTCGTCATCAATCAGAGGGTTCTCTTTTTATCCAAGGCGGCGGTGTCGTCTGCTGAATCATCTAATGACATCAACACGCAGCCTCATTACACACGATTGATGCACAAATTGTACACAAGGGAAGGGCGTGTGCGTAATGCTTACACACGCAGAATGTTGATAATAAACTCGGCGACTCACCCTGTAGTCCTTGTTGGAGTCGATGCGGTTTTCTGAATCACGCTGCAAAGAGAAATAATAAAGAGATAACATCGGCGCATTACGCCCCGCGGCCGAGAGATGGCGTTAGTGGCATCATGACAAAAACTGACAGGGCGCACATGGAGCAGGGGGGGGGGGCGCCCGAGGCAGCAGCGCATCCTCATTTGTGCGGCTTTTTCTCCTCATTTAGCGAGTGCCGAGCTGCGAGCTTTTTTATCGACCAGAATTGCGCGATAACGAAGAAGATGCGTCGAGTGATCCAGGCCACGATTAAACACGTCATAGATGAAAGGGAAACGGAGGTCACTCGACACAGCAGGTGAATCAACGTGCAAATATACTCTATTAACAATTTGACAGTGAGTCAGAGAGAGAGAGCAGCTGATTTGGACAGGACGAGAGGGGGCCGTACAGCAGATGGCTGATTTGTGCGAAACGCCCCTTGGGGAGACAGCGTGGATTGCAGGCAGCATTGCGTGTAATCTGACCACGCATGGGCTCTTGTCGGTTGAGAAGACCCGAGGGCAATGTACTCGCATGACACACTGACGCGAACAGGTTAAACATACGACTGACAACGCGCATCTTAATAATAATGAGAAGGAAATTGAATAACTTCCAAGATGAACATCGTCTTTCATCAGCTGAACGATTCGTCTGCTGCGAGAGACGCGAACGAACCGACGCATTCGCCAAGGGAAAGGGAAAAAAAAAAAAAGAGGAAAAAAGACAAGATATTAAAGCAGAAAAAGATTAAGGCCAGCAAGGGAAGGGGAAAAATCGATGAAACCTGATCCACAGCCAAGTTATTGACTAAAGATAAGAAGCACCGTTTTGACAATGTTTCGTACGCAATTGAATGCAACAGACGTTTACACAAGATTCATTGAGCGAAGAGCAGAAGCACTTAAACACCGCACTCGAAAAATGCTTATTGAAAACCGAAAACCGGCGAACGAGGGGAAGCCCTTTGAAAAACACTACAGATCTTTCTCTTTTTTCTTTTTTTCTCAGTCGTTTTCTATTCAGGTGAGGAAATTAGAGAACTTCTGACTAGAATTACGCTTGAGCAATGGAGTGACAGACAGGAGGCGTGATGGTTCGGAAGTGAGGCCGGCTTCACTGCGCCATGCTTAAGCGCCGCTAGGCATCTACGGCCCATTACACCCGGCAAAAGATCCACAACACGAGGAGGGGGAGGGGACGGGGGTGTGAGCCCAGAAAAGTCCCATTGGGCTGACAGGCAGAGGGCCAATTACAGACCACGCAGAGGAAATCACCGTCATCAAGAGTAGACAAGTCTTGAAAACACGGAGGGCGTGACATAAATTACACCCAGTCAAATATGTAAATCGAATGGTAATGCGATACATAGCGCGAATTCACACGCTTCAAATGAAGTCAGCATGCGCGGAAGGCGAAGATGAGAAAGGGCGGCGGATACATTGGCCGCCTTGAAAGCGATGAGCAGCGCCGCCGCCTGGTACAGTAAGGCGGCCCAGAATGCAACCACCCACCGTGCATGCAGTGCAGTGCTGCTGCTAATGCAGACAGAGAGCAGAATGCAATTAGCGTGCTACGTACACTCGGCGCACAGTGCCGACATCGGCAAATACGCGCAGCCTGAGATTGACGCAGCAGACGTTGAGCGAGACACTCACGTGTCGCAGTCCAAACCACGTCTTCAGTGCGAAATCCCACGCGTGTTTTTATCACCAGACAGAATCACGAAAGAGAGAGAGAGAGAGAGAGCGACGCTTCAGCTGCGGGTTGCTTGACGAATGCGGCACTCAGCGACCGAGATGCTTAGCTCCAGCAGCAGCAGCAGCAGCAGCAGCAGCGAGCGGTGGCTGCATGCAGCCATAGCGCAACGCACTCAGGCGGCAAAGAGCTTGCTTCAACTTCAAGAGCCCGCTTACTGCATTATCAGGCTCGCTTGAAGGGTCTGAGCTATAATTAGCCCGGACGATGCTATATTCAGCGCTTGTTGCTTATCAATCAAGCAGCACTCTCGTAATTATACAGGCCCAAGAGACATTTTCTGCGTGTCGAAACCACCTGAATCACAGTTGTGACACAGGTCAGCGTGCCTCGCGGCCCGAAGCTGTTAGCGCCTCATTCACAACGCATTAGCGATTGTCAACACACGGCAGGAGGAGGAGGAGGCCGCAGAGCTCACTCACTCATCGCAGATGCGCTGGAGACAAGCGGGAAATGACGCACAACACGCAATTCCTGCCGCCGCAAATTTCTTTGAAGTGCGAGATTTTCTGCGACGCACTTTGGCTCATCGTCCTTCATGAAGAATACGCCACCAAAGAGGAATTATAAGAGAGAGGGGAGGGGGGGGGGGTGCATACTGATGGTGCATGCGTGCGATGGGTGAGTTTTGTTTATAAGTTGATGCAAATGTACACATGTCGCCTGAATGGGAAACAAAACTTGGCATAATGGCATTGCTGAGAAACACAGCTCATAGTGTGAGGCATAGCAGGCTGACTGCATTGACAACATCAGAGAAGCCGAGTGGGTGCTTTTTACGCCGACAAGTCGAAAGCAAACAGCGCTGAAGGGGGTGCTCAGTGCCCCAGAGCGCCCTCCAGCGTGGCAGCCGGCTGCTGCTGCTGCTGCGGCTAGGGGGTGGGGGGTGGGGGGGCGACAATGCATCTCGGTGGCGTATATGTGTCAATGCGCTATTTGCTGCAGGCTTATCAGGCAATCAATCTCTCAAACAAGTTTTTCAGGCGGAGGATAATTGGCGTCGGATGAGCACCGCTGCTGGCTGCATGCAAGGCGGCTCCTCGACGGCTGGAGCACCCTGGTTGGCATGACAACGACTGGATGAAAGCAGCGCTCTCGAGGCTCTCCATGGAGATGAGAAGGCGTCGAGAGGCCAACAGTGCGCGGCGACGCATCGACGCTGTAGAGCTCTTCATCAAGTGAACAAGGCCCTCGGCTGCTACTGCATCATCATGCCTGCTCCAGCAGCAGCCGCCGACGATGAAGACCACAATGCGCATCACGTTGCAGCACGGCTCATGGACAAGAAAAAGGAGCTGCACACGGTACAACACAGTGGCGGATCAATGTCATTGTCCGGAATGGCCCTGAGCAGCGAGCCAACAGCCGACGACCGATTCGGGTTTCTGCTTCGTCGCTGCTCTGAATAAGCAAGCCCCGCACTGCGCACCAATATTTGACAGGAAATCTAGGCTATGAATGCCGCTGGCCCAGCAACGGGCCAGCATCAGCGTAAGAGAACACGGACGTCGATAGCGGCGGCTTATGCTCAGAGCCGCGCTTGTCAGGCGTCGCTATTGAACTGTAAAACAGCTCCCAAGAGTACTGCGCATCCGTCATTTGCAAGAGCTATCGACCAAAACAAGCACGTCCTCATCTCAAGAAGCGCTGCAGGCATCAATATAATGTATACTACTCACCAAGTATGCGGGTCTTGATGGCCGCAGCGGACACGGTTGCAGCGGGTTGTCGACCTGAAACAGAGAAGCGATGGTCAGCATACATGAATTAGGCGCGGTGTCTGTCGGGGCGGGAGCTCGTTCACGTATCGCGGGGTCTTTCTCATCCGTGGCTAAATACGGGGTGGGGAGGGGGGAGGAGGGTTTATTTCACGCAAGAGGGTCGTCAGAGAGGCGCAGAGGCGGAGAGCGGAGATGGCCGACAATCAGGCACGGACGGAAGCCTCGCCCGTCCATCACCATGCAAGGGCAGGGCGGAGGCGCAACGCAGACGCACATTTCGCGTCACGGATTCACGCGTCATGCCTCCTGCACGCACACATAAGGTAATTTATGCGTCACATGTGCGACTGAGAAATGGGTTGAATTGTTAGAACAAAGCGAGTATTTCCAGGGAAGTGCATGCGATGCAGGCTGAAAATCAGCGCGCGCGAACAACAAGAACGAACATTAACGAGGAAGCGACGAGCAGAAGAAGAGCGAAGGCGCATGTGGCAAAACTCTCGCCACGGGATGGAGTGCCTTGACAAGTGAATGCGAGCGATGCAAGCCCAAGATATTAAATGCTGGCGGCTGCCGCAATCGCGAAAGCAAATCTTACAGCGACAGCGCGCGCAATCGGATTGCATTACAGCGAGAGAAGAAGCTGCCAGCTCCACTGCCACTGCAGAAGCCGAAGCCTTTAATCATGAGTTTTATAGGTATAAGCAAAGATCTAGATTAGAATAACATTCTCTGCTGCTTCTCTTTGCCTTCTAGGGAATTGCGGCGAGGCTTTCTTACCGGCGGTGGCTGGGGGAGGAGGCTTAGAACCGGCACATGACGCCGCTGCCGGCGCAAAGAAGGATTCACAACTGACGCAGAAAGACAGCTCGGCAAGAGAGGGAGGAGGGGGCATTGCGCATTCCTCGGGGAGCACAGCACAATCGTTACAGCGGGCGACCTCAGAGGGGGATAAGAGTTAATTGCAGTTATCACCCCCAGTCAGAGGGCTCCTTCGAGATGCCCAAAGCCCGTCCTTGACCCTTGACCCTCGCAGCGGCGGAGGCCTCGGCATGATTGGCAAGCGTGGTGATCGGAGAAGATGCGTCCGCATTAAGAGGCCCTTCAGTGCTGCTGCTGCTGCTGCTGCTGCTGCTGCCTCGACGTCCACGCAGCAGCAGCAGCAGCAAGAGCCGAGCAGCACGGATTCTAATCCGACAAAGCCCAGATTAGCAGAGCAGATAAAGCTTACGTTATGATGTCGGTCAAGAGCGGTGCTCTTGCTGCTAAGATCAGTCAGCTTCGTGGAAGAGGCGGAAGAGGAGGAGGGGGCAGGAGGAGGTGGAGGAGGAGGTCGCTGCACGACAGGCAGAGACTCCGCGTGAGGAGGAGGAGGGGGGAGGGAAGGCGAACTGGAAGACGCCGGGGGAGTCGGGTCCGGGGTGGCGATGACCGGGATGCACAAGTCGAGGTCGTCTTTGCTGAGGCTGCTTCCACAGTCACTGCTGCAAGTACTGCTGCCGCTCTTGGACGGCGGAGGCGTAGGCAGGATGGCTGCGGCTGCTGGCGCCTCCTCCGGCTGCATCTGCAAACGAGTATACACATGGGTTACAATAAGCAGCTATGATTGCATGCAGCCAAAAAAAAGAAGCGGACGGCTTTCGGGCAAAATAGAGCGAAGCATGAGAGACATTTATCCGCGGCCCATGCGGGCACAGAGCGCTTGTAAGAGCGGCAGTTGTGGCAGCCGGAACACGCAACACGAGCGGAGGGATGTAATGCCCATCGCCTTCTTTATGGAGCTGGTGCACGCCGACCAGCCATAGAACAGCTCGTCGTTCTGCGCTGGGCCGCCGCCTCAGCGTGCATGATCAATCGACGGATGCAGCGGGCGAAATTGCCAATTTCGTTCGCTGCCAATGAATCCTCGAGGAGCGAGGGTCGCCGGGCCAAGTGCGCGGGTCAGGCGATGCGGAGGGGAACGGGCTTGCCGGTGCTGCCAAGTCTGCTGCAGAATCATTCGGTGATGATGATGATTCGGGCGGGCGCGGATTAATTGCGCCGGTTAATCGGCTTGACCGGAGGGTGACGCGGCCGCCGTCGCTCGGGTCATCGTTATGAGCCAACAGCGCGGCGGGGAACAGGGGCAATAAGACCGGCATAATCCTCGCGCCGTCTAATGGGGTAGTTTATCAACTAATTTGGCTCATTTCCTGACAGGATGGTCGCCATGGAAACCATTATCCCCGGGCTGTGTGATCAGGAGTCGGGCGCTGCCTAATTGCGTATATGGCCGTAACACCACATCAAGCGTCGACAGCTCAGAGAGCCCGCACATACACAGAACACGAAGCTAATGCCGCGCGAGGGACACGCTGCACCTGACACTGGATACCTGTGAACAAGGAAGGTGGCGGTTAACCTTTGACCTACGAGTCAGCAGGGGTCATTGAAGAAGAGCAGTGTTTACTGCTTGAGGCTGAGGCGGATGAGCTGACTGCATGAGGAGAATGCATCACAGACACAGGACACCGCCGGCCAGGGGCTCAGCGGGGCTCGGGTGACGCCGGCCAATGACCCAGTGTTAGCACTGTCCGCCTCGTCGTGCCCTTTAATCTGGTTTACAGTTTGCGTGGACACATTTTCGCTCGCAATCCAATGCTTTAATCTGCGAATTCTAAAGAGCAACGAGGTGTCTTAGCAGCTCTAAGGTTTCGCCGCGTGTTTGCTCTGTGCAGATTGGATGCAGCACATCAGCCACCGCAGCTGCCAGCCGCAGAGCAGGAGGAGGGGAGGGGGCATCAAAGCGTTGATGGATGGCAGCCGGCGTTGACCTCACATTCAGCCGCTTCAATCCGGTCTATAAACAAAGCCGGCAACCCCAAGTGGCATTAGGCATTCAATTCCTAAGCAAGATCCGTGCGCTAAACGCCAAGCAGCGCCGCGTTCAATATGCATGCAGCGGCGGCGGCGGCTGCTGCTGAGGAGGAGGAGGCTACAGCGTCGCGCGACCATCGCGTGATCGATGACCGGCGGACGCTCTCATTTACTGCGCTCGCTTCGACATGACAGGAATATTGCCGCTTGCGCCGCCATGATTTGTGGCTCGCATTCACCGCTGTTTTAATCAGGCACGAAAAGGTGCGCAGACGGAGAGAGCGCAGCCTGAAGCCACACCGCAGATGCCGTGCATAGCTGACATACGTGAACCGAGGCAAAAAGCATAACGCACTCGACATAATCATAACGCACCGAGACGATTGCGCTGAGCGCGGGAGCTGATGGATTTTTGTCGATGGGCGTCTTTATTGTTGGCAGACAGCCAAGTTGGAGCGTAATCTGATTAACACTGAAACCGAACCTCATAAAAAGAACCGACGAGCACCACTTGCGCACGAATACTCAAAGAGCACCCAACACGCGCGAATCCTGCCGGATCAAGACGCGAGAGGGCTTGGGGTATGCTACAGACGGCTAATTAGCTCATCTAGCAGGGTCATTCACAACAACCCCTCCAAGATGCCATGACGCAAGTCCATCTCTAGAGAAGAGAGCGCTTCCTCTGCGGTTGTCACGAGACGAGTCAAGTGGCGCTGTTTCGTGCATTCATTTCGCCCGACGGCATTTATAACACTCAGCCGCGGAGCCGTTGGCTGAACTGCTGCCTGGAAACACAACCGATCAATCGAGGCATTCGACATGCCTCATTGGACATCGGATGTAAATGTCTCAAGGGCCACTCATTCACACACCTCGCCCCCATGCACGACGCCTTCATTACACGCAAATCGGGGCATGAATCGTACACAATTACAGAATTACAGTTATGTAAGAGAGGATTGTTCAATGAGCGAGCGTGTGAAGCCACATGCGGACACCCAACACATCCGCATGAGATGTTCACAGCATTGCAGGAGCCACTCTGTCGGAGTCAACACAACGTCCGTCGACGGCGAGCAACTCGGAAGCATCATAGCACCGCATGCCTACGTGGGGCAGGTAGGCCGGGAACGGGCTGAGTGCAGGGCTGTCATTAATCAGTGAATTACAATGCGCTGATAAGTTATTAGAGCTGATAAGGGCGAAGCAATTGGCATCATTCGAAAGGAGGCAAGTGCTTCGCGAGTCAAGTGGACAAGCACTTTCGCATGAGAGCTGCTGCCATGGAGATCGCGGGCGAACACAACCTTCGCGCGTTACCATGGAGACGAAAGCTACGCCGCTATGACAGCAGACTGGTGACGCATCGGCCCAGCTCTGACCTTCTCCAGAGGCAACCGTGCAGTCTCAGCCTGGGACCGAATGTCCAGTATGCTAATGCAGACGATGCGCTCGGAGCCGCTCGATTCCTGCAAATAAGCAATGTCGACTGCATGCCTATCGCGTATGAAGACAGGGAGAAAAGAGGCCTTAGGCTACATTAGCACTGAGTGTCTATAGGCTGTCTCAGAAGGCCTGATTTAGCCTTAATTGTAGCTCCGAGGCACGACAGCAAGTGGGTCGGGGGAGAGGGGGGCTTGCTATACCCCAATGGTTGCACAAGTAAAGCGATTAGAAAAGCGGCTTATAGCCATAGCCTCTTCTTTCACCTCCTCCGCCTCAACAACGAAGAAGAAGAAGGACGGGCGAACACACTGCATGCATGCAGATACAGACGGCGAGTTGGCCGCCGCCAACAGAGAGGGCGATGGATTGGCCCCCGGCGAATAATCAGGCAACTAAATTTGCAAGATTCATGAGCTGCTTGCTGGGCGACGGGCGGCGCAGGGTGCGAGGAGGAGCAAGTCTGCATGCAACGCTCAAGGAACAGGCGCCGCCGTGCGATGCAATGCAGCCATGTTCCAGTGCTGATCCAACTGCATATACCAGTGGATATACACGATGCATGCATATACATAGAATTATATAGAGATAGGTTTCCAGCCTCGTCTTCTGGCGAGCGACTCCCGCGTAATGAATACTGCATAAGCCACGGGTGATGCCAGGGAACCTGATCGCGAGGAGGGGGAATCACGTGGATGCCTCGCGGGAGGAGATGAAGCAGAGGAAGACATCCTCAGCACACACCCCCCGCAAAAAAAAACAGCGGCGTCGACGGGAGCATCACGCAAGAGCGAGTGCTTTTAAGCGTCTGTAATTGCAATTATCTTGAGCAAAAAGCCGAGGAGCGCGGTAATCACGATGATCCAGGCATGGCAATGTTTTTGCATGCGGCTCCTTTTTGATGACGGCGTCGACTGCTTACACAGAGCATCCATAAACCGCAAGCAGCCAACCGACTGCAAAACATGCCACGATGCTCATTCATAAATGGGATTCGGGGGCTACAGCGTTTTGCATGGGGAGGGGAGGGGGAGCTTGGCGCGAATTGGCTTCCGCCTGCAGCGGGCATCGTTTTGCCTTCAGCTGCAGCGAAATAAGGTGAACACTGCTACAGCACAATGAGCCACGCTGACTGCATGCAGTTAGGGCTGAGACCCGCAACAGTCTGTTCCACTGACAACGTGTTTCGCTGCTCATTTACCGACACCTGCACGCCTCAGTGCTGCAGGGGTCGATGAATACAAAGACACGCCAGGGGGTAGTGGATTCAAGGTAACAAAGCACTGTCTCTCAAGGCGCCGGATGCAGCTCAGTTGGACGAAGATGAAATTGATCGAGTTATGCAACCCTCAGGTTTAGAACATGAAAACACACTATGTTCAGATATGTATTATAACATAAGAACGAAGCGTCGATCAAGTGTGCTGGGCATTCGACAGAACACGCGAGCAGGAACGGCGTCTGCTCGTTAAGGGAGCCGAGTGCGAATAAAGAAGCCGTCTTTATGGCCCGAAACTGAAACAGATTGCTCGTTTTGCTGACAATGGCCCGTCCATCCAGCGGCCGCATCGGGGCGCGTGGGGCCCCGAAAAGCCAATGCAACGACGTTATTAGGAGACTGCAATGGATGTCAGCCAGGATGGCACTCACCCGAAAAGCCTACACACGACGCTGATCCACTGCCGTCAGCAGATTCTCCCGATCGGGTTGTCAATGGCAACAGGGCCTTATCGCAGCAGCACGCAAGCGAGTAATGCACGGTGACGGGTCTATCCCGAGAACAGACAGCTTGATGGTTTTCGCCTCGTATGCGCATGCAGCGCAAGTGATTCGGCCGCACGCGGTGCTCGCATTGATCAGGACTGCCACCTGCTGGCCCTCACAAGCACTATACACAAACACCGATGAATGACAAGGTCGATCGCATCGCCACCTCGTGCTATAAGCCTATAGCTGCATGCATGCTCTCGCAAAATAAAAAACGAGCATTCGCGACCCTGGATTGAACAAAAAGCCAAAGGACCCAGGTCCCAAGGCACGCCAAAAAAAAAGGAGCATGTCTCGTGCATTAAACACCGTAGTTGAGCACAGTCGCTGGCATATCGCATTGATCACTCAAAATAATCACTTTACATGCAATCAGTCACATAAAAGCAGGTAACTGGAATGCAAAAGGAGTGGAACGCATTCACAAGAAGCACATAACAAAAAGCACACATCAAAATAATCAATGTCAATATGTGCTTGGTTCATTGTGCATGGATCAACTCATTCGAAGCTAGATTCGTCACGGATACCAAATAAAATTCGTGTTTCCAGTGGAGCATATTTTGAAAGTATTCTCGGAAGATGGAGGTGCCCTGACAGCACAAACGCCACTAGCTGCAAAGGTGTGATGAGATGCAGCTTGTGCCAACACGATCAACGGACACCAGAGCAGGACACAGCACCGCAGAGAGGCAGCAGACAAACAAGCCCTCTGGCCCCCACGGACACGGCTCCCCTCCCCCTTTTCCTCCTTGCCAGGTCGTTTCTCTTGATTCATGGACAGCAGCCGCTGACAGTGGCGCCCCTGTTGGTCGGTGCAAGAGTTAGAGACTGATGACACACGCACCAGGCGGCGGCACTGAGCTGCGTCTGCGCCACTGAGTTGTAGGGGGAAGAGCAGCAGCAGCGAGTGAAATGGATCGGTTGTCTGCTTGCAGGGTACGAGGTGGAGCAACAGCGCCCTGCTCGCCTTTCATTTCGCGGAATGAAAACAAAGAAGTTTCATCAGCGATTGGCTCTCACCATAATGAAGTCACACCGACTGCACAAGTATAGACGGTATATTAGCAAACACAAAGTGCATTTAACGCTTAATCGGCGTCATGCGAGGACCGGGAGAAGCAGCAGGCCCAAGAGGAGACCTCCTCCTCCTCCCTGCTCAGTAATATAAGTGAGCCGGAGGATTTGCGAGCCAAGTTGACAAATAGCGGGCGACAGCGCAAAGCCAGCAGCAGCGGCCAAGAGCAAGAAAGAGGACGAAGCGGCGACTCAAGTGAACGCGGCTAATGGAGCATGAACGACGCTCGCCGTTTGATTCCGCGAAATCCGCGGAGACGGACAGATCGATGTAGAGCTCTGATGACGACACGCGAGTGATTGCAGCCAATCGATGTCGGCCGCGGCATTCAACTGCATGCGATCGCTTCTTGCATAGCGAATGCTACTCGCTCCTCAAAACGGCGGCACGCGCGGGCGCAGGCAGCAGCAGCAACACCTGGAGTCGTCATGATTATTGCTCCACGAGAGCCACGTTGCCGGCCGCTGCAGAGGGTCACAGAGGTCAGCACAGAATATGACGTCATAGCGTGAATAATGGTGCCTCACACGGGTTCATGTATTTCCCGTCTTCTACAGTTAGGCCTCGTCCTTATGTAATCCGGCTTGAATCACTGATGATGTCATATAGCAATGAATGACATTTCAAGTTTTATATTAGTGCCTTCAACAGTCAGCCGGAGAGGTAAAAATTGTAATCACAGAGTAAGGGTAAAAGTACCTCGTACATAAACAACGCTGTTAACAGCTAACAGGGGAAACGCAAACTTAATGACAAAACTCAAACTCAATTAAAGGCGAGGCTGAAAGCAAGGAGTTACCACAGATGACAGAAATTGCATTGCAACGACAGAATGCGGTCAGCACATAACTTTTACGATAAAATCCATAAAAACGTGCAATCTTTATGAGAATTGTCCCAGGGATTCTGAATAACAAATCAATCTGGTTGAAATATGTATCATAGAAATCCATAGTTGTATAATTCGGGCTATTGGTTAATCGAGTGGAAACAAGCATATTGCAAAACCTCCCAAAAGTGAAATTTGGGTGAGGCCTTCAAGATTTCATCATGATTTACGATGTCTGTTGAACCTATAAGGTGGGCCCTTCTCTGTATTTTTCCATCACGTATCTCATCATAGGCTCCGCGAAATTGTGACCAATCTCAATGTCGTGTCCAAATTCAGCTTCCCTTCAGATCTGCGTTGCGTAATCAATGCGTCAGGTGCTTAGGAATCTCGAGTGAATGAAAGCACTTTTAACTCCGGGTTAGAGAGCGATGCTGGTATACACATACACCATGTACATCATTGATCTTTATCTGCGTGTACTAAAAGGACTTGAAATGAATACTGCAGTATACCAGGGTAATTATGATATTCTTGTATCATAAGACCTAAGGAACCTAAGATGCCTTCTTGCACAGTATGTACAGGTATTATCTTTCTTCTTCTTTTTTTTTTTTTTTTTTTTTTTTTGGGGGGGGGGGGGGAAGAGTTTCTCCAACGAATAAAATTATTAATATATTCTAAATATTTCAAATGCACCGGTAGGTAAAATTAATAAGACGCGCCTCGAACATTGGGGCTGCATGTAGACAACCTCGGTTTCACCAAACTAAACGTTATCCGGGCAAATCTCGTGAAAAAGAGGCCGTCAACAAGTGCTGCGACAGAGTGTGTCTTCTGAGGCCACACGCTATACGGACACCGGTCATCACCTCAGGCGAACACATGCAGGCAAAGCACACGTGATGCTAATCACCAAACCGCACGACCAAGAATCCGCACAAGAGCAGCAGCAGCAGCAGCGGACGGCAGGGGAGAACGGATGCAAACAGAAGGCATAGAAGAGCTGCATGACAGAGCGAGGGGGAGGGGGGGGGGCGAACGCTCATGCATGCCGATTCTGACCAATGCCACCATACAGGGCGGCCTACGTACCGAGTATGTACCATTAATTATGCAAAGCAATTTGTATGTGTGAGGAAGCGGAAGAAGAGGAGGCTCCGATGGATTCACTGTTGATTCGACGTTGCTAATCGACAACAAAGAGCAAGCTGACATATTCGCCCGCAATACGACAGTGCATGCTGCGTACGCAATGCAGCTGGCGAGCGCCACGCATGCGTAATTCAAATATCTCATTAGCTGGGATGTATAGTGAGATGACTGCAGCACATACCTTGTGGTTGATGATCTTGCTGTTGTGACTACATTGCAGAGGCTCAGCTGTACTGTTTGCCTTCTTGCGTTTGGCGCAGGGTGACGACGTCGCTTCCTTCTTCGCCTTCTTGTACGACGGGGCGTTGGGCGCATGCGTGGCGTGCACGTGCGGCGGGGGTGGCGGGGACTCCAGGGGTCGGCTGACCGTCTCGGCGATGGTCGGGGTGGTGCGCGCCTTCAGCATGCAAGCGGCGCTCGGCGTGCATGTGGTGGCCGTCTCCGCTTTGAGTGACAGTCCCTCGTGCGGGGCGCCCCCGGCCGACGTCGGGCTGCAGCAGCGTCCTCCGCCGGGACCACTCCCGAGAGGGGAGCCCAGGGAAGAGGTCTTGGACAGCACTGACGAGCACGTCAGCGGCGATTTCCTATGAATGGTACTTTGTACATGTGTCTGCAAAGAGAGAAAAAGAGGCGCATTGAGAAGTGGGATCAAAGGAGCCGCATCAAAGTGCGCCGACGACGGACGCGAAAAAGAAGCACATTACATCAATCAATAAAGCCGCGCTGAAGCGAAGCACCAATTGCGGCCGAGTGTCAGATGCGCCTGATGCGGCTGCTGTGGAATGAAACTCATTCGAGCTGTCATCGCATGCATGAGGGGGGCCGAGGGGGTGAGGGGGCGGAGGGATGAGGCGGAGGAGCTATACCGGAGCCACCATGCAGCTCCAGCAAGTATATCAGTTCGGTCTGATTACGAGGGAGTCCTTCGATGCTGTGACTCAGTGGTCAACAGCGTCGTGCTGAAGAGCAGCATGAGACATAAGGGGTTTTACGGCTCCACCCAACCCGCCAGAACAGAAAGCCCAAGACCGGGGTTTCCTTCTACTCTTATCGATAAATCGCAAGGGTTCTTTATCCTGCATACCACCATATATAGTAGTACACAGCGCCCGGCCTTGTTATATACGCAATTTGGCAGCACTGCAGAGTCACCGAAGAATTATAATTTTAACGAATTACAGATACCCGATGTAATTAACAATCGTGACGCTCATGCTGAAAGGCAATCTGCGTCACTCTTTGCTTCCTTGCAGCGCGATAAACACAGCATGAAATCGACACTCAGTTCTGAACACAGAGGTGCACAACGCGTCGCCTTCGTTCTTCAGCCCAGGAGAAGATGAGGAAGGAGGCACGCCCGAGTGCTCCCAACGCCTGCTTAAATAACGATCTGCGAACAGGGAAGGAGCCTCGCTGGCCTTGATGCCTCTGACCCGTCCTGTTGCCGTCGACTCATCCGCAGGAAGTGCATGCTTTACGAGCCCTGTTGACTTCATCCACAGGCGAGCCGCGCGATGGCATGCATCGCGACGCAGTGCTGTACGGCGCTTGAAATGAATCGAATGCAGCACGGATATACACCGAGTGGGAGGTCTGCAGAGTGGACGGCGCAACATCCGACCGCCGTGTTTACATGCTGCACAAGACGTAGACAAATCAGCCCAGGCTCACTGGCGGCTGCGGCGGCGGCTGGCATCGGATGCGAATGGGCGCTGCGCTGAATGCGGAGGGGGAGGGGGCGTACATTGCCCCACTGACCAGCACGATGCAGCAGGACTGAGGGCAGGAGGAGCCCTTCAAAGGGCAACGGTCATAAACATCGCATGAAGAGGGCAGCGAATCAGCATACATAAATAACAGCCTGCACGCGATTACGCGCTCATGATCAGTGTGATCAGCCGACACCGTCGACCTCATAACGCATCTGCGGCTGCGGTGCCCCAGCAGCAGCAACATCAGATGCCGCATCCTGCATCCGAAGCTGAAGGTTGCTGTCGGTGATATCGACAAGCAGACAATCAGGCCAGCATACACAAAGCGAGAGGAGGAGAAGGCGGAGGAGGTGGAGGAGGCGATCCCGCAGGGGTTGATGGATAGCAGGAGGAGAGTGGCAGCCAAGAACCAACACATGTTTCAAGTTGCCTTCAACACGCAGCATCTGCAACTGGAAACTGCGGTCGCTGCACACAATGCCGCAGAGCCACGGCCGAAGCCGGCTTCTGTTACAGCGCAATTAAAACCAGCGAGTTCTGAGCAGGATTCCTCTTAATTACACGCGTGCATCCTTAACATACCGAGTAGTGTTACAAATGCAAGTCTGAACGGCCACTTGAAGAGCACAGCGTATCAAGAGAGGTATGGAGAGCATGAGTATACGCGAGCAGAGAACACAGGGTTCGATTGGGGAGGAATTTCCGACCGCAATCAAAGCCCGTTCCGCAGAAGCGTCGTCAGGTCACAATTACACGCGTGATGGATCTCGCATTCAGCGAATGTCATCAACGAACAAAAATTCTTAAATTGCTCAGCTTTTTCCTTCCATCCTGCTGGCGCGTAAGAATATGAACATCACCCGAAGCGTAATGTACTAAAATTCGCGAAAGCACTCAACACAGCGCTTCCTCACTTCTCTGCGCCCAGTAATGCGCCGAGATGAAAACTGACTCTGTATACCATCTCTCCGTGTGAAAATGAAGCAAACATAATACATAAATAGATTAAATACACATACAATGTTTCATTGTTTACTGCTCTGTTCGAAGTGTCTGTTGTGGGAGGGGGAGGGGGGGGGGCATAGTGGTCTATAATAATGTCTATATCAATGAGAATGCATGACATTTCAACGATGAGATAATCACCACTGTTGGTATATAACTCAGCATGCTTGTTCGCACACATGTGTATTTCCACCTATATACTGAGCACACTTAACTACACCCAATACACTGCATGCTCAAGTACAAAACTACACAAAGTTACATAATTATGTACAAGTTTGTGAAAGCCAGGGCTGTGGACACACTGGACGGTCATTGCTCATTCTGACGCGCGGAGAATGCGATCAAAGGACTAGAAAGACTCCAAGCTGCATATTGCAATACTAAAGAGTGTGTTAAATTACAATTAGTAATAGGAAGTTTTAATTGATTTCAGCGCTTGAATCCAGTGGCTCAGTGGAGCCGCACTTGTCCATGCGAACACAGCGTGTCTTGTACGCGACCAATTATTCATAAGTGGCTTCCGTGGTGCTAGTATGGCGTTATGATGAAAAGAAGAAAAAAAAAACAAAAAAAAAAAACACGCAAAATAATGATGGTCAAATAATTATACGGGTTGTCATAACATTTTGTTTCCTCCTCTCTTATGCTACTCTCATTCATGATAAAATATTAATAATGAACAGTGCAGCCCCAACGTCATTTGAAATAAAATAAAGTTAATGAAAGTAAACTTATTTGTTGATTTAGTGCGCATTATTTTAGTTAGTTATTGTCACTTATTGATGATACATCGATCTGAAGTCATCATTTGAATGAAATGAGATCATCGATGGAATGGAATGAGCACTTTGCTCGCCAATGAATTGCTCCATAAATACCGCTAAGCGATAATCGACAGTAAGTAAAGTCAATCGCACTGGCACGACAAGAGCGATCATTATCTCTTATCAGTCGGTTATCAGTGATCAGAATTAATTTCCTCCTCCGTCGATACACCCGAGATCACGGCGTGGGGTCTGAAGTAGCAAAAATGCTGTCACCGACGAGCAGACGACGACGACGACGTCAGAAGAGAGATAATCGCACTGCAGGCGCTGATGCCCATCATAACACACCCACGAAACAAGTGCATCAGGGCTATTCACAGACGCAATGGAAACACGAGGCATGCAGATGCCGAAGAGGAGGAGGAGGCAAGAAAGAGACAGATTATCATGATCAATGGGATAACGCCGCCGCTCTCTCGCCGCTGCCTCCGAGGCCAGAGCAGCAAACAATTCAATGCGTCTCCGAGGAAGGAGGAATATTGCTTGCAGGAAGCGAGGGACCTTATCGAAGGGGCGCCGCCGCCGCCGCGGGTCTTGAAAGAAGCAGGCTCCAGATCGCATTATGATCACCGCAAATCAAATGTCGCAACGCATGCAGAGACAGGCGATGAGAAACAGCAGCTGCCTCTGCTGACGACGCCAAGACGACATGCACGAGGATGTTGTTGATGCTGTGGCTGTGGTGTACTCATACTTGTGCCAGCCAGATCACTCGGGTCAAGGGCATTATGACTGTTCATACACGGCCACGTATAATTCAGGCCCGCATCGTTTAATGAGGCTGTGTCCGTGTATCGCTGCCTCAAGGGGCTCAGCCGCAAAGGCAAGCATTGAGATTTGCAGTCTTTCGCACTCACAGGAGAGGCGGTGGCTATATACCCCGATGTTGGCCGCAGCCGGGCAGATGGCCGTGCCGACGATTGCCAAATTAGGTTTGCTGAATATGCGCGCTGCACTCGAATGGCGAAACAATGGGAGCCCAGCCACGCTTAATTCCCGCGACGGGTGTTGAAGATATCCGCTGGGATTTCCCGTTCAAGCCGTAAGAGAGAGTAATTGTAGAAAAGGAAGGGTACACACGGTCAACGCAGTCAGCCGCCGTGCAGCAGCAGCGGAGAGGGCGTCAAAAGCAGGTGCGCAGCGCTGACAAATTGCATGCTAATAAAACGGACAGGCGCCTGTCACTAATGCACAAAAATCCTCATCAAGCAGCCGGCCGATTACAAGCAGCATTCATTCGAAGATGTCGCTCATCAAACAAGGCAAAGAAGTCGGCGATCACTGCATGCAGTGCTTAGCATATCGATCTGAGAGCGGAGGAGAAGGCAACTGCAGCAGCGCATGCACCGCGCCTTTATTATTAATAACATTATTTGAGCTGGTTGTTAAGTGGCGTCGCTTGCATGGATTGCAGGCTACAGAGGTGAATGCTTGCATCCGACCGCAATCTGCAGAGGAAGGGGGAGCTGCTGGAGTGCAGCAGGGCTTTGCTGAGAGGGGTCAGGCTGTCTGCTTGTAATGGCATTGGGGATAAGACCTGGTCGACGACGAGGAGGCGGCAGCAGCTACTCAAGGCCAATCAGTTCGCATTGAGGTTGATTGAACTGCATCAGTCTACATGCGAAGTATATTGTAATAGCCCCGGAAGGAGGCAGGAATGCGATGATGTCATTGGCCGCGATGCATGTGCTCCAGCCATGACGCAACAGGCTGCGTGATAAGCAGTGTCCGGCGGCAGATCAGGGATCGATGCCTGATCGATTGGCGGTCGTGCGAGCGCGAAGCAGAACCCTCGCTACAGCCGCCGCCTGGGATGCAGGGGGACACAGCAAAGGTCCCTTGCGTCGACCCGGACGGCACTTATCCCGCGACTGAATGCCGACAACAGATTGTTGATCGACGATCAATCAGGAACGCTCGCTCAGCCGAATCAGCGTGCATGCACATACCAGGCGAACGAACATTGACCCCGTGACCTCCGACCTGCTCTCAAGTGCTCCATCTTCCGCCAGCGAAATAAACCCCCAGGAGAGAAATTCACGCTGATACGACAACACTTATCATTGCTATGAACCCTTTTATCAAGCGTAATCAATAGAGCATCAATGCAGCAAACTCTGCATGTGAAGCGGTGGCTGCAGACAACGACGCAGAGGAGGAGGAGCGCTAATGAATGGAGCTGCTGCCTCCACATGCATCGCTCAAAATGCCACGCAAACTTCAACACTTGAGATGTGAATGGCGCGCATAACGGCCGTTGAGTGAGCATGCGACCATAGCTTTGTTCCCTCACACAAACACAGCTCGCAGATTTATAAGTTTACAGCAGAGCGAACCTGCGATGGGGTGAGCTCATTCTGAGAGAGCAAAAGCCCGAAATGAAGAAGCGATGTCATCAGCATATGATCAGCATGCAGCCAGTGCAAGCGACGACAAAGCCCTGCGTACGAGCCCCGCTTCCTATAACAGAGCCGCATAAAGCATCGCGAGACGAGATGAAACGACAAACAGCGCCATTACACGCAGGAGGGGAGGGGGGGAATTCGTCGGTTCCGGTGAGGTAGGTGAAGGTCGTGGATACAGGCAGAAACAACGAGCAGAGAAGTAGGCAACCTCAGCATGCATTGCAGCGGATTCTAACCTATTTATACGCACATGTCCTCGTTCGGTGCTTGAATGCGTTGAGCTAATAATTATCAGAAGCGGTGCTGAATAGAGAACAGCACTGAACACGCATTTTGGTGGTGGCGAAGCGTCGCTTCACCTGTAGACATTCTTCATCGCCCACTTTAGTATCACAAGACAGAACTGAGGATTGAGCACGCGTTAAAAGAAGCGATTGGCCCATGTGGAATTGTAGACGCATACTAATAGATAGCTCTAACGTGCTGTGGGATTACAGGGCTGAACTGCCGCACCGAGGGCATTACGCGCCGTCCCCGAGGCATCGCACACTGGACGTCAGCGACATCTCCAGCGGAGATCCAAGTGATGAATGGGAGAGCGACATTGAGCGGATTCAGATCGCAGGACTGCAGCTCATATACGCCATGCACACAAGCAACTGCAGCTCGCTTTAATGACCACAACTTACCTTCTCTGAAATAATTCTGAATACCGTACACGTAATGGGCAGAGTGAAAGTGCAGCGATTTATCATGATCAAACTGTTGTCATAAAACGACACAGGCCTAGATCACAAATATTTGCGAAACCGAGTTTAGTGAACTGACAATCAATATTATGTAATGCATGAGTAAATGAATGAAATATAGTCTGTATAGATAACACGAGAAATATTCCAAAAAGAAGACATAAAACTGAATTGAAGGAGACGATAAGGCACCCAGCCCCCTCCTCTGATCGACAGATCTCAAGAAGCTGATTAAATGCTCAAAATGGATACAAAGGCACATCGCACGCACGCATTCCACTGAGCAGCGGAAAACATCGATCAGTAACGAGAGCAAAGAGACGATAAAGACGATTCGATCAAAACCAGACAATGATCAGTGAGTCTGGCTTCAAATCACTCGAATGGCATACATCACAGAATATAATCATACATGTGTGTGTGTGTGTGTGTGTGTGTGGAGGGGGGGGGGGCTATGATAATGAGCATCATAACTATATTGCTGAGCCAGGGTCAGGGATTTTGGTAATATACTTATTGCTACAGATTCATTGTGCTGTATACTACTATAGACAGTTGTACACAGCGCCCAGCCTTTTTAGGCATGCAGTTGGGCAGCACTGCAGTCACCATAAAATTAGAGTTCATAGCAAATTACAATTATATCTGTATATTTCACGGCTGACTCATCCTTATACATTGCAATAAATACCTCGCATGCGAGTGTATACAGCGTAATAGCATATCATCAATGACCGGCCGTTCATAATAGCGCAATTAACAACGCAGATTAGCTGACCATAGGGATTAATCAGGCCAAAGGGGGCTAACGAGAGAGAGGGGGGGGGGGGTTGCATTAGAGCTAATTGCGGCAGCAGACTCAGCGAGAGCGGATGATCATTGCTTCTGCTGCTGCGGCGCAGGCTTCTGACACTGGTTATCTGAATCAGTCTATGATGGTGATCTGAGAGATAAGTATTCATTTTAAACATAATGCAACGGCTCAAATCAACTACATGAACTATTACATAATTATAGAATCATACATATATACCGGTATATAAACTACAGATATACCGGCACGATAGGTAGGAATAACATGCACATGTGGAACAGTGCATGCATGATAAACCTCGGCCGTAAAACGAATCGACCCAACAATAATGACTATACACGATAAGTTCTATTTCGCCAGTGCTGAAATTGCCCGATTACTGGTGCTGCGCTGCAGACGCCGACAGACCAGTGAGCACGCGCAGGCGTTATTTGAGGCAGCGGAGGCGCCATAAAAACCTCCCAACGTCATACTCATTCGCTGAGGCGGTCGACGACGACCACTCAGATCGAAGGACACGGCTCAGCCAGAGGAGAGACTGATAGTGCAGGGGCCGGGGGCGGGGGAGATCTAGGTCAGCAGACAGCCATAGGATGATAGGGTCGCCTGACTTAAGCATGCATAATGAAGTTACGTAACGCGTGAATATTACGCAAAGCACTTACGGGCCGACGATCGAGCGCCTTTGAAAAAGACACCGCGCGGCGAGATTTCAGCCACCACGCTCTGGTGATGGCATGCAAGAGGATCGAGGAATCTGGCACAGAGCGCATCCGTTTTCTCCGCGAGATAAGCCGCATGCACAACGTTACTGAGAAGTAACTGGCCATATAGCACGAATAACACCCGCGCCATGCATCCAATTGCCCTTACGCAATCGCATCAAGTTGTGCTTTTTATCGTGTTATGGATCATAATCTCCACAGTGGTGCCCTCTCATATGACTCTTGACAGTTTGGCGTGACCTTTGACCTCTCTTCTCTCCTGGAACCAGATGCTTGGCACCAACTGCAGCGCAGCCAAGCTTATATATACGCACTCCGAGGCGCCACTGCTAATGAGGGCTATATCTCGAGATTTATCGACATTACACAGCAAAGCAGCCAGACCGGATGACCAGCCGCCACGCACTGCACCCTCCACCTCCATCTCTTCGGCCGCAGAGTGGAGACAGACAGCAGAAGGTCGCTGCATGCATGTAATGGCTTAAAACTGATGAGAGAGCGCCTCCTCCTCCTCCTCCTCTGCGCACACCTTGCGGGCCCCATCATGTCGCCCTGCCACTCAGTCGACGCCACTGTCGAGGGGACGGCGGCGCATGCGTCGATCAGGGTCCTCGTTCCCGCTGAGAAGCAGAGGTGCAGCAGCATAGTGGAGGGTGGGGGGCAGGAGGGGGTTGGCGTTGCGGTCGCAAACGGCTGCAAGAAGCCATTCAGGCAATCAGGCGCTGTTGCCTTTTATGCGCCTCTAATGCCGCCGTTTATGCGCACCTGAGCATCAACGCAAGCGTGGTCATTACGACGCGTGTAAATGCAGACTACGCCAGCAAAAATCGTGACATCAGCAGCCGTCATTTACACGCATCCCCTGCAAGGTACAAGTGCAGACTGACTCACGAATGCAACACCAGTGAGCTGTGCATTCGGAGCTTTGTATGAGTAATGCGATACTTTATTTGAGCAGCCAAGCAGGCAATACATAGCCGGGCGTATTGATAAACAAGTCGAGTGCTTTGAAGTTCAATTGGGTAATCCGCGTTTCTCGGCCTTCGGGTCAGAACTTGTGGCTGCGTCGCTGGCCATAGCACGCATGCAGATGACTCCAATGCTACCTACATCAGCGCATGCGCAGAAACAGGGCGCTGTGAACGACAGCAGATGAATAAAGAACGCTGGCTCACAATGATGCCTGCACTGTAATCGGCCTGATTATCGGTATATGCAGGGGATTTGCATCTGTCATACCCCGATGACGTAACACAAGAACGCGTTTGCGCCAAGCAAATACTAACAACAACATCTGCAAGAGAAACATGCAGCAAAACATGCACCTGACATGGAAGCCAGCAGAGACGCACGGCCCGCGGAGGAGGAATAGAAGGAGGAGATGGAGGAGGAAGGTAGCGCCTTCGTCTCGTACGTGAGTGTGGCGCCAATACGGGCTCAATTTCTGGGCGGCAATATTGAACGCTCATCAGCATGAGGATCAGGAGCATTAGTCGGGATCAGAGAAGCGGGGATCATCCCTTGCATCAATAATGAGTGCAGCTTTCACGCTTCGCTGCTTCTCCTCCACCCACGACCGCTCCCTCCCCCCCCCACAACAAAGCGCTCCACCCCCACCCTCCCCCTTCAATATCAAGAGAGAGAAGAAACGTTAGAAAAATACTGCAGGTAGTATATATACTAGAAGAAAGACTTTCTTTAAGCTTCCATCTCCAGAGACCACGATGACCCCATAATGACCCTTGGGCCAATATCACAATGAAAGAGCTGTCAAAAGGAAAATTGTCCATAACGCAAGCAGCGGACAAATGATTCAATTGGATGATATCCGACCACCATTCAATTTGAACAGAAAGCAATCAAAGCATAAAACATCAAAGGTCACAGGTCACCAGGGCAGCAATGTGACCAACGGACAAGACAAAGCTGCTTAAAAAGACCACCATGCATAGAATGTCGGCGACATTTTATTGCTTAAACACGACAAAGGAGAGAGCGACGCCACATCGCGGCTGAGAGCAGCTAGCTGAGAGCGTGCAGAAAAAGATGCAACCGCTTCTTCGCCTTCTTTTGCAGTTGCTCTTTCTACTCGCATTGGGCGATTTTGTTGAGAAATCAATGCAGCCGCAGCGGAGGAGAGAAGAAAAGCGAGAGGGCGTGATATCTGCAGCCACGGGCCAATCTCGTTACTCTATCTACCGCGCCGTGATAGATGTTCTCCGTTGCAAGCCTCGCAGGGGGGCGTCGTTAAATGTTGATTTATGTTTACGGACAATCGGAAGTATACAATTGTACAGACCACGCATGCGCTGTGCTATCATAGTGGCATCGTGCAGAGGGAGGTGATTCGATCATTGTCCCAAGATGCGATCAATTTGTTTGATCTTGAGAGGGTTGGGCAGCACACTGTTCGGTGAGGGGGGAGGGGGAGGCCGGAGCCTCAGAGGAGCTGCTTTTGCCGCAGATGATAATGGATCAGGGCGAAGAGAGAGATCCGTCACCGGGCACGATGGACGAGGGCCAGGTGCCGACAGCCTCCTCTTTCACCTCCGCTTTTGCCTCCACTACCTCCTCCTCCTCTTTTTTTGCCTCCTCACCGCAGCACATACATCGTGCAGTCAACGACCACTTGCGCATTGCGGATGACCTCCTCTGACCGGTCAGCACGCGACCAAAGTCCGAGTAGAATGTAACCCAAAAGGCCAAAACAAAGGTTCGCAGATGCATACGCAGCCGCAGTATCTGCAGCTGCATGCTAACTTGAACATGCATGGTGCCGATAAAGTCGATAATTCAGAAAGAGTCAGGATCGGTGGGAATGCAGCAACACGACTCAACAAGCAGGCAAGTTCCACGCAGCGCTACGAGCGAATTATAGAAGCATCGCTTTCGTCACAGCATCGATCACAAGAAAAAAGGGCACGTCGTCGCGGGAAAAAAAAAACAGGATAAGACATCGATGCCTCCTCCTCCTCCTCCTCCTCCGGGCGGCATTGACGCCGCATGCCGACCGAGCACTGCAGCGATGCATACGATCAATGTCCGCATCATGCAGGTCTCCGTCCACCTGCGCCGCCGCCGCCGCATCCGAGACGAAATGCATAACGCCAATTTGCAATTGGCAAAATGATGACGCACTATATCATAAGCCATAACGATGCACGATCCACATCCTCTCTGCGCATGTGCGGAATCAGGGAGCGGCGCAACCCGGATCCGGAAGCGGCGATTACGTTACACTCCATCCATCAACAGCGGATGGAAACAAACCATTTGAAATACAGCAATGAAACAAACCATTTGAAATGCAGCAATGCAAGTGTTGATAACGCATACGCCCTCCTATCAAGTGAGACGTCAGCTAACAGCGCACGCGAAACAACCGCCAGACAATGCACCAGCAGCAATGACAGTTCGCTCTGACATTGTTGATTGCCATTTCATCGGATTTATCAATAACACATTCAACAGTGAATCGTTCATATTGGTCATTGATCATGCATGATGGAGTTTAAACTTCACACAAAGAGCAAAGCTCAAATTCAATCATTAAATTATGGTTTATGATTGTCGCGTGACAAATGATAAAAAAAAAAAACGTATGCTAACAGATTATTAATTTAGAATTAAACGGTTAAGCCAGAAATGTTAGAAAGTATCAACCGCATCAATTCCTCTAATGAGGTTTTTGACTTGTGAGACGGACCCGGGGAGCATGCATGCAGCAAGTGCCAGCTTAAAATATGCTTGACTTACTTGCGCTCACAAAGAAAAAACCCCACACTTGACACTTACACGTTCGAATTGGGCAATCAATTGTGAATCAGTTGAATCCGTCGTTTTCACCTGGCGCACAAGCAGGAGACCACTGGCGTAAAACGCATCATTTAAATCAATAATGACAAGATAATTGCAGAGAGTGATCAGAACGATTGAGAGCGCTGCAGCCCATGACTGATGCATGCCATATTGGGATGAGAAGGAGGACGACGTCGTGCCAGGGCATCTCGTCGATCTCAGGCCGAAGAAATCAGCGAAGCAACTCAGCCGTTAACGCGATACGAAAGACAAACATTGACATTGCCCACAGTGCAGCTCCGTGTGCCCGTATGACGCGATTTATAAATTAAATGCGCGGCGTCAGTAACACTATATATCCAGACTAATCAGCGGCATGCATTAATGCATAAGTGCATGTAGCTAATCAAACAATCAAGCAGCAGCTGCAATGCGTGCATCAGAACTTCAGAAGGGAGTGAGGGGAGGGGGAGGGGAGCCATCGGGACAAGCGATCGAGAGTCGCAAGAGTCGTCAGCCATTGAAAAGACAAGAGGAGAGAACGGGGAAGAGCCCCTGCCCCTCGACACGAGGGCTCAGGGCAGCGGAGGAGGAGGCGGAGGCGTTGGTGCGATGGGTCGCAATCAGGGCAAATGGCTTCATGAGGGGCGCCAATGCTGCATGCTATTGTCCATGCCATGACCAGCTCCCTCTTCAGCGCCGCCCTGGAGGGCTTCAGCATGCGGCGGCGGAGGCGGAGGCAATCTGGTAAAATCAATAGGCGACTGCTGCTTCTGAACTGACGACGTTGCGGGGCTGGCGGCATGCTGCTGCTGCTGCTGCTG